>BGPR01000023.1:1362951-1430023 GCA_013235015.1 Araneus ventricosus
AGCATACTATGAAGCTAAAAGCACAAATGTACCATCTTGTGTAAGTATACTATGAAGCTAAAAGCACGAATGTGCCATATTGTGTGTGAAGTATGCTATGAAGCTAAAAGCACTAATGTGCCATCTTGTGTAAGTATACTATGAAGCTAAAAGCACTAATGTGCCATCTTGTGTAAGTATACTATGAAGCTAAAAGCACAAATGTATGTAATGTATTGTTTAAGTATACGAGAAAGTGGGAGAACACTCCTGGGGTTAAATTTCAGATTCTGATTAATTTTCCTATTACACATACAATACAGTCACTATGTTGCTATCAATAATGGCGTTCATTGCCGTAATATAACTGAAAATTTTTCAATCCTTTTAGGTGTTGACCCTTGTTATCATAACGTCAATGGTGAAATAATCAAACTTCCGTAATTAGAAGGAACAGCTCTTCTTTTCAGAAAATCAGAGAATCTCATGGCTTAAGTAAATGCAATCTAATGCACCCTCTTGGTATAGGTATATTCATAGGCAAGGATAATACAGGGTGATCATAAATTATTGAACCCATTTCAAAAATTAATAAAAAATAGTAGCAACTTCATTTTTTTTGTCTTTCTAAATGAGAGAGTAGCTCAAAAAGTTTCTTTCCGTTGGTTTGAGTAATTTAAGGGAACAGGAAATGTGTATCATAGGAAAAGTGCTGGACGATCATCGGATCAGACGAAGTTGTTCAACGACTGAGAGAGAGTTTCATCCTTAATTGCTCATACCAACGCTTAATGAAGTTCTTACTTGGAGACCGACAATTTCGATTCTCTAAGCGAAAACATCTTTGAACTGTAACAATTGATTTTCTTTCGTGAAACCCAGAGACATGCCTTCTTCATAAACTGTAGCCATTTTGACATTTGCGTTGGATTGCACAGATTTAATGCACCGTAACCGCACGTTATCTATCTGAAAAAAAGAAAAGCATTTTGAGTTACTCTCTCATTTTAAAGAAACGAAGTTGCTATATTATAGGTGTGGTTTTTTTATTAATTTTCAATATTGGTCTAATAGTTTAAGACCACAAGGTATTTTCAGAAAATACATATAATATTTAGTAATCAAAAGTACAGCAATACCTTTGAAAATTGCAAAGTTCCCAAGTTCAGAAAAGCTTATGAATTTAGGTAACTCAATGGAATTACACTCTCCTGGCTGACAGTAAATTCATGGTTGTTAGTTTAGTTGAGTAAGATTAATATTCCGTTTTGAAGTTGTTGTGGGCTATTATGGGACAGACCTGTTAAGTTTGAACCGTGGTCCTACGACGAGGACGATGTTTGAGTTAGCACTCCCTCTTCAAACATCTGTACCACATTAGCGGAAGGAAGTTTGACCCTCAGTGTTGGATTTAAATGCATCAGATAAGTGTACACGACGGATATTTATTGAAATAAGGTTTTGAATCGTCCCGAAGCCGAAACTCTTCCATGAAGCAGACACGGCCCCTGTAAATTCCTAGAAAAAGATAATATTCGCAAAAATATAATACTTCGATTACCTGAAGTAAAAATTGTGGGTTTTATATCATATATGTATTACTATAAAATATATTTATGGAAGATATCTTTTCGTTTTGTTCATTTATCATTCTTGAAACAATGAATGAAGAAACTTTTGTAAAGTATGTTTGTAACCATCTCATTGTTGAAAATTCCCTATAATTTGCACGTCACGATTTTATTATCAAATTCCAAAAAACAATAGGATTCGTGTTCAACAATAAAAAGAAAATGTCGTTGATCAATCACCTATTCTTACTGAATTCCAATTACTTTTAATAACATTTCCACGGTTCGGGTTCTGCATAACAATTGTTATGCTAAAAGTCAAGATGTTTACTTGTAATAATATATCACCGCTTGACAACGAAGCAAAATCCCCAGTTGCCATAGCAATTAAGCTTTTGGGAGTCATGTTTATAAACAATGAAAGATCACAATTGAATTATTCATCAAGAAAAATGACGAACAAGGTCGATTTTAAAAGCATATCCGAAATTATAATCAGAAACAAACTCAAATTGAAAACAGAATCCAGATATCGCATTTTGTGAGCCTTAAACATTCATAAATAACAAATCATATTTATGATGCTAAAATATATCTCCCGCTGCGAGTCTCCCTAATTTGCTTCCCACATTTTGCACGATATTTGTAATGAGCTTGCCTGCTGCTAAAAGCGTATTTTCGAAGCAAATTATTAACAACAATAGACTCTGGAATGAAATAAAAGCTCCTAAACCTTTCTTTTCGGTTTGTGGTTGACTAGAGGAAGGGGATCAATATTTAAATTATGCATTAGATAAAATAATTTCAACTCCCTCTAGTAACAAAATGGCTAAAATAACAGTTCTGGTATTTTCAGGCGACGAGACAACTAATTTGTCATTGTGCATTTGTTAGCTAGAAATGTTTTGTGTTAATTTAATTTATTTGGGAATTCATGCCGTCTTATAAAATTTTTTCACCTATTCTGAATGTTAATGAAAAACTGAAATTCATAAAACCAGTAGGAGGACTCTGCTTAATTTTTTAAAAGTATTTCTGAAATATCTTGTTATTATATATTATATTTTGAATCTGCATATTTGTATGGGCACTGTTAAGAAACCATTCATTGTTGAAATGGAAAGAAAAGCATGTAACGAATCAAAGGAATTAAAATATTCTTATTATTTGAAAAAGACGAATATTAAGTAAGGCTTTAGAGAATAACTAAAAGACAATGCATCTAGAATGTCGGAACAAGTTTTAAATAATATTTAGAAACTTTTGTCCTATCTGTAGGTAAAATTTGTTTTATTGTTCTTCAGTAACTTTGATATTGGATATGTATTCAATTTATTCTTTTCAGTGTAATGTTTATCTTTTTATTCCATTTGCATTTATAAGCTATTCATTTGTATACCAAAACACAATCCTTTCATTCTTATTTATAATCATTCCTAGCCGCTGACGTCGACCAACAAGTTCGACTGTACATCAATAAGAATTTCTGTTTTATCTCAAAAGAGGGGAAAAGATAGCTTAGTCGAAGAAAAAGATGTTTTCAAATGAAAAAAAGCGAAATAAACATAATAATAAAGGTATCTTGCCTTATTATTAGAGCTACTCGTTATTTTTCTCATCTTTCCCTCGCATACATACACCGATAAGCCAAAACATTAAAACTACTTATACTCGTATAATAAAGTGTAGGTCTACCTTTGGAGCATAAAAGAGTTTGGAAGTGGAATGGCCTATCTTCAGCTGGATGTATATAGAGTTGCACATGGGATACCTCACCATGACTGCAAAAGAAGTTGGCCCAATTCTTGTAAATTCCTTAGTTGTAATATTTATACTCGAATGCGTTGTTCTAAGTGAAATCATAGGTGCTTCGAAGGATTCATATCGGGAGGAAATGGGTGCCACGGCCTTAAAGAAGACTCATTCTCATTCTTTTCGAATCTTTCTTAGACCGTATGTGATTTTTGACAAGGAGCGTTATCCTGTTGTACTATGCCACTGCCGACTGGAAAGGCGGTGAACGTAAGTGCTGTAATTGGTTCCTCAGGATTTTCGAGTGCGTGGAAGCCTTGAGATTCCAGCTCCCCACTATCAGTAATGAACCTAGAACAGTAAACACCTCGTCTTCGGATAGATGTTTCACCTATTCGGAACCATTTCTTCCCTTCTCCACCTATTCGGAACCATTTCTTACCTTCTTCACCTATTCGGAATCATTTCTTACCTTCTCCACCTATTTCTTCACCCATTCGGAACCGTTAATGCATATCGTGAAATGTTGATTAGATGTGCAGTTTCCGAAACGCTTTTACCCAATGGTCTTGCCACAACATTCTGTCTTTTGTCAAAGTTCGATATATCCCTTGTTAAAAGAATTTCCAGTGATAGGAGCTTACTCCACAAACTGTTAGGTGCTTGGCTTGATGTAGGCTGGTCTTATCTATACTGAACAACGGAGCAGGGTTCCAGCCTTTGATATAAAAACTCTACCCATCCACAACATTCTATTTGATTGGCGCTGAAGGTAACTGCATCTGCATAACGCACAGGTGGTTTTAATGTTTTCCCTCATCGGTGAATATTAATAAATTAAAGCAAGCAGCAAGTTTTCCCACGATTTTTTTCGCATTCTTCTACAATATGTAGCGTTTCGTGTTTAATTTCATTTTATAGTGAAGAGAATGGGGTATCCGTTTTAGAATAGTACCTCCTTTCATTAAACGAATCGCCCAAAACTTCACGCGGGTCTAAAATTTTGATATACAGATCATGTGCCAATTTTCATTTTTCAATTAATTGCATTTTTGAATTACCGTAATTATATACACACAGACAAACAAGCAGGAAGTCTATCCTTCAATGAATTTAGTACAAAATTAGAAACAGATCTACAATTTTGGTTCAAGTTTTCGAATCGCGTTTTTGAACAAGCGTTTTTGAATTATCTCGATCACATATCTATGAATAGACATATGGTTAACCTGCGGAAGGATTTGGTCCAAAAGAGCGTCTGTTACGGTCATAATTTGTGTTTGGGACTCTATGTTCAGTTGTACAAATGACTTGTTTATGTGTGACTGACTTATTCTTGAAGTTTGTCCCATGATTTTATAATCACCCTGTATTATATTCTTTCTTTACAAGGCATTGAACTTGAACTTTCTCTCCAAATCGTATTGAATAACTTATTTCATTTATTCAGACTCTAAACAATGACAAATTACATCTTAAGTTTAAACAGCACCAAGTTTTTCTTTCCCCATAGAGATACACTATTCTCAAGCGAGCAAAAACAATAGCACACCACTTTTCCTCTCAACTCCTTAGTTTACTTGAACTTTATGAAGCCGTCACGACATTTTGCGTATTACAGAGTCTGGAGTAATTTTCACATCGTGCATTAACTGGCGCAAGTTCAAATCGTGACAATGTTATTTATATTAGTTTCCCTATTTCTCCGCAGGGAGCACGATTACTCCAGTTCGAAAAAGTGTACAAAAGTAATAAATTTTCTCAAATGAATAAGTACGTGACCTCGAAGCAATTTAAACTTGAACAGTGAAGGTGATGAAGGCCGGGAACAATGGCAAACTGGATTGTACGTGGCAATTCACAGTAAACAACTGTCAGGGAATTCAAAATATAATCTTTATCACAACTATTCCAACTGCTATTGCGTCTGGAAGAAGCACGGTGGATGTGGAATGCTTTATTTGCGCTTTTAATACAATAATTTCAGGCAACTTGATACAATTTGCTACTTTTGAAGTCCGTATATGAGCAATTGTTTGGGATCTTAATTAAATTCAAAGCATTCAACGTGTGTTTTAGTGTGAATTTAACATCCTAAGAACATAAAAAGTCAGAATATTAAACAGTGCAAAAATTAAAAAATAATTTAAAGGAAATTCGAACTTCTACTCTGAAACATCATATTATGATAATGTTATAAGCTTGATTCTTTTGGCTTTGTTTTATATTTAAAAATTTACTCTTAATTATATAGCAACGATAACGAGCACTCAAAAAATACATTTAATGTCGTCGCAACGGGCATGTGGATAAATGCAACAACTAAAGAATGGAAAGTATTGTTGAAAAATATACTTTAAAGTGTGCTTAAAATTTTATAAAAGTTAGAGAATGAAATGAAAAATGTAAATCTGTTGATTTTAAATTGGTGTAAAAACCTTTTGGTTTAATAACATTCGCCGAAGTTATTGAGGAAATAGGTTAAAATATAAATTATTTTAATTAAAAATCTAATTAAAATTTCGAGAAACCCTTTCTTATTGAGCACCTACTACCCAAGAAGTAAATACGAACCAATCTTGGTAGATAAAGGTCCAACGGTTTGCTCAGTAGAGCGTCTCACAATTTGCAGATGGCATCCAGCCTATTAACATTATCATGTTAAAAAATATGGCGGCATCAAATCAACTCGTGAGGCAGGGTGATCTAATGAAATTCATCTGTTTGTATAAATATGTGAAGAGGTGACATGCTGCGGCAGTTTATCGTTTTTCAAATATATGTGCCATGCTTTTACAAAGATTGAATATCTAAAAAGACAAAAATCAATCGAAGCAATTTAATTGGTGTGAGCAAGTGCTGCAGCATCCGGGGAAAAATTGCGAAGTATAAAATAAATAAAAATACTAATAAAGGGCATTATAATTGTGGAAGAGTTAAAAATAATAGCAGACAAGGATAAAAAGGAAGAATCTGGTGGTTGACTTCATCAGAGGCCATACATTCATGCAGATTCAAAAATGGAATAGGTTTTCTGTAGAAGAAAAAGACTTTAAAGTCTGATTTTCTATTTTTGAATCTGCATGGATATATGGCCTCTGATGAAATCATCGACCAGATTCTTACTTCTGATCCTTGTCTGCTATTATTTTTAACTATTCCACAATTATAATTTCCTTAATTAGTATTTTTATATGTGTTTTTATAAAATTAGGAAAAGGATGGATTCGAAAGAGGCCCAAATATATTTCAAGATTTATCAAATATAGGAAAGACAGAACTTGTCGCATATTGATTTATACAAACAACAATATAATTTTAATACATAATAATAATACAAATAACAATACTTTAAAAGGCAATATTTTCATCAAATTTTGATTTGCCGTATAGATTTTCAGTAGGAAGAGACAGATGGATTTTTCCTAGAAATATCTTATCTTTGACTTTTTCCAACAAAAATATACGAAAATTGTTTTGTAACGTTTCATATATTTTATTTATACGATCTTCGTTTCCCTCGACGAAGCTTCATTCATAGTGAAAAAACTTTATTATAAAATCAAATATAAAAAAAATAGCAATCGATATTTTTGACACTTGCTTAAGTAATAAGCAAACTTGCATTCAACTGCTATTTTCTGTCACCTTCTACAAAACTCATATTCGTGTGTTTACATATCTGTTTCAAGTCACCTTGGAGCCCTACTATTCTTCACGCAACAATGGGGAATAATTTATGTTCCAATTCAAAAGTTTGATAACCGGCAATATGTTACTGCTCACTTTAAAAGGAGACATTTTATTTGTAAAAAATGCTTGAATAAAATTAATTTGAAAGAAGAGTGCAAAATTTTGAAAATCATTTTAATGTACTTATTGAAAATGTATTTCTGTAATTACTTTAACCCAGGTTTTAGTATTTGATTCAAACACTGAAGAACTAATGAAAACGACTTTTTCTTACATATTTTAAAACCGTAATTATTTTAACATTAAGTTAATATATTTCCTAAGTTGATATAACAAATTTTTGAAAGAACAATAAAATATTTGAGGTAAAAATAGGAAATCTACTTTATAAAATCTTGAGCAGTCAGCAACTTTTTCCAAGTCTTCAATATGTCAAAACAATTGGCTTTAAAGAAAAGATATGAATATAGTGCCATGGGGAAATTTTATGTCTGGACGTATGACTGGCTTTGTCTGTTTCCTGAGTTTTTCCAGTATCCTATTTCGTGTATTTCCTTAGTACATTTTTCTTTCTATCTTTTCAGGAAATTTATAGTAAATTTCAAATATAATAGAAATACCAAAATTCATTGAAACTCATTTAATATATGAGCCAAATGACTCAAGTTTTGTTCAAAAGAATTGTTTTGTTTACTAAGCTAAATAGCAAATTGCGTGAAATACAGAATGATATTTATTCTCTTAGAATAATCCTGTCCTGAAAACAAAAATAAATAGTCATGTATTTCAAAATGAAATCCATTTGTCTGTCCTTAGAATTATTTCTTTCTTGGGAATTAGTTGCTTATTAGGAAAACTTTTTCCAGAAATGTTCTTAGTAAGAAAGAAAGTTAAGTGTTCAATTAAGAAGTGCATAAATGGTAATATCACCATTATGCACATAATATTAATCCACCATTATGTGCATAATGGTGAATTTTAATACTGAGGCTCTGGTTCATAGCACGGAGACATGCCAAGTAATGGTATTAATAATACTGATTATATTTTGCGAAGCAGAAGTAAGCCTTCTGAAGCTGAAGGATCCAGTTTAACCCTATCGACCAAATTTTTACATGATTAAAATTTAACTATGAAAAGTAGTTTAATTGAATGTTGACAAAAAAATGTAGAAGTGGGATTTATTTACCCAACAGCGAATGAAGTCTAATTTTCGGGACGTATATGCCCATTAGGGCCGAAAGGCTTAAAGATGCAGAATTTGGAAAGAAATTGCAATTGTTATTATTTTAGTTTGTACTACTGATATCTTTTTAATGGCAATTGATCAATTTGTATGGACTCTCATAAGATTTTGTGATGTCAACCTAGTCAAAATAATATTTATTACATCTGTATTGTATACTTCATCCGTATGCATAAATGTCAGCGACTTCCTCAAATTATAATTTACAGATTAACTGGAACTGATGTTATAAGTAACTTCACGGACCATTCGAAAACTAAATAAGGTAGGCGAACCAAAGGTGGCCGTAGTTAAGCTTTGAGGATTTTTCAAAATTTTCTGGTTAGGTGTGTGTGGCTGAATTTGTTTCTGTAAAATTTTGCACTTATCTCTATAATTTTCAAAATTTCTTCTTAAATATCTGAAAAAACTTATTACCATTTATTGTTAAATTTATAACTATGAAAGTTATATTTTTTATTTAATTATTGAATGGTGGTTATAGTTTTTTTTGTATATCAGAAAAATCGCACGAAATCTAAAAGAAACTTTTGTTAATTCTTGGCCTAGTTATTGTTATAAGTATAAATATAAAGTATTGAACAATATAATACACTTTTAGAAGTAAAAATAGTTTTCCGAGTTTTTTTTCTACATTTCAAAAGTGCTTTCAATATATGGGCCACCTTTAGAACATTATGGCCAAAGGTGGCCCACCAGCTACAATTTTCAAGTATACTATCACTATCAAGTATACCTTTCTTTGTAAAATAAAATTTAATTATTTTTATAATGCAATTTCAAAATTGTAGCTGGTGGGCCACCTTTGGCCATATTGTTCCAAAGGTAGCCCATATATTGAAAGCGCTTTTGAAATGGAGAAAAAAAACTCGGAAAACTATTTTTACTTCTAAAAGTGTATTATATTGTTCAATACTTTATGTTTATACTTATAACAATAACTAGGCCAAGAATTAACAAAAGTTTCTTTTAGATTTCGTGAGATTTTTCTGATATACAAATAAAACTATAACCAACATTCAATAATTAAATAAAAAATATAACTTTCATTGTTATAAATTTAACAATAAATGGTAATAAGTTTTTCAGATATTTAAGTAGAAATTTTGAAAATTACCTTTACTACATTGATTTCCATATTTATTATATGGTCGTCATTTGCATGACTTAAAACTATTAATATGACAAATTTATTAAAATTGAAGTTAATGTGGTTAAAGTGAAAGAAATAAGCTTTCAGAAAACGTAGCATAACTCAAAGTTCTAAGAATTTAAACACATGTAAATTAAAATATCTTCTTACCTGGAAATTAGAACGATTACTCCTCAAAAGCGAAATCACTGCATACCATGGAGGCCAATCAAGGTTATCTCTTCAAATTCAGCCACGTGCACTGCAGATACATGATTTACAGTAGCATCATGTGTTGTAACTAAAAATTAATTAATTCTACTTTTGGGGGGTGGGCTACCTTAGGAACACTGGCCACCTTTGGCTCACCTACCTTAGATAATTCTTCTTTAGCTATATAATCCTTATTATATAATTTAGTCCCTTCATATAGGCCATATTAACAATTGATTTGTTTAAATAAGGACTTTCGGATCAACCCAGATCTTATATATGTGTGATCCGACAGACTATTTAAAAATTAATTTTTCTTGAAATAGATAAACTGTATTACTAGATGTTCATTATGTATTTCCTCCATATACGTGTAAGAAAGGCAATTTCAGTTGATGGTGTGAAATTGACATATCCAATGAAGATGCACAGCCTTGTAGAAAATATAACAGTTTATTTAAACTTCAGACATGCTTAGATAAAATCAGGTAAAGATATTATTTAATGATTAAATTGTTATAAATTCCTTCATGGCCATGACGGAAAATCCTACGCTGAAGCGGGCGTCTTGGCTAGAGAAAAATTACATTGTGAAAATAGCAATATCGCGGCGAGCTTAAATAGTATTTTAGAATCGGGGAAAGTCCCAAATTCTACAACCTGTCGAATCCGGACTTCTTCCAGTTAAAGTGATAGTTACTTCTTTACTAGAACTCAAGTAGAAATAATTTTAAGACTTAAAAGTTAAGAAACGTTTTTAAAACTAGGAAACTTCTAAATCATTACATGCATATTATCAGTGATTTGCACGAATAATACTTTACAGATTCACCGGGAACTGGTGTTAAGCTGGACATTCACGAGCGCTCCCCTCCGAGCAAATTCGGTCGCTCCGGCCCCAAACCCTCGTCAGTGCGAAAATCCGAAGAGAATATGCGTGGCGTGGTCGAAAGTTTGAATATCCAACTTGCCTTATAATCCAAGGTCTCCATTTGTCGGATCATAAATTGTGAAACGCGGTTGGTGCAGATCATAGACTAAGGACAGAGTATCGTAAATCTATGGTGCAGATACGTGGGGGAGGGGGGAGGAAGTTCTCGCTGTAGATGAAATTGGAGCTTGCGGGGAGCCGCGTTCTGAAGGCGGGGGAGAATTAAGTGCAATAGGAGATCAGAGCGGACGGTTTTGCGATTTGCGAGGAGTGGCCCTTGAATGACCTATGCTAAGAATCTAGTCAGCCTTGTCTGGGTGAAAACTCATGCTGGTAACCTGGGCAATGAGCTGACTCATCACTTCGCAAAAATTGCTTCTTCTTGTGGGGACGATATGTCTATACCTGCTCATTATTCTTAAGTAAAAAGAGTTTGTAAGGAATTCCTTATGAACGAGTGGAACTCATACTGGAAAAACTCCTCCACTAGTACACGAACAAAAGAAATTCTTTCGTTAGCAAATCTGGACTTATTGATTAGCAACAAATATGTCATTTATATGCTTACCAATCATGGCATTTAGCATATCTGTGCAGGTTCAAGATTTTGAACAATCCTGATTGTTTGCGTGGTGAGCATGGAGATGTTGACCATTACTTGACTTCATATATGTATATCAACAACTATCATTTACCACTACCAGCGGGTGCTGCTCGGACTCACTGGATTAGAAAACCTTGTAAAAACTATTTATTTTTAAACAGGTTGAAATCAATTTTTGAAATTTCTAGGAAAATGTTTGATGATTTGCAGCGTTTGTGATCTCAATTGTATTTAACTTCTTCCATTAATTTACTGCACTCAAAGTATTTATTGTTATGTAAGTAATCCTTTGATTGAGTTTCTGTTTTTTATTATCCTTTTTTGTTACTTGAGTTACACCACTTTGGTTTTGTTTTGTAGCACCATTTGGTGCTTTTGTGTTGTGTGTATTTTTGTTAGTATTGGTGTATGTTTTTTTGTTTTCTGTATGTTTTTATTTGTATTTCTGTGTGTTTTTGGTTGTTGTTTTTTCCTATTTGCACGCAGCTTTGTAATTCATATCTTCCAAATTGGTAGGTCTGTTAATTGTAACGTTTTCTTTCTTGACTAGTCTGACTCCTCCCCATCGATCCTTGCTGACTCTAAACCCTTTAGGTGAGTCGGTCGGCGTGGGTTATGTATGTAACTACCTAATGGATGGACTGAAAAGTGGAACGGAATGAAGATCTCACCACGCCATTTGGTTGGAGAGGAGCGCTTGTGAATGTCCATATTTATATACATGGTCCACAGACCATTCGAAAACTATATTTAAATAGATAATCTTTCTTACATTTATATTATCAATTTCCTCCATATACATGCAGATTACCAGATTACTGACACAAATTATAATTTACAGATTAATCTGATACTAGTGCCAAATATGTGAATCCACTGTCAGTTTGAAGATTAATTCTTTGGATGGATAACTTTTATTCTATTCATATAGTCTATTTTCTACAAATACATCAGTGACTTACACAAATTATAATTTACAGTTTAACACGTAATTAGTAACATGTATGGCCACGATCCATTCGAAATCTGATTCCTGATAGGTCTTCCCTATTTTACGATGAACGAACAAGGATGTTCAAACAACGTTTCAGAATGTGGCTTTAAAAATAATCTCAGTAACTTCACTACTTTTTTTTGTAAGCCAAAACCCTTTGGTCCACAGAACATGCCTTAAAAATAATCTCAGCAACTCTACTAGTTTGGTATACAACTTGTTTGGTTTTGCTTTTATTGTCGTTGTAAGCCAAAATCTTTTGGTCCACAGAACCACAGCACAACTAATAAGTACTACTCGATTTGTTAAATTATTTTCTTCTTTTCGAAGTCAGATGACTAGGACCTAAATTAAAAGACACCGATTAAATAATTATTTGCTTACTGTGTTGTATCCATGAAAATAATAACTTTATAGAGTTTAAGGCTAAATTGCATAATCCGTTAAAATTATCGCTAGAAATTTAAGTTATAAATTTAGTATGACATAGAAATATTATAGAAATATTCTTAAGAATTATAAGACAACTTCAATGATGCACATAAAATTGGATATGGGTATACTCCGAGTAGTATTAACTGAAAGATTTTGAAAGTGGGAGTAAAAATTATGAAGAAATGGAAATGCAAACGAAGAATTCACATATTCGTCTTAGCCTGTATTCTATGTATATTGCATTAAACAGCGTTGAAACTTCACAATCTGCATCCTTGCTTTTCGTGTTTTAACAGCATATACGCGCACGCAAAAAAAATCATGCTTCCATAAGACTGACAACATCTTTACTTATTTAGGACATCCCCTCGAATTAATAAAGAACGAAAGTTGCCTTTAAGTTATATTTTTATATATTATGTAGTTATTGTTTGAATTAATTATCTACGATTAAATTAGCTTATAAAATTAAAAACATTAAAAATCGATACCATTTCCAACCAACAAGATTCTCTAGTAAAACGAATGAAACAAAGGAATTATTTTTCTCATATAGTATTTTCAAAATCCATTCAATAATTCAATACCATTTTCCATTAACGTTTCTTTTAACTTCGTAAAAATCAGGATTCTATTTAGTGGTGTTAGTATTCAGCACGAATGTTTTCAGAACATGCGAAATAAGTAGTCAGATTTGCATTTGAAATTTGTATTTACGCAGTAATAGCAATCTAAAATATATATAACCTTCGAACAGCACTGAAGCTTCCCAATATTTACCCTTGCTCTTCGTGCCTTAACAATTTATGCAGGCACGCAATAAAAATCAGATTTTCCATAAAACTGAAAGCGAAAGGGTGTTTTGAAAACACATCAATGTCTTTACCCATATGGGACATCCCCTTGAATTAATCAGAAATGAAACTTACCATTTCATAACACTTTTTATACATTATGTAATTATCGTATAAATTAATTAGTTGCGATTAAAATGGCTTATAATATTAAAAACAATAAGTCTAGTCATGATTTCCTATTAGCAGGATTCTCTAATGAAGCTAAAGAGACAAAGAAATTATATTTGTCATATAGAATTTTTAAAATCCGTTCGATAATTCCGTGACGTTTTTCCTTAATGTTTCTTTCAACTTCGTAAATCGGAATTTCGTGTTTCTATTTAGTGTTGTTTGAGTTCAGTACGAACAAATTTACATTTTAAATTTGTATTTAATCAGTAATAGCATTCTCAAATATATATAACCTTGAAGCAGCACTGAAACTTCCCAATATTCACCCTTGCCTTTCGTGCTTTAACATCTTATACAGGCACGCAAAAAATCAGATTTTCTATAAAACCGAAAACGAAAGGGCGTTTTAAAAACACATCAGCGCCTTTACTCATATAGGACATCCCCTCGAATTAATCAAAAACGGAGACTGCCATTTCGTTGCGATTTTCTTATACATTACGTAGTTGATTAGTTCAGCATATCCTTGCTGGCAAATTTAAAAATATGACGTTCACAAATAGATAGCATTCGTGAACTATAAATTACGCTGCGATGTAAAAGCAGTCGATCAATTTCCTTTCAACGAAAACACTCCCACCAGATAATTAAGTTATCCAAGCTCCTTGTGCAACGGAAAACATCAATCTGAGGGCTTTAATAATCGATTCTCAGTGCTTGACAAAAGGTAGCACAACAACAGAGAGGGCAACATCGAAATGAGCATACCAATTTTCGACCTAACATGCAATCCTTGAACGTAAGCACGCAAGTGTAAAGTTGTTCAAGTTGTCACATTTGATCTTGCCAACAATTGGAAAGAATGTCAATATAAATAAATATCTGGTTTCGATAAAGTGTGATTGCGAAGTTTATAAATACGTAGCGTGATTGGATATGGATTAGATTCCAAGTATGGGATTGGAACAAAACAGAATTGTTTTGTGCTGATGAAATATTCAATGCTCATTATAATGATTTCACGCTACCGTTAAGTTTGATTGTTACTTATTTTTTACCCCTCCCATCAGCATGATAGCTACGAATTTTGATGCAAACAAATATAAAAGATCACAAAATGCAATTGTCATAAAGTAAAGTATATAGTAATATAATTGACGATATGAACTTCTTTTTGTAATGAATATTCAGATGCTGTCAATGCAGGTAACTTTCCGTGTTATCTGTACGTAGCAATCATTTTCAAAAAACGTAAAAGTTGAAAGATTGACTGAATTTGTTAAGCTGTGTATCACGAATAGATGAAAAAACTTAGATTCATCATATATTTCTGAAGAAAAAGAACAAAATTGTTTCATATATATTGTTATTCAAAATGGGCAAGATTTTTCAAAATAAATGAGATGTACTCAAGCGGCAAACTTTATATGAATGCTACATCTTATTATAATAATGTCGTCTGCTTTGTGTTTTATCAATGTTTTACGTGAATATCTCAAATGTCATTTTTGGTTATAATTTTGGACGTGCTTATCCTTTTCTAAAGGATATATTGGGAGAAAACCATATCATTTTAACTTATTTTCGTTTATATGCATGTAACATCATTCTTTTAGGTGAGATGAAAGCAAACACTTTAAAATGAAGCAGGCCATAGTTGACACAATCTATTTAATCATTTGATTCAAATTTTGGGATGCAGTTTATATGAAACATATAACGTAATCATAATTCAATGAACATCCATGACCAGGATTAAAGAGTTTATGTTCAAGGCCGCAGCGTCTAAATAGGTGGGTTACATGGTTACAAAGAGAGCTTTAAAAGTACGTGGAGAGCTTAAATACTTGGGAAAAGGGGACTACCCGCATAAATCTTGCGGCTCTAGAAGTTAAAGTAGAAGTGAGGTTCTGTAAGTTTGAAGTAGACGTATTAAAAAATATAGTGGCATTAAAAAGAAAGAAAAAGAAGCTTAATGAAGATTAATAAAGTTAAATCACTACATGCATTGTATTGATGCTCGGCTTAAAGCAGGCAACATTGAGGATAATATCGAAGTGAGAGTACTATTGAATTTCGATTTAAGAATGAAACGCTGGGAAGAAATGTAAATATGAGGTTCAGGGCACCGTCTACTTCGCTACGTCACAATACGGAATTCATGAAGAAAGCAGATAAATATTAATTTCAAAATACAAAAACTATCCTAAGAAAATAAGAGTGAAAATTTAATTCTTGTTCATTAGTATAGTACTTAAAAAACCTTAATGAATTGAAAGAAAGACTTATACTGAAAAATGAATTTATTAGAATAATTTACCCCAATAAAAAGTAATTGTAATAAATTTCATCGCGATATATAGTGATTTTTTAAATTTTTAGAGAAATGAAACCATGAATGACAATGATAAGTGCCATATTATCAATCCTAACTAACACCCTTCTTCAGTTTTTGACCATAAAGCTCATCTAATATCTCACCCTATCCTGATTCCCATTTTTAAACTAAACGTAAAAGACGATCCTAATCAATAATACAATCGCACAAACTACTACACTGAGAAGAAACGCGCTGAAATAAATATAAAATATCCCAAAGCTTTTCTGACAGTGATTTAATTACCGCGAAATACCATCCCTCCGTTTTTAGGGACGAGAAAGCGAGGGAGATTTATTTCGTTATAGTTAGAGAGTGACCGCACTTCCCTCTTCATCAAAATTAACCAAGAAGAGATGCCAAGATTCCTCTTCCTTCCTAGGCATATCTTCCTCCTGTCATCTGTTCCTCCTCCTCCTCATCTTCTTTTATTCTGCGTCCCTTTTAATGCGGGAGGTGCTGTCATCTAGTGACAAAGAGATGAGGCCTGTGCAAGCTTCTCCTCATTGTTTGTGTTCGTACAGGCCCATGATGGTGGAAAGGATGGGACGAGATGTCCTTGTTTCCATTGAAGATTTCACTGACTGACTATCGAATATCTCCCCCTCTCTCTTCTAGTCGATGAGCCTGGATTTGATAGCCGGGATTGCTTACCATTGTTGCAGCGGGGACCGGTTTTACGCGGATGAGGGAAGACTTAGTCTTTTGAGCTGCTGAGCGGGAGGTCTTGAACGCTCGATGCATGTGACATTGGAATCGAAATGATTTGAAAGAAAGGCTGGGATCGGATGGGTTTTGGTATCGAAATGGCGCTCGAAATGCTGGTAAGGCGCGTGTTGAGATGAAAGTAAGGTAAATTAAAAAACTGGCGTATGAATTTAAGATAAATTAACAGAAAAATTTGATAGGCTGGATACTATCTTTAACTAGGGATGGGGAAAACCTACCACTTTAAACAGAAAACCGGGTTATTTTTTTGTTCCGGTTATAACCGGCTATTTTTTAAAATCCAATAACCGGGCAAAAAAACCGGATCGGAAAATAGTCTCGATTTTAGGTTCGATTATACTAAATTTTATCAAGTTATGAAGCTTTGAATTCCATCATCTTAGGCCAATCAACGACAACCGCTTCCTCGGGGCATCTGTTGTTTGGCGGATTACTGAAAGAGTCTTTATGAGTAGATCAATATTAGCCAATGGATTGATTTCCTGTAAAAACAATATTAATAAAAAAAATTGTTTACGAACGGCCTTTTTTTATAAGAAAACTCCCGAAAACCGGTTATTTTGATCAGTTATAACCGCTAGGTTAAACGGAGGTGAAAAAAACCTGAATAACCGAAAACCGGCTATTTTCGCAATAACCGACATCTCTATCTTTAACCCCTTCTTAGTCGGATTTTTTCTTCGAATTTCGGTAAAAAAAAAGGGCATTTTTTTTATTGCTGAAAATCAATATATGTTCTATCCTGAATTCGAAAATGCAAAATATTTATGTCAGTAAGGATTTTTTGCTTGACATACTGTTGGTCATACATGTGATATCCCGTTCACCGATCTCCAGTTTCCCCTGCAATGCACCCAAGTTTTAAATTAAAACAAAATACTCTCTGATAATAATTTTCAAATCTACTGCTTTGAGGCATTTAAGATAAATGTCTGCATAAAAAGAATCATTAATGATATGTAAAAAATATTTTTTAAAAAGGGTTTTATAACCTTACCATGAAAATAGGTTTACAATCTTTCTTGACCATCAGAGCGTAAAAACCACATTGAAATCATTTATTGCCGATGATTTTATTGCTTATTCATATATACAAAAAATAATCACGGAATATAACAAGACTCGTAAATAGGAACACATTCACTTTCAACGATGCAATTTTTTTTTTTTCGTCGCATGATATGCGACACCAACCGTAAGGTTGGGCGCAAAAAAGGCGAACGTATGACGTACGATGCCGACCAAGAAGGGGTTAAATTGCGATATGCATGATGCGAAGAATCTTTCAAAACGCTCTACAGGATTGAGAGGATTCTCCGTTGGGCCAAGAGCTACCAAATTTGGCAGGCAGTTGTTTCTTGCGGTACAGGTGTTCACCAGAAAAGAGTTTTTCAAACCTTGTATTAGAGTCTTAATTAAAAATTAATCGAAATGTTAATATTTTTCTTCAATAACTTCAAAGCCTATTATTGCACAAAAACTGTTTCTACATCTCTTTACAATTAAAAAGAACCTAGTATTTCAGTGACACCAATTTTATTTCCTCGCAATTTGTTCTTTAATCTAAATAACGTTTTAAAAATATTGCTATGTATACTTTATGACAATACTTTTCATTGTTTTAGGCTCTGCATTTATACACTGCGACAATATTAAGGACATTTTTTTGTTGTGTATGTTATCGTTGATGTAATTAAGAACAAATTCTAAAAATAATATAAAAACAGACGAATCAAGCCTAAAACATGATAATTGGGCTAGAGGCTCGAATCTCCTTTAAATTTTTTCCTCATTGATTCTGCATGCATCAGGTTAGCAAAATAAATAAGAATATATGCATTTTTGTTGCTTAAGGATAATCAATTCATTTGGCTCATACTGCTTACTTAAAATTAGCTACATTAACTGAAATGGGTAACTGCTATTTTCGCCATATAAATTAATCATAATAAGTTGTCGAGTTTTACAGGCATTTAAACAGAAAAGATAAATCCAGGGATTTAAAATACATTTTAAGAAAAAAAATTACTTTAGGGAAATTTTTGTGTTATTCGAAATAGCTAGAATGTTTCTAAGGTATATAAAACACGAAATTTTGAGTTATTCCCGATTCGTTGCTAGCATTTTCAAAATTCTGAATTATATAAAATATAAAGATTTTTAGGTTATTCCAATTTTGTATGTCGAATCTGATTTTACATGAAGCCATAACAACGCAAGTCTGTTAAAAATCCTCCTTTTATAATTTCCTAGGGTTATTAGAGCTAAGTCTTCAAATACTTTTCAGTCTTTAAGCTTTCCTGTAAAGTTGGCATAATGTCCCTTACGTTATTGTGGCTCTGATGTTTAGATATTATGTACAACTAGGGTTACCATACGTTCGATTTTCAATCTCACGTATGGAAAAGTGTCCGGATCTTCAAGAGAAATTTGGTTGTAATTGAGAAAATTACAACCAAACGTATGACGTATTCGAAAAAGTTGACATCATTCTGCCATTGAAAGACAATTCATTGTTTACATCCATTGTTGATGAGAAAGTGGATGAAGCCCCTTACCGAAACCCCAGTTCAAAATGAAAATTAAAAGGTTTCGCAGTTTTGTTTTAATACTGTATTTCATCACTCTAATTTTGAATGACCAAACATTAATAAAATTGTATATTCTTTGCGTTGTGGCGTCTTAATTTATTTTCCTTCCTCAAACCCTCTGCTAGTGTCTTGAAAGTAGGCAGCATTTCGAATTTTATACTATACTTTGACCCTCTCCACTCCGGTGTGTCCGTATTTCAACAAAAAATTATGGTAACCCTAACAATTCAGAAATTTAAAAACAATATGAATCAAAGCGAATCTCTTCTAAATCCATTCTCTCTACTACAAATTTCTTATCGAGGAAATCGGTTATTTTCACTAATGAACCTTATTTAGTGCTGAAACACATGTAATTCCACTACTTACCCGAAATACCTTAATACTTGATACCGCCTTCCTATCTTCTTCTCTTTTCACCGTTCATATAAAGAGACACCTATGCGTTTAAATAAGGAGATCAAAGAAAAAACTCGAAGTAAAAAAAAACTAGCTTCTATCTACAAGACATCTACTATCTACTGAGCATTAAGACACAGCGGAGTTTTCCTACGCTATCAGCTTGATCTGTCACTGTCTAAAATTTGATTTTACATTCATTATTATACATTAAACTCGTGATTGGAAATATATTTGAAACTCAGAAACAGGAGACTGCAAGTCCAAAAACGACGATTTTTAGCTTATTACAATTTTTTTAAAAATGACGATGATGCCACTACTACAAATTTACTTATCGGAAAAATCGGTTATTTTCACTAATGAACCTTATTTAGGGCTGAAACACACGTAATTCCACTACTTACCAGAATTATCTTGATACTTGATACCGCCTTCCTATCTCCTTCTCTTCCCACCGTCGATAAAAAAAAAAAGGCGCCTATGCATTTAACTAAGGAGAGTAAAAAAAAAAATCGAAGAAAAAAAGCTAGTGTCTATCTACAAGACATAGACGTATGCCATCGCCTCGTCAAGATCTGTTCGTTCTGGAGCCCCGGGCGACAGGCAGACGCTATTGCCTTTCACATATGAATCCAGCTGAAACTTTACCTTAGTCAAATCCACTTTCTGGCAGGAAGCGGATGATATATCAGCTTCTCGGATAACGCCAGCGCAAACTTCTTGTCTTGTGTGTGCAAGAACACTTAGGTGGAATGCGAGCTATTTTAGCCCTAATGCAATCGATAGGCGACATCAACAGTGTTTGTTTCGCTGTCACTTGCTCCAAGAGGTACAAGTTCTTGGGGTGTTGGTTTTTCTTCAGTGCGGCATCTCGACATTCAAGGATAGTAATTAAGAATGTTTAATACCATTATAAGAATTCGTCGTTTATGTATTAAAAGAGATTGTAAGGTTAGAAAGGATAATTCTTTTCAAGAACCAGTACCTGATATATATAAAATTATATGCATATACTGTGTCTTATATATGAATTTATTTTTCATCAATTTAAAAACTTATTAACTTTTATTTATTTATTCTATAATTTAAGCTTATATATATCGCGTTATGCTTCTCAACGGAATATTTTCGTTTGACATTTGCAATAGAAACAGATTTTGATGAAAAATTATAATAGGTCTCATCAGGGCCGGCCGGAGGGGGTGCGACCGCACAAGCCCCCGCGCCGATGACGGATTTTACAAAATGAAAATGCTTTTTTGCGATTTGTTTGTTTTTATCGCAACATATGTAGAAAACATTGCAGAAACCGGAGACTGCGAGTTACACGTTCTGACGTTATCGGGAAACGGGAAATGGCTTAAGTCGGTTTCGGGTGATAAAATTCAATATATTCCTTGTTCCCGAGACAATTGCTTCAGGGACTTCTGTGGGGATCCACATCTGTTCCCCTAATGGCCAGCAGATAGTCTTTCCCAGGGCAGCTTAAATAGACACCTCTAGATGAATGTTTTATCTTCGGCTTATCTAGTTCTAAATTGAGCACATCTGTTCCCCTTGTGTCCAGCAGGATTGCTAAACGATGATGAATCACATATGTCAAAGGGGTTTCTCGTTTTTCTTATAAAAAGTGTGGTTTCCTAGAATCTATAAATTTATTGTAGGTACTTGCTAAAAGGTATTCTGTTAAATCTATCCATCCCACTATCCATACATCGCGGACACACACTTTGTGGTGCCCCCTCCTCATCTTCTCCTTATCTAGCTCCATGTTAAACACATGCATTTCTCTTGTGCCCAGTGGGACTGCTAAGTGATGATGAGGCACATAACACAGGAGCTTCTCTCTTTTCTTGTTAAGAGTGGTTTTTCAGCATCTATAAATTCATCGTAGGTATTTATTAAAAGGTAGTCTGTTACATATATTCCACAGAGTTTAACCAATAGCAGTAAATCTGAAATATTGAATTTAGAATATTATTTGTATTGTTTGAAACACTACGGATAACTCAGTGAGTCTTCTCGGAAGCTTAATTTTCAGTTGAATAGTTCCTTTGCATGCAGAATATCAGCCGTACAGCAAAATAAAATATTCTGCTTTTGTTCTTGCAGAAAAATTTCAGGTATGCTATTTTTTTATCTCTTTTTTATAGTTATTAATTAAACAATATTTCTTTTTATATTTCCGAAAAGAAAATTTTAATATTATAATAGGTTATCAATTTAAAAAACAAAGTAGTTTACCCTTTGTGTTTGTAGTACAATATTTTTGCAATTTGTTGTTATTGAATACATTTCAGATAAAAATTTTTTTTCTTAACGAGCGACAATTGGTGTTTTCTACTCTTTTACATTGTGCAGTTTTCATTATAAAAGGTTACTTATCTGGAATCTTTTTTATTATTTTGACAAACTACATATGAAAATCATTTGGATAAGTTTTAAAATATGCGAAGCATTTTGAAGTTTGATTCAATTTAAATATCCTAAAACCGAAACTATCAGTCGGTTGCGCATAATTGTAGATAAGTTTGTGCGATCAGGTGATTATCTTTTTTCAGTTTGATCTTTTTGGTCTATTTGTTATTAAATATGAAAAAATAATGAGCTCAACTTTTAAGAATTCATTTCATAATCTAAGTTAAAATAAAATATCACTCATACGATACGAAATTTTATTTCAATACTGTAATCGTAAATCGACAGAAAAATTGAAAGGGCGGGAGGGACTTTCTCTTTCAATTGACTGCACGATTAAAAATTATTTAAGGTTTCTAGAACTTTCATGTTCTTAAAACTCTAATTGAACCTATTTTCACATTTTATAAATTTAATTTTAGCACTGGAAGTTTTCAAACTGAACAGTTTTTAATATCTCCTCACAAAAGCAGGAAGACAGCACACATTTCTACAACAGGTGTTCGCAAAAAATAATTGGAGATTTTTTTTTTTTTATTTATAAAGGAATGGTTGAATTCAATTATCATATTCAAACAACTGTTTCCAAATGATAATGTCAAATGATTTAATTTGCACTTTCATCAAATAATCGAATCCTCTTCTGTCCCAATGACTGAGCAACCTCTGCATTATTTAAAGTTATTTATAAGTTTATCCGAGTTTATACTTTTCTCTCTGTCTGAAATACATTTACAGTAATTCGTATTTAGTGTTGAATATTCAGTACGTTTCTATCCTCGTTCTACAATAATGGAAGCACACAAAAAATTGTGTGCTTTCCTACTTGAATCAAAAAGTGTAAAAATATTTAACATTTCTTGTGTTCAAAAATTGCTATGGAGGATTTAAAATTTATACTTTTTTACGGTGAGGATGTTTTCCCAAATCTGAGAAATGCACTTCAGATACTTTTAACAATTTCAGTGTCTAGAAAAGTGTCAGTGTCAATTTCAAAATCTAGAAAAGCGCATGTTTAATCGAAATCCAATATAATTCGAACTATTATTTGTCTAGTATAACACGACATTACTAAGTATAGCATATTTGGATTATTTTACCTTCCAGCAGTCACGCATATTGTAGGAGATACTTATATTATGCATCGTATTACTTGCTTATATCGTTCTTTTATAAATTTAAGTGAATTTTTTATTTATATAATTTTTATTTAGTATGGAGCAATTAAATACAGATTACATAAATAAAAGTTGCATTCATTTTTGTAAAATAACGCGATATAAATATATAATACGATGCACGATACAAGCACCTCGTACATACGCGCGACTTCTGGGGGGGGGGTTAAATTTTTGCTTTTTCATAATTATTTTTAACTAATTAATAACTGTTACTAAATTGACTTCCTTATTTATTTCGGGTTAATGTTTTTAACGATTTTAGCATTGAAGTTTGTACATTGATCTTATAAAATTTAAAAATTATTTAATTATCAAAAATTATTTTTAAAATTATATTTCTTATATTCCTTAAGCATAAATTATATTTATTTATTAATTACGTCCTTTTCCAATCTAAGCAATTTAATAATTATCAAAATGCAATAAATCATTATTTTGTTATACGAATTTTGTTGTAAGGCCCCCACAAATCAACTTTGAACCAGGCCCGCTTTTGTTTGGGCCTGGCCTGGGTCTCATAATATTTATTAATAAATATAATAGGTAAAAATTCGAGAGATAAAAAGCATTATTACAAAGTAATATATATATTCGCTAATGGAAACTAAGAATCGAATACATCAATATTTACTGGAAAACCTTTTCTTTATCACATGATATTAAAGCTTAGCTTAATAATTCAAGCAACACAAATTTTAAAACTCATTCCATTTATCATTTAGAAGGAATCTACTTTCTTAGTTTTAAAATTCCTTTACTCTTAAGAACTGAAATGGACACAATTTATATTTTAAAAAAATTATAATTTTTTAAGCGTAATAAAGTATTTCCAACTGCACTGTAATAGCCATAGGCAAAAATTTCGTAGAAACATCGCTTTAGAAAACATCTATTTCTAAAATACAACACTTAAATATTTTAATTTAACTATACTAAAATAAAAATTAATATCAAAATGACCTGTTACCTTTATAATCGAATATAATCCTCATCTTAGAGGATTTAAATAAATTAAAATATCAACTGAAGCATATACACCTTTTGGTTTTAATGCCGTAGGAAAAAAAACTTATCTCAGTATTTTGTTTCCAAAGAGTTTAGAATACCTCTATAAATGTTTATAGCTTCCTATGGTAATTTGTGAGGAGCTTAAAATTACCATATTTCCCATTCTTTTGTTTTACGGCCTCCTTGAAAATCTTATCTCGCTGTCATAGGTTTCCAATTACACGCATGGAAGTGCGAGTTTCATTATAATAAAAAAATAATTTCAAGTAGAAAGAATTGGTTCGGAAGATAGTGAATATGTTATAAGATACTTGAGGTTAAGAAGTGCCGGAGTCAAGTGCGCTGGATGAGTTCTTTTTGTAGGGTAATTTTATTTTCGCTATTCAAATGCTCCTTTTAAACTCTTAATGTTAATTTAACAGCTGCATGGATGAGTATTACTTTCCATTATAAACAAAATAAGATTGTTGATAGTTATTTTTTTATCTGGTTATACAGGGAGGAAAATATTCATTTATGGCAGATAACTGTATTAGGATGCATATCGTCACTCAAAATGCAAAAGCTCGTATGTCGAAAATTCTATTTGGTTGAAATCCATTAGTCGGTATCACTTCATTTAACCAATGGAGGCAAAGTCGCCAATGCATATTGATTATAGTCGACATTGCAACTCAATGCCGTTCCATTGTATTGTTTTTACCTTACTTATCATGTTTTTTTTGGCATTGGTGATAATTATGAAGTGGTAACGACAAGTGGATTTCAATCTAATGGAAGTTTTGATTTCTACCATTTCCAGTTTGAGAGACAATATCATTCATGTATTTAAAGCTATTACTATTAATAAAGAAAATTATTGACCTTCTACTGACAGTTAAAACAGATACTGTATCACTTAATATTTTTTTTCTTTGCATAAGGGCTGTTACATCTTTTCACCAAATACATAATCGAGTTTCACGTCCCTCGCGTAGTTCATTTTATTCCCTTCTTCTGTTATATTACCCCATGTGTGATTCGCTGCTGCTATCGAGAGAACATAAGAATAGAGAGCGGTACAGGCGATCAAACGGGAAGAGCAGCGAAACGTTGTACAGTGTGGCGAAACCGCCTAGTAACAGCGAACAGTCTAGGGTACAAAATGTATCTTCCAGAATGTATCTGATGCAACACTGTTCGACAGGAGCCAACATGGCGGGGAAATAACAATGCCTCACTTGATCACGGAGACCTCCCCGTTGCAGGCGTTGCCTAACACAGGCGTTGATTGTCAGAGTAGCCAACATGTCTGGGAGTGGACAATACAGTATTCTTAGGAGAATACAAAAGATGAACATTTTACAGACTAGAGGGCCAAATCGGCCTTTGTGGAAGTGGCAATAGTCAGGATGAATGGTGGTCGGCGAACTTTTGAAGCTTTGTGAAATGAAATGCCAATTGACTGGACCAGACATTTAGCGTTAGATAAAAAGTTAGTCTTGGGTTTTTGCTTATCTGTTGGACAGAAACCTGAGAAGTCTCGTGAGGATTTTCGGATCCGGACTTGCATTTTCTCCCGAGTGAGATTGCGATTTAGTGTTTGCGGACAGACCCGGAGCTCGGGCCTAATCTTGCGGAAGTTCAATTGAACTTCGGAATATGAATGAGGCTTTCCAACGTGTTGCAGTATTTTTATTTGCGGACTGACCCCGGACATCGGGCCTTATCTTCTGGAAGTTCACTTGAACTTCAGAAACCGGAAGACTAACTACTTTACAATCTCATACAGAATGCAAAGTAGTTAGTTTCAAGAATTATTTAGGAGATACCTGAAGTAAGTTCACCTAGAACTGTTTCAAACCCGGTCCTTTTAAGGACGAACATTGAACTCGATTTTTTCGTGCATTACCTCCCCTCGAGTATTCTCCATATAATTCCTTGTGTAAGTAGCTATATTAGTTAAGATTAAGGAATATTATAATTTTTTAATAATGTGATTGAGCTGTAAATAAATTTCTGAAAGACAACAAATTGTCTACATTTGCCTCCATCTTGCCCAGCCATAAAAGGAGGTCATCGGTCGTGACGTTACAATGGGTACTGTGAAAAAAGATAAAAAGATCAGCGAAAGGATATACAAGATGAAAAGGTGTAAATTATGCAGCAATATAATTTATGAACGGATGTAGCTATAGTTACAAAAATAGTGTCACCAGACAGAAAGGGAAGAACAGACAAAGAAAAACCAAAGAAGTAGTGCGGATGGTCGAACGTTAAGGTGGTCAAACGATTTATAATGTGGAAAGCATGAAATATATTCAGTTAATTAATGGACGGATATAGCTACAGTTACAAAATTCCAAAAATAAATAAACCGTAAATATGCTCTACGCAGTGAAACAATTCTCATTGCCTCTAACGGCTAAATGTAGAACGTAGCAATCCTATCTCGAAAGCTATTAAAGATATGCGGGAAAAGTCAATTAAAAAATTATTCAGCGTCATTTATTTGATTGAAAATGATATTATGTAAATGTATAACCTAAGACGAAATCAAAAGTGCAAATTTAAATCTATGCGATGTGCGTTATCATACTGGTAGGAACATACAATTTCAGCACTGCGTACCTCTTTGCAACAAAATCATCACTGGTATAGACGGAAAACTGCAAAAATTATATTAAAAAATTCCTATAGAGTGATTGACACTAAAATGTAAAAGTTAATTTTAAAAGAAAGTAATATATTTTTTTGTGGAAAACATTGTAATGAAAACTCGAATTGCAACAGAATATGCGATGGAACAGAAACAACTGCCGTTATTACACAATTTTTAATTAACTTGAATTGTGTTGGTTTGTTTGTAAAGATGGACTTTCGTAATCGATTTTTCACTCACTTCCTGATTTGCTAGAGTTTTCAAATTTTGTTCAGTTTTGTGATGTCGATGACAATACACTATTTTATTATTTAACTTAATTATTAATTAATCGATAAATTTATATAGATTCCACACTAGCGGCATAATTCTACAGTAAATTTGAGGAAAAAATGTTAATTTTTATATGCCATAATATTCATAAATAGGAGTTATAAATTAAAGACTAAAAAGTCGAAATAATTAAAATAAATCATACTACTTTTTATTACACTAATAGAAGTATGTTTTTAAAAACTGTTCTATTAAATTTATTTTAGCAAATACCCAAAACATTTCAATCCTTCACGGTAGATATTCGGATTTGTATTAAATGTAATATTCAGCCAATCACAGTTTTAGTCGAATGTAATAAGATGGGGAAAGTGATATTTAAAAAAAAATTCTTTCAATCCACCTTTTTATGATTCATGACATCAATTTAAGGGTAATTTCTTAAAAAATGCCCAATGAAAAATAAATGCATTTTTAAAAAATATGTACTTAATAAATGCTTTTGACAGGTTCATATACTTTTTGTTACTTGCCTGATATATCTCTTTACAATCTTACCCATTTAAGACATTTCCTATTTCGTACACATCTTGAGTAGAATACCAAAAATACCTTAATTAGAAAGCCATCTTAATATCGTAAAAAGGAATTTAGGAAGGAAAAAAAGTGTTTAAAATCAAACTTGACGAGATGAAATGTTCTTCATAGTACGTCATCCATATTTATAAAAATAACGTTATTAAACTTCGAGGGAGATTTTAAAAAAAGATCCTAGATTCCCGCACATTCCCAGGCATGAATTTCTTTCATCTAAGAAGGGGAGGTTTAAGTGAATTAGTGAAAAATATACTTCCCATGCATGAATTTTCAATTATGACTTTTTGAACATAATTACACATAAATAAGTTATTTTATGTAAGATAGAAGTTTAAAAAACGCAATTTCACTTCAAATAAATAAAATGTAAAATTAAAATTATATCGCAATGTGTTAATAGAACCGAAATGATTATTTTCGATACATAGTGAACCAGGAGGGCTTGTCGTCTATTTCAGCAACAGGTTCAAGTATGTGTGAAATGTAACATGCAATCACATACTTCTTTATTTAAATTTAGCAAATTAGAGATGCGCTGTTTTAGAATAATCTTTTTAATTCGATTCATAAAACAAAGTTTAACAAAAAAACTTGTTATAAATAGTACATTTAATTCATTTTCGTTTTCTATGTCCTTGTTGTGTCTGATTATGATCTTATCCCTTCATTATCTTTTTAATGAATTTTCTTCAGGTCACATCAAGATAACTCCTGAACATTTACATACGTACACACGTATCATACCGGTAGAACATTTTTACTTTACTTATCGGCTGATGCAAATAATTTATCACTAAAGCATTAGGATTTAGACCCTCACTGAAGTAATCTGCCAGCCTTCTAATCACACTGCAGGTAATTTTACTTTCTTGACCTGATGTATCGCACACTCGCGAATTCTGGACTTACCCCAGATGAGAGAAAGCTAGAATTGGCAATTCAACAATTTCCAATCTTATTTAAAAGGGGAAATGCACTTTTATTTTTCATTGCCACAATCTCCTTTTTAAAATGAAATGTTAAGATTCCATCCATCGCAATCTACAAGGTAATTAGAATTACAACTCGACTTCTAAAACTCATTCTGAAAAAATGCACAAAATCAAATATGGCGTAATGAATCAAACTTAAAAATACGCCACTGACTATATATATATATATATATATATATATAATGATTTAACTTTTTCATATCTAAATTAATTCTTACTAACGCCACTTCATTTTTAATTACTTCTATTTCAATCCTAGAGAACCGCACTTCTACTTTAACTTCCAGAGTCATGAGACCTCTCCCTTTTTTCCAGCAGTATTTAACTGTCATGCACTTGCACTTTTCCCTTTTTTTATTTTAATCTCAGCGACAACGTGCGCGCGGCGTCGTTCGAAAATATGATCATTTGGACAAAACGAATATGATCATTTTGACATCACGAATATCATCATTTGGAAGCGAATATAATCATATGATCATTTGGACGCGAATGTGATCATATGATCATTTGACGCGAATATGATCATATGACCATTTCAATCATTGAATATGGACATTTTAGATATAATCTAATATTAGAGTTGTCATACGACCCGGATATGCAGGAATGTCGCCGTATTTCAGTACTCAGTCCCGTATTACTATTTGTCTCTTTTCCTCCCTAAACTCTGCTTTACCATTCCAGCCCACAATGCAAATGTGGAAGGAATATTTTCCCTATTGTCAACTCAATGGTCGAACGAAAGAAACAGTGGAGGCAATTGAAGCTGTTTTGATTTGTCATTATAATTTTAAAATGTCTTGCGTCCAGTTTTATAATTATGTGAAAGAAGAAAATGATATAATTAAGAAAGTAAAATCTACTTTAAAACATAACAGGGCTTCGGATTAGCCTCACATAATTTTTATTATTTTACGTGTTCATTTTTTGATTGCTTAAACTATATTGATAATATAGTTAAATAAAATAAATCATTACCTACCCATTCTTTTTCTTTATTTATATATTGTCATGTTGAAATAACAATGTTTTATATATATATATATATATATTAAGGTACAAATTCTTCTTGACAGGTTCAAATTCTGATATTTCTGTTTTTTTGTTCTATAAATTTTCTATTGTAAATTTAATATAGTTAAGCCAAATTTAGTTTCATTTTAAAGGTAATAATTCACTTTGTTTGATTTAAAATGCTTACTGCACATTCATTATTAACTCTAAATACGTATAAATGTCTGTGCAATTTTCTGAGTTAAATTTAAAAGCCTCCATTCCTTCGTTTCTTGTTGTTCTACAAAACACTGCAAGTAACAGCAGAAACTTCTTCACAGCTGCATCCTGCCCCCCCCCCCCTAAAAATGCACGTGTCGAGCCAATTTTCGAACCGACAAACTCGATGGGAATACAATCCTACGCGCCTTTGTCGGATAAACGATCCACAGATTTCTTTGCCTGTTGTCATTTCGGAGAGGAAGTTGGTGTTTTTCCCCTTTGCCCCTTGACATGTTTATTATAGTTCAGAACTCTGGTGGACTGTCGCTTAACTTTGACCAGAGGAAATGGGTCAAGCAAGATGTTGACCAGATGGATTTGACACGCCTCTCTTCCTGTCCGCTTTGACAATTGGAAACAGTAAATTTCTTAAAATCCCCTTTTTTCCCAATTAAAGTTGAAACTCACTCTTTGGTCAGCGATAAGGCAGCCTCGTTCTGATTGGGTAAGATGTGGGCAGTTACTGCTCGCTCTATCCACTCAGGTTCGAGTTGGCGAGGTTGGCTGTCCTTGGCAAGAAAAGTTTTAATTCTAACCGTGCCTTTGTCAGTTTTAAAAATTTGGCGGTTTGGCGTTGCTTGGCGATCCTCCCCGGGTGATTCAAAATGGCTGGTGCTTGGTGGAAGGACAGATTTTTGAGAGAGAGATTTTCGGAGAACAATTTTTTTCTTTTGGGGTGATGAAGAAGAGAATTTATCTTGGCGAGTGCAAGAAAAAGAACTTTAGAGATCCTAACATGATGACGGTGTGACAAGAGGAAAATGTAAAAGAGACTCTCCATGAACTGATTTTTTGTGAGCAGTAAAAGATAGATGGTAGATGGCTTAGGTTCGATGGTATGCCACGACTCGCTAACACCTGCCCGATGTCAAGGAGCTGACACGCTTGAATATCCTGACCGATGGTTCCAGAGTGCATCATCGAAACAGTTTTACCTTCAAAAATCCTAGCTGGGGCCCTGCTGGCCGATGACAAACCCAGGCGCACAAAATCCATCCGGAGCGACAGTTTGCCGTGCCGAATCTCCACTGAACAGTGAATGAATGGTTTCCCGCCACACACAAGAATCCATCTGCTGGAGCTGAAGTGGGTAATGTCTTCCAATGATGTAGCTGTCCAAAAGGTTCAAAAAGAAGGTTTTGGACGACACTCCAAAATCCCCATGGAGTGTCGCCCTGCCAGTGAAAATCCAGCCAGACCCTAAATGATGACCGACCAAGGCCAGTTTGTTTCCCCATGGAGTGTCGCCATGCCAACAACAACCAGCCACACCTGTCAGTTAAGTGTATTTTAAAATTTTTGAATTTTAAAAGTTTAATCCAGAAGTGAATCCCAACAATTGTTATGTTATTAAAGAGATTATTGTGTAAACTTATTTATCATTGTCAGAGTGAATTCTCATGTAAATGTAATGTATGGACAGACAAGAATTTTAATGTAATTGTGTAAAAATTAAAAGAATTGATTTAAGCTCAGTAACAATATTTGATTTAAATTTTTCTAAATATGCAAGGATAGCTATCAAATTAAATGGTAAATTTAGAGAATAGCTAAAAGCAATGTGTACTAGAGTGTATCACAACATATGTCCTTTTATTGAAGGGTTATGTTTTTTTATAAGTAAATGCTTACAAGTGGAAGGGGTCTCTCCATATAAAAATGTGTTGACTATGTTTTGCATTTAGTAGTGTTATACATTAGCCAAGATATACACTTCAATACAATTCTAGATTTTAAATAAATTTGTTATTTTATTTCTATTTATGTGTCTGTCGTTAATTATATCTCAAAGCACACTGACTTCAAGGGAATTTTGCTAGATCTGAATTTATTCATTGATTTAAATGATAAACCTGGAGGTTATTGCAAATTTCAATACACAACACATAAATTATGATTCTTTAGGCCATTAACTTTAAAAGGTTTTTATTCGAGTGGTGTTCTGTGATTCATTGGTTTAATTCTAAAGGTCTAAATCTTTTAAACTACCTATTAAACCACACCACTACATTATTTAGCACTTAAATGTTCCGTATCCGTGTTTAGCAATTATGACAACACTATCTAATATGGAAAAAGTAACCTGATCGCCTTTAAATGAAATGATGAATCCTGGAATAAAGAAAAGTCTACTCTAATTATCTGTGGAATTCCTTATTCCTGCTTCTACCTGTTCGGCGAAATTGGTGTCATTTCGTCTAATACTATATCTAAGAACTTAAAAAAGAAAGCAAACCTTAAAATGATCCCTAATTCTGTGATTAGGTTTCTTTCGGCATAGTAGAGAGATGGATTTAAGCATCTTGATGTATATTATCCCATACATAGGGTTACTATACGTTCGGATTTCGTTCGAACAGTACAGATTTCAATCTCACGTCCGCCCTACTGGATCATCAAAATGTCCAGATTTGCGGCAGTGAATGTGCAGAGAAATTAAATTCGTTAAAATTCTTTCTTTAAAATCGTTTCAATGACATGGTCCATTCAGACAGCTGAAAGAGGGAGCTGTCCGTTAGGGTGGATCGAAAATTCAAAATGTGGATAAAATAATAGGCATAGGGTGAAAAAGTTGTCTTTTAAATGTACTAGCATATATGTAAAAATTTTTCAACTTTGTTTAATATCTTCCGGTGCCCCCAAACGCTTAAATATTTGCAAAAAAACGTTTTTTATGCAAATTGTGAATTAAAAATCAAAAATTAAAAATGTGTTAAAGAAACGATTTTACAAGGAGAAACGTAGAGGAGAGGGCGAAGGAATGATAAAAAATATCAACAAAAATTGGGAAATTATCGTACTGAAAAAATATCGTGTTTGTTCGATATCACATTTTGTAAGTGTACAAATTTCGATACATGTAAATTTCAAAAAGACATGAACATTCAACTTGATGAGCGATTTGTTTATAAAAGATCGAATATTAGAAAGGAAAATGGTTATTGGAGAAGTGGAAGTAATTGCTACTGAAAAAAGAGAAAAGGAAAAAAGAAAACAGATGGAAGATAAAAGAATAAAACGTAAAATGGTTAAAACTGATGCTGCTCATGCTCAATCAATGGAGTTACTTGAGCTCAACACTATGTCTTCGTCCTTGTATACAGATACGGATGTAATTACCTTGGAATACCAATCATAAAATCGTTTAGATTTCCTTACCTTAGCAATGGAACGTGACTGATACGGAGTTTCAGATAGAACAGCTACTTCATTTGCCAGTGCTGTTCTACAAGACATTGGAATTGTACACGAAGGCGAGGCATGTGGTAGATCGCAATAAAATTCGTAGACAGAGTAAAAAGCTTTAAAATGCAGTTGCAAAGTCTACTAAGTTAACAGTGTCTCGGTCTCTTTTAACCGGATTATATTTCGATGGGAGAAAAGACAACACAAAAGTGCTAATTAAGAAGGACACAAGGTACTACCCAAAGACCACGAAAGAAGAGCATTACACTCTTGTAAACGAATCTACCTGTGTATATCGGACATGTTACTGCTGCAACAGGAGGAGCTAATGCCATAAAAGAAGCAATACTCAATTTTTTGGAACATATAATATGCGATTAAATTTGTTAACAGTAATTGGATGCGATGGAACAAATGTTAATACTGGGCACAAGGGAGGTATTATTCTCTTGATGGAACTGGCCTCAATAGACCATTACAATGGTGAATTTGTTTGCTTCAAACAAATGAGTAACTCCTCCGTCATCTACTAAATTCTTTGGATGGGCAACAGCTAGTCCTAAACAATTTTGTCGACCACTTGGTAAAGCAATCAGAACCTACGAGGAGCTACCTGTAGCTCCTTTTTCTTCAATAAATGTGGAGAATATGCCACAATATAGATAGAATGGTTCTCCGCAATTATCAGCAATATCTATTGATATTTGCCTAGCGATATCACGCGGTGAATGTTATTCTGACCCGGCATTAAGAAAGCCTGGTCCAGTTGTTCACTCAAGGTGGCTAACAATTGCAGGTAGAATTTTAAGGTTGCATGTGATCACAGAAAAACCATCTGACAATCTTATTATTCTTGCAACATATATTATGAAGGTATATGCAACCTGTATGGTTCCATGTCAAGACAAAGCCCTCCATAACAGAAGGAGCCCTACATATTTGGAGACTTATTTCATTTTTTAGATATTTGGAACCCAATTTAAGAAATATAGTACACACTTCTATTCAACGAAATAGCTTCTTTTGTCATCCAGAAAATTTTCTATTGTTAATTCTCACAGATAACAGAGAGAATATAAGGTCTTTAGTACTACGAAAACTAATTTGTGCTAGAAATGAAAACAGAGGATCATCAGAATAGGAATTTTTCAATTACCAAAAATAGACTTTAAAGCAAAGGATTTTTTTGCACTTATTAACTGGCAACGAGTTGGACATTTGAACCACCTGTTTTGATGAATGTGCCATTTAAATAAATAGAGGGCATGGTAAAAGTTAGACGGATGAATGGTCAAAATATCCATGCCATACCCAAGCTGTAGAAAGGTGTTTTCTCATAGTGTTTGAAGCGTCGGAAAGTGTATAGGGAGAAGAGAAAAGACACGGCTTCATATTGAATAGGATACAATCAAGAAGTCTTATCAAGCATTAAAATACTAAAAAGGATTACATCCTTTAGAAATATGTAAATCTTCAAACTAATAGAATTAAAAAAAATCTATGATTAAGTTCACTTTTTGTAACTTTTGTGATTTATTGCTTTGACTATTAAATTTATACTTCATGTACTATTATAAAATTATAATTATAAGTTTACACTTTAATACTTGAATAATCCGCCAATTTTTCAAATATTTTTCATTAATTCAAAATTTTTAATAGATATTTGTAAAAATGTCAATTTTTAACTTTTTGGGGGGCTTTCGGTCCACCAGAAGATATGATTGAACTTTAATAATAATAAAAAAACGCAAACTAATATACCCAAAACAAAACTTTCTTCCCCGGCCTAAAAGAAATTTTGAAAATATTTTTTATAAATTTCCCTCCAAAAATGTCATTTTTAACTATTTTTGGGGCATTGGAAGATATGAATGGATTTCAATAAAAAAATATATGTAAACTAATATACCTAAGATACAACTTTTCCACCCCATGCTAAAAATAATTTCAAAACAAAACAAAACAAAATTGTAAATTTTCATAAAAAATTCAATTTTTAACTATTTTTGAGGAGCTTGGGGCACCGGAAGATATAAATGAATTTCAATAAAAAAAATTATATAAACTAATATACTTAAGACACAACTTTCCCGCCCCATGCCAAAAAGAATTTCAAAAAAAAAATTTTTTCCTATACTTTTCGATCCACCCTACTGTCCGTGCCAGTTTTAAAAAAACTGCCAAATTCCGTTTCATCTTGTCCATAATTCTATTTAAATTTTTTTAAAAATATTAAAAAAATAATTCCTCTAATAAAATTATGTCGTCCAAATGTATCTACCAGATAACCCGAAAACGAAGATGAGAAAGTGATGAAATTTCTTATCTAGGGCCCAATTAAAACTGAAAATTAAATAATTTGGAAGTTTTGTTTTATATTGTTTTTCATTAATGTAATTTTATTTACCAAACATTAATAAAAAATGCATCTTCTTTGCATATTATTTTTCCACTACCTCAAACTCTGTGTTAGTGTTGTGAAATAGGGTCACTTGTAGACAGCTATTAGAATTTCATACTACATTTTGACCCCCCAATATCATTCAATCCCGCCGGATGTGTCCGGATTTCAACCAAAATAAATTTTGTTAACCCTATTCATACATAAATTTTCAGTCATATTTAATGAGTTTTTAATTTAAACTAAAGCGAAATTTGCAATTATGTTTAAATATATATAATACAAGATAAATAACATACAAGTCAAAGAAAATTACAGATAAATATTAAAACCAAATTGCTTGTAGCAACAAAGCTTCCTGATGGAACCGAGAGTATTGTTTTAATCCTAGTATAATCAAGGAAACTTTGTCACTTTTTTTCAGTACTTGATTCACGTTTACATTAAATTTGAGACTCTACTACTCTCCCCTGATTTTAGGGTAGTAAGAAAAAAGCAGTTTTTTAATCGTATTATTTTTTAATTCTTTCGATAAAAAAAAGTCTCCCAGTAAACAACATAACAAGTGTTATTCACAGTTCATATTCTTTTCTTAGGTATATAGCATATCTAATTATGGAATAACGCATTTAACTTAATTCCTTCTCAAAGAATTTTCTTCAAATCCCATTCATTTAAACAGAAAGATGAGAATACCTTAATTAGCATTTCAACTCTTATTTCCTGAAAAGAATTTAAAAAAAATGTTATCCAAATGAAACTAGGGGATGAGATGAAAAACTTGAGAAGAAATGCACTTAATTATACATCCCCCTCACTTACAAAAAACACTCATATACCTCCAGGGAGCTTTAAAAAAACAAATCTTAGATTCCCCCACACATCCAGGGATGGATTTCTTTCATCGCTGCACGGGAGATGGTTTTATGCATTATGACAAATATACCTCCCATGCTCAATCTTCTTATCCCCCTCCGCAGGAGTCTCCCTCACCCTGAATATTTAATCCCTCTTCTTCCTGAAAGCCTCAGGGGTATCACGAACACGCCTCTTTAACAACCCCTCCTGATCCATCAACTAAACTCAACAACTTCAAGCATTTTTGATGGACTGTTTCCATCACGGATTCAACGGTTGTTGAATTATGAAAGCATTCAAAATGAATGGTATAAAACTACTAGAAAAGAGAGGCAGGCGCATGGATGGACCCATGCAGATACCCGCTGGAGGGGATTAGCTTAATACCACTTGAGGCTATATATTGGAGCTCGGTAGCATGCCCACAAATCACAGAAGTGTATGCATGGTGTTAAGATAGCTCTTTATCCGTTCTAGAAAAGCCACGGGTTTCCGGAGTCAACAATTGAAGAATTTTCAATAATGGATTGATGGTGGTAAGAAGGATTTTCGGGTAGGATAAACATCCCGGCGTGGGTTCGTGAAATTAAAAGAAAATTGTGGCTACTTATAGAGAACCGGTTCAACAAGTTACGTTTATGAATTGGTGAGAAAATTGCTTTTGTTATGTTTGGTGCCTCGTCTGAAAGTCTTTATATGTACCAATATAGTCCTTCATTTCGGAAATAAAATGTTACATGAATGAGATACGTGTGTGTTATTTCAACCTCAGGATATATTCTCTGTGAGTTGGTATAAAATTAATAATTTTTATACTGTAATCTTTGAATAGAGGTTAATACATATTTTTTAAAGTACGATCTGTCATAGAAGGACGTTCAGATCCTGCTCTGGGATGACTTTTGAACTAAAACTTCACTTAAAATCTTTGTTTAAATTTCGGACTTCGGAACCAAACACATGACAACTGAGCACGAACCTTGCTGTTATTGATAGTTTTTTTTATGATTTTTCACCCACAAGCAGTCCAATAACGATAGCCCTCTTTGTAAAACCGTAAAGGGGACGCGGGAAAGATCTCGAAGGCTGGAATCCTTTGAGAGGCTAACATTCGCCACAAAAGTTTCAGTTCGAGAATTTTGTTGAATCTTTTACGTTGTGCTATATGGCAGGTTTCATAAGAGAGTGTACTCCATGAGTTTAAGTGATTATTAAATCTTACAGTACGTTGCTTTTAATGAATTTTTCATATCTAGATGCCAGCCAAATTAAACAGAACTTAAGACAACAAAGGTTTCTTCAGAATTTTACATACTGTTACTTAATGAAAGGTAACTTAGACAAATACCATTCGGTCTCTCAGATTGGCTCAACACCTTTTGTGAATTGATCCAGGGTTAGAAAAAGTCTTTCTCTGAAGAAGAAATTTCATTGCCAGAAGAATTATTAAAACGTGGATTTAAGACTGGAAAATGCAGTGATGGTAATTCTGAAGTCTGAAAAATAATCACAAAATCACCTGCATTGTTATGTGCAAAATAAAAATAACAGACTAAGAGTGTACCAATACCTTATCATTTCAATCTTTCACAATGCCCTTCTATAACAGGTACGTATGAGAGCTAATATTTACCGAACATTTTGCAGAGGCATGGTAAATTTTTCGCTATCAACAGAAAGAAATTATTAAATGTTCGAAGATACGAGACATATATCTTGCAAAACGGTAGCATAACCTCTACTTTTGAAGATAGTTTCTCAAGGGATTTCAGTAGCAATCTGCCACATGATGGAGATAAATAAAGAAGCAGGGAATATAAGAATTAGAATAGCTTTGCAGTATAAGTGAAGGGCCCACCACTCGCCACCGCTTTGCAAGGAAATTACTTAGGTAAATCCACACTTATGCTCTAAAATGGGATTTGGTTGTGTTAGAAACACATGGGTCCTCAGATCGATATGGGCAAAATCTCTTGCAGAAAGAGACTGCACTTTTTGCCCTTGGGATTGGAGTAGACATTCACCAAGTACGCAATCGCACACATTTTCCCATTATAATCACTGAGCATCATTACTGCTTGTAATGCCATTTTTTTAACTAAAGGTTTGTAGCGGTCCATAAACGCTCATTCTGCATGATTCCATCATCGGTATGATGATATTTCTTCTGTTTTTCCATCCATGATTGTTTGAAGGGTCCCCTTCCACCAACGATATTGCCACAAAATTCGAGTTCATCACAAGTTATTGCACTACACAAAAGGAAAGACTATGAATGTAGTGATTCACTGATTAGTCCGTCTTCCGCCTGTCGCAAAATAGACGCTGTATTTCAGACAGTTCCCGTTACAGAAAATTAAATATTGGATTGGGGAATGCATTGTATGTAGAGGAACTTTCTCATCATAATCGTTGCATTTTTCTTGTACTGAGCCGTATAAGCGGGACTGGTGCATGTCAAACACCCTTCCACTGATGTGGTGAGGAGTTTAGTGAGATGGTAACCTGATCAAGTGTTTTTCTCATCATCTGACCAAGGTTTAAAGCTAAGAAATCTATCCTTATATAACCTCTTGGTTTTTCCCAACAGGATTAGCATTTATACTCTTATTGCAAAACCGACTCTATCGAGTCCTTTCATTTGGATGGACAACAAATTACTTGACAATGTTTGATTTAGTATATTTTACCACCCACTATATTTTTTTAGAGTACAGTATAATTTTACAACTGAAGTTTTTAAAACAGACGGATTTTATCGACGAATTGATGGAATTCAAATTTATTGCTTAATCTGAATTAAATAAGATCTACAATTAATGAGTATCAGTCACTCTGCAAATCAAGCATTTCTGAAATGTTCGGTTCAAATATACAATATAATTCAAATGAAAAGAGACATATATGAAATAAATTATCAATGCAAAAAAGGGAAGTATAAGAGCAATACAGCCCTTTAGATTCATTGCTTTTTTTGCAAGAAAGTATTATTTTATTTTTCTCTCGAAATATAAATAAAATTGTTTTAGAAATAAATGACCTATTCCAAACGTAGAAAAACAAGTGCAAGCATACAACAGAAATTAAGGCATTGAGGTGTTACTCATAAATGATTTATGTCTATTATTTTTTATATCATATATTGCTATTGCCATTCAAATTTGAATTATTGGATTCAATAGGATACAAAGGAATTTTCTGCAAAAACAATTTTTTCTTGCAATATTCATAATGGTCAAAGAATTTAATTATATGTCACTATGATGTTATTAATTAAATGTTTTCTGATGAAGCAAGTTTCTTAATCGTACTATAAAGATAATAACACAATTCTTAGTAAACACATTTTTGGAAGTAAAGTAAATGTTTCTTAATTATCAAATTAAAAAAAGAATAATGATTAACCATAAATTACCATAAATTTCATTTCTTTTATGATCATCGACAGGTTTGGTAAACATCGATAAAACTGTTTATTGTGAAAACTTTTATTGAATGAATTTTCCTAGAAATGAATGAGAAGTATTTATTTTTTATCACTAACTAAAAATTCTTAACTAACACAAATGATTGTCTTGCAAGAACAATTCATTTAATTTCGCAGGGAACAATACAAAATTTCCTTCAACTTTTTTTTACAACCATTTTCATGCTTATTCCATAAATACACATTATGAATACCATTTACCTGTTAGTCTTCAAGACAAGAAAGAAAGAACAAAAAAAAAATAAGCAAAACCCCATCTTAAACCAACTCGGTCAAGGAAGAAAAGGAAAAATATAACTTAATTTACCTCACAAACGTAATGAAGTTTTGCGTCTGTTAATTACAACCAATTATCAAAAGGAAACGCGCTAAAAATAATGAAAAGGAAAAAGGAAAACTCACCGTCTTGATTCTACTAAGAATTTTTTTCTTTTCAAATAAGGATTTCCTGATTCAATTACGAAAATTTCTAGATATAGAAATGGAAAATTCTTCTGCCCGCTATCTCTTGACTTTTCCTCGCTCATTTCGTTTCTTTTCAAAAAATGATGAATTTTTATTTTGATGCGACACTCCTTTTCTGATGATAAAGAATCATCAGAAGCCAAATGAGCGGAGAAAAAATTCTTTTAAACGTTCTGATTTTAGGATAACACAAGTAGCCATTTTCAAAAGGGTAGAATTTTCTGACGCTAAAGTGCCTTCCATTTTGATAGGGTTAACTCATTAGAAAGATTAGATTTTATTCCGTTAATTTGACTTGGCTAATTAATAACGGTGAAGAGAAGCTTTTGTCGCAACTTAATTCCGTAATTGTTTTATTTATTTTTTCTCTCTTTTTTATTAGAATTGCGATTTTGAATTCCACATATCAATAAGTCCTAAACCTTTTCCATAAAGGTTAAAGTTGATTGACGAAAATTGAAAAGAGACGTTGTTTCTGATAAAAATAAAGGAACTTGATTATTTAGTAATTTATTTAATATTATTTTCTATTGTATGGAAATCAATAATGTGGCATTTTAACCAGATTTCCTTTTGCCTGAAATAGAAAATAAATTTCAAGCCTTGTACTTTAGTAAAACTGTATCACAATAATAACTTTTTTTTCTGAAGTAAATCTTATTGACCCTTCTGATTGCTTACAGTATTTTATAAATTTGTCCAGATTCCCTTTTGTCTCGAAGATAACAAATTTCAAGCTTTTCTTTATAGCAGAACTGTATCACAATAACTACCAGTTTTTTGTCAATATATTTAATCATACTGTTTGATTGTCGAAAGTACATATTTTTTACAAATTTGACCAGATTTCTTTCATCTGAAAGGAAAAACAATTTTCAAGTTTCACGATAGTAAAATTGTATTAAAATAACTATAATTTTTTCATAAATATATTTATTTATGAAAAAATTTTAATCTTTAGAATTGTTGGAAATATACAGTAGGCTACAAATTTAAAAATTTTGTGCATATGTTTGCTAATCAACAGAATATATTTTCCATTCCTAACATGCAAAATCTGATAAGAAACAATTGGGAATTCACAATTTTGCTTTCAGTCGTGTGATTTCTATTTCTCTAGTTCCCCTTTGAATAAAAGGGGGGAAAGCTAGAATAATCCATAAGAAAAATGCATTCCATACGTAATATTTTGAAATTAAAAATGCTTTTCGATGCTCGCCTTTTAAATTAAAAATTTTTCTTCACTAACGATTGTTGAATTTTAAGAGTTTCAAACTGAAATTCTAACTGCTCTGTCCTTGTAATTTTATAATATTTTAAGAGTTTTATAAGTACAGATTGTCTGTAAAGCTTGTGTGAAATTTTAAAAATTTTGCAATCCTAAAAAATATTTGTGATGGAAAAAAAATCTAAAAAAGTATTCGAATTTTAGAATTAAATTTAGTATATTATCTAAAGGGGAAAACTTACTGTTTCTTGCCTTTAGAAATTTAATTATTTTCTAGAATTACTGCAGATTCATGGCTTCACTTGAAGATAAATAAATTGCGTTCTTTGATCGGTTGAGCTAAATTCTGACGTTGTTGTCCAAAGAAATCTTAGAAATCATTAAAAGAAAGAGCTACCACATGTGAATTCCGTATTCGAGTACAGAGATGAAAAAAATTTAAAAGTTTTTTCACTGACATAAGCCATGCGATAGTGAAGACTCTATGACATCTGTAGAAGAAACCTTTGAGGCAAAATTAATAACAACAATATAAAAACGTGTTTCTTATTACTTTGTACAGATTCTTTCTATCACATACATTTTCAAAGTTACAATTATTTTGAATAATAAACTTGCTTTATGGACGCCTTGTATTAAAAAGGCTTTTCAAAACCACCATTTGCATTAAACGCAACTAATATATATAAAAAAATATGATATTTATGGTTGACATCATTATATGTTACCAGAACAAAAGTCCTGAGTAGAGAACATTGAAGTCTTTTGTTTATAGATGATCTTCAATATTTTTCAAATTAAGTAAGTTATTTTTCAAGAGATAAAGCATATCTCACTTTAACCTTATCATTCCTTTTATAAACACGGAGAAGGTGAAGGAAGTTTTTCGAGCAACATTTGCAATAAATACCCACTAATATAATACTAAAATTAAAAAAAAACATAAATTTTGATAGTTAACATTATATTTCATCTGATTTAAAATTCTGGTTATATGTCACTAAGATCGTTTATTGATATTCTTCAATGTTACGCAAATTAACTAAGTTACTTTCCTTATCTTCCAAAAGAGTAGAACATGTCTAACCATAACGCTTCCCTTTAAAGAAAAGATATAGAAATTTAAAGAAGTTTTTCAAACCAATATTTGCATTAAATGCAATTAATATAAAAGAAGAAATCTATTGTTGCTAGTTGGTGACATTATGTGCTATCAAATAGGAAGTCCTGGTTATAGATCACAGAAGCCTTTTGCTATTGATATTCTTCAATCTTACTCAAATTAAGTTAGTTGTCTTTCTTTTCTACAAAAGGATATATTATCTCGAACCATAAAGAAAAATACGAAGAAGGTTAACCCTTTAACTGGTTAGCCCGTACATCGAATTACCACAATTTTTAGCTTATAAACTAAAAGCGATACACAGACGTTATATTTCGATATGAAAATTATGAGGAATCCGTAAATATTTTAACTATTTTTTAGGTTCTGAAATGAATTAAAATGGCAAACGCATTCCCAAAATAGAAGGTGTCACCTAATTAGATAGTTGAGAAAAGAAACAAGTTAAGGGTTAAAGAAATTTTATATATATATATAATATTGTTTCTAGTTGGCACTATTATGTGCGATTAGAATAGGAAGTTTTGTTTATAAATCATTGAAGCTTTTTGTAGTTCGAAATTCTCCACCTGAAATTAAGCAATTAAAGCCGCTACCTTCCTATGAGATGATAGGAAATATCTAATCTTACTTCCAGCATTCACTGAAAGAACACGAAAAAGAGAAAGCCTCCCACCTTTCCCTTCCGACAGTTTTTCTTATCTTAACCTTCACACCTCCCATCCGCATTAAAGAAGAATAAATATTTTTATAGTACATTGTATCCCATGCAGTCCCATGCATTTTGCCCGACTTGAATAAAACATCTCTTCCCCTTGCTTCAGCAAGGAGTGGTAACGACACAATAAACGCAAACCAATGGCATACGCCTCTTTTTGATGTGCCATTTTAAAGCATCCAGACAACAATAAAACGCGTCACAAATAAGCTATAACAGTGCTGCAGTTATGGCTCTTTCATAATGTTATTTATCGTTGCGATGAAGAAGGGGAGCCATCCGACTGAATCTGATTTGCCCATTGTGGAAGCTTAGCGCGAAAGGAGGAAGGAATGAAAGAGAAATGCAGGACTTTCTGCAGAGGAATTATATGATTTGTACCGTACGTGAACACCAAATCATGCCCGTTGAATATCCGTAGATAGGCATTAATGCAGTTTATTTCTTATGTATGTTTCTAAGGGTGAAAAAGAACTATTCTAAAAAACTAACAATCTTGTTCAGAAAATTAGAAATAAATTCTCACTTTTCTCACTGTTTTCCCTGCGTCATATTATTATTATTATTAATCTACACAGGACCAGACTTCCCATAGGCCAATCTAGGTCATGGCCTAGGACGCAGCTATCAGAGGGCGCATACACGAAGGAAATAACAACCAAATATTTATAAACTTTTCAGTCGTGTTCTGAAAAGGCCATATAAAATGATATATTTTAAATTTACATTCTTTACATTAAATATATTGAAAGATACATTTTTTGTCTTCTGTGGATGTTATCGTCTCTTGCCCTTGCATTTCTTTGCAGTGAAATAGATTTAATAAGATATGTTCACTTCAATGAACCTTCAAGCCTTATTCACTGACAAAAGTAAAATCGAACAAGTTCTAGTAGTTATTTCAGATCATTTTCAAGAAATTCAATGGGGTATTTTTGTAGGTGCTAAGGTTTTGCTGTTTCATAAGCACTGCAATTTTGAATAAAAAAATTAATATGGTTCAAAGATTATCAATATTTTATTCAAGTGCATATATGTTTCAAAAATAGACTATTGTATATAAAATTAAAAATTATGTATTTGCTTTTTAGAGAGGGAGGCGCAGAAAATTGCTTTCGCCTCGGGCATAGAAATGTGTAAATTCGACCCTGAATCCATCGGAAGAAACAAAATTGGTCAGGTTTGCTGCTAGATAACACCTTCTCAGGCCAAATACAAATAATAGAAACGCAAAAATGTGTATAAATTTAAAAATTATTATATAGGATCCCGAAACTGTCCCCAATAGCTGTTGTGAGAGCTAGTGCATAAGGCTAATGGCTTTTTATGTATTTGTTTCATATTTAATTCAGAAGTAGTCAAAGAAATTTTGTTCTTAGAATATTTTCACATCAGGACGATAGGTTTTAAACGCTTTGGTGACATAAAAAGTTTTTGTCAAGGAACAATTAGTTACTTAACGGTCTGGAACACATTAATGCTCTCACACACCCGGATAGACAAAACGGACAGTCCCTTTGACAGATTTAGTCCAAAATTAGACTTATATCTCTAGTTTTGATGTAAATATTATATTCCAAGATACACCAGTCTAATTCATATTTAATATTTTATTCATATAGAATATTTTATTTCATATCTAACTCATATAGAATATTTTCACATCAGGTCGATAGGTTTTAAACGCTTCGCTTAGTGATAAAAAAGTTTTTGTCAAACACATTAAGGGCCTTGGTAGCCTGGTGGTAAGGTTTCAGCTCCACTTACGGAGAATTGTGGATTCGACACCTGATTCCACCGAATTGTTTGTGAGTCTGGTGCTCTTTAACTTTCTTGTAATGGGTCAAACGTCCTCGAGTTGTGTGGCGTGGAAAATCTATAGAGTAGGGCGATTGCTCAGGTATCGTTCTCGTCATCGGATTACGGTTCAAAATCACGAGGTACGTCCCAAAATAGCTGTCTAGTAGCTTTTAGAAACTAGACGTAAATCTAACTAAGCATACTAAATAGTTTTTATTTGCCCTTTTCTAAATCAAGAAAAATTCTGACAGTAAGTTTATTTTTCGAATTTGCTCCGATTATTTGAGGTTAGACTAACACTTTTCATTTTCTAACAAACATAAATATATTTATTAAAAGGGGATTTTGAAATTTCCAAGTTTTATTTAAAGTTTTAAAAATCTTAGTTTGTAACTTGAATATGAAAATATATAAAAAAATGTTACCAAGACGTAGGAAGCAATAAAGATGTACTATTTCTCTCATTAAAATTTTAAGTATGGATAATATTACCAATAAAGATGATTTCTTTCAACAGAGCATTCAGGATTTTGATGTACTTTACAGATTACGCAACATAGACATGGATTGAAAGAATAAGTTAAAAGTATAAATTGTTCCATGAAACCTTTTCACAAGATTAGATTGAATAAATATATTTATTAAGATTTATGACGCCAAGATTTTATACTGATCAAATTAGGATGTGTAAACGTTTTCTTTATTGGAGGATATTTTAAAATGGGTCTTCAGTATTTTTAAGAGAACATTTATAAGACGGTACAAAACATTTTAGGGGGATTAGTTTCGTATCTGAGATATTATAATTTACATTATTTATTAAATCATTTACTATTTACTGTAAGATATCTCTAGTTTAAATTTGTTTATTTGTGAAATTCAAACTATTTTCATTTTTATTTTACTTTAGTAGCGAATAAGATGATCAAAGAGGTCAACTGAGTGGATGTTTTTTTTCTTCAGATGTAGGTTTTTACATCATTATGCCATAATTCTTCAGTTTTACTTAACATTTTTCTTTATAACAGATGGAATTTTTAAATTTTCGTTAAATCTTTGAATCTAACGCCGATCATAAAATAACTAGTCACAGAATTATTATTCATTGTTTGGATGAGTTATAATTAAAATTATTCTTATGATTATTTCGTTATATTATACGATGTTTGCTTAGAAATAATTGTATCAATTATAAAACATAGATATTCGTAAAAAACTGCATTATGATTAAGATAATTTTTATTATCATTCTTGCCTTAAAAAGTGAAAAAGATCAAGATCACTAAAATTTAATTTGTGAAACAAATGTAACAGTTACATCATTAATTTGGACATGACTTTATATAACATGAATCTAAGAGAAAATACAAATATTCAATCAACATCAAACAAAGTCAAAGAATTTCGATCCCATACTTCCTTCAAGATCAAACAGAAAGAACTGGAACATGGAACTCACCCAACCCTATCAATTTTCCCATACCCTATTATATTCCACCAGGAACCCATCTCAGTTAACTTTCGTATGCCTATAGCCAAGGAAGAAGCAAGCAGGTGATACTACAAACTCACTAGTGAACATGATGCTGCTTGCTACATGGCGGAAAAAGTGCATCAAGAAAGGAAAAAAAAAAGAAAAAAAAATCTCGATTGGGGAGGGGTAAGTTGAGAAAGAGAAACCCGCCAAAAAGAATATACCGAGGAAAAGTATACCTTAAGAAAAGGCAAGCTCACAATGAGAACTTATTGTGCACGAAGGCTCTTGCTTTGTAGAAAAGACGCAAGGGGCGTAAAGTTGGGGTTCTGCCACGATGTTCCTTTAGAAGGCCCCCTTGTGATGGTTGAAGAAAGTGGACAGATGTTTCGACCTCACGCCTTTGCGCCGCCTACTTTTTATTTATTATTTTTACTATTATTTATTTTTTCACATATTCAGTGAAGATGCTTTGAAGAAAAGTTGCTGTTCATTTGTGAGACTCGATGAAAGGAAGCTTTGGTATTTTTTGTCCCTCCGGGGAAAAATATAGGGAAACGTTGAATTTTATTTCTTTCTGCTGGTTGTGCTTCCTTTTAGACTGGCGTTGAATGAATACACTGGAAATGTCTGGTTCCCTTTTGTGCCATCGTTTTTAGATGCTGCAGGAAGTTGAATTTTGTTTACTTTAATAAGTGGAAATAATCAATATACATAGTGTGGGTATGGTCTGATTTTCCCCACTCCTTCCCCTCTCCCCCGAGATCTTTTCTTTTATTCTAACTTTTGATGTATGAAAGGAAGGATACTTGGTAAATAAATGCACAATGCCATTTCTTAACATCAAAGACATACAGAATGGAAAAGGAGAAAGATAAATAAAATAGTATCAAAGCAATTTAACAAGGAATATATAGATTAGTTCTGGTTTTATCCAAGTCAAATGAAATCAAAAACTTGCAAATTTAAAAACATAAAAACGGACTTAAAAGCTGAAAAAATCGATTTGTGGAAGAAATACAAATTGCAGAAAGTATCAGATGAAAAGAATTTATAACATATATTCTTTTGAAATTTTCACTAAGTGAAAAGAGTTTTCATCTTTTGCGTATACATTCATAGAAATAATTGAAAAAAATGTATTTTTCATAATCCTTTGCCCAAGTGATGGAAATTCTAGAGAATACAATATCTTTAGAATCAGTTGTGTCTGAAACCTGGTTGGTGCTAGTGTCGGTGCATCGCAGAGGTGGATTCCTGCTTCTTGCTAAATATGCCTTGTTACATCGGGCCCCAATCAGCAAATATACTCCTCTCTGCAAAGGTAAGAATCGTAGTTGGGGAGAATCCAACAACTTTCTTTTAATATGGGGCCCTACAACTAAGAATCTAGTTAATTTTACGCAGTCTGCTTATGATCATACTCGAGGTGGGACTTGGACTCTGGTCGCGATCCAAGTGAAAGAAAAGTTCAGAGAAGAGTAGTGTTAGTTTGTTGGAGTATGTACTATTGGGCGATCGTAAAAGTGATCCTATTAGTTCTCTCAACAAAGCCGAAAGATTTCATTTTTATCACGCACGTATTCGGTATTAAATGAATTCTGCGAACTTAAACTTAGCTTATAATGATAGAAAGGAATCTTAGACCTGTTAGGGATGACTACGAAGACAAGGGAAAAGTGAGGCTGGATTTTTTTTTCTTTGGAGGTTTTTCAGTAAAGAATGAACAAGATACCTGAGGGTTTCGAAAACAGAGTGAAAAGCTGTTTATCAGCTAGAGAGTGATGGACTGGCCAACTGCACGTAAGTCGTAAACAGAACTCTTTAAGTGTTGATGGACTCTATCTTATATCCCTAACCAAGACAAACTGGCCGTCGCTTAAACTGTGACACATATAAACTGTGGCGCATAATTGTTTCGTCCTTTCTTACTGTCTTGTACTTTCAGATTAATGGTACATTTTATTGCTTTTGACTTTTTGCATTTATAGCCTAAACGCAAACAACGTTCTTGGAAAATTATCTAAATAATAAGAAGTTATAAAGCACTTGTTTACCTAAGATCAGAGTGAAAATTATACCCTTAATTTGCTTTAAACTCATCGCTAGGAAAGTTCATAGTCAATAGTTCTACAACAGTCTTAAATTAACTGTTAACAGAGCAGTATACAGGGGAAATCTGAAATGAATTTAACTGCTTTGAATTTTAGTAACTATATTTTTTAATCATTCCATACGGATTCTTCCAGCTTAAATCTCGGTCAAATAAAGAACTGCTGGTAATAAGGATTTTGCTGATAATAATGAAAAATCTGCTGATGTTTCTGAAATGCTCATCATTAAGATTTTATGTTCGTATGAACAATGGACTTTCCTCTAAAGCACAGGGATGAATTCTAATCATCCTGTAAGACAGACTATAAAACGCCCCCATGCCAAAACGGCGATAAAATCAAGATACGGCACCCCTTTCTTCTAAATTGGATGTGAGTGCCGCGAATACGGAGAGGTCAGAAAGTGGATTCTCACGGTGGAGGGAGATGTACACGTTCCTCCACTATGGCAATATTAACACCCACTTCCCAGGTGGTAATTTAGGGGCAGATGGTTCGGCTGACCGTGAATTATGGGGCTGGGCTTCTTGTTAGGGGGCGCTCAAGAAAAGGCGCCTAATAACACGATTTTCATTTCGGCAGATGTCACTTAGGGAAGTTCAGGCAGAAAATGAAAGAGTACAATTGATGGACAGAGCACTAATGGCATTCTCATACTTGACTAAGGATGTATTAGAGAAAAAAATACATTATTGAAAATAGAATATTTTTCTTTTTGTTCTACAGGCAAAACCAGCATTTATTTTCTAGGCGAAGACCCATAGTGTGTACATCGAAAATAGAAGTTTTATGCTTTATATCTAAAACTGTTGTTCACTATTTCGCATTTAGCCATTTATCAGAACATTAAGATGGCGTTTTCTCACACAAAAATAAGTTTTATTGAATGTTTTTAAAAATTTATCCAGTAGAATATAACTTAAAAATCTTTTTAACTTAAAAAAAAAATATATATAACTATATTTATTTCAAATTCTTAAACTGTTACTCTGTGTTCTATGTGATCTGAATTTGAGGTTACCTATTTTTTTTTCTGCTCTTTTTGCCAAGAACAGGATTGCAAATGGGAAAATGTAACACATTGACTGCCACGTCTATTTCGAAGAAATCTAAAAATCCCGAGTAATTTCGTGTTTTGCCTGCAGGAAGTTTTGTTCAAAATTCAGTTGGAATTCTATATTTTATTTCTGATTATCTTTCTCTCTCTGAGTGTAATTGTAATAGGTTTCATCCTTGCAGTAAAATAGCAAAACAATTTCGCTCCTAAGTCGTTGTGTATAAGTTTATGTATATTTAAAAATATTATTTTTCTTAAGTGTTGCTGTTCCTGTTGAAGTCAAATATTATTAATATTTTACATCGATTTATTTACTTGCGTCTCAGTTGCCATTGGCAATGTTTAATTAAATTTTGTATTGTTCTTAAAAAATAAGTAGAGGCTTTTGGGGAAAAAATTGCTTCCGGCAGTTTTTTAAAAATGTTTGATATAGTCTGTAATTTTTCGAGAAGTTACGAGATTTAAAAATTGTTTAGTGCAACTGATATTTTAATTTTTTAAAAAAGTTCAAAATTTAAAAGGATTTGGTGTATTATAATATTTTATATAAAAGTTAATTTGCTTAATATATATATATTCTCTTGAAAAAAAACTCCTTGTACACCAACAAGTACAACACAAGGCTTACAGAAGTAAGTAAAATATTCAGAAAAGGGTTGAAGGAAGTTTCAAATTAGATGATACAAATACAAATTCCAATCAGAAAAGGGGGGGGGGAGTAATTAGAAACAAATGTACAATAATTGGTCACATTCATAGTAACACATGAATGGTATTAAGCAATGAAGTGAATAAAACAAGGGGAATAGATACCGGAACATATTCAAATTTTAAAAAAAATGGTATAAATGTAAAAAAACTGGTCACATCTACCCAAAAAGATGGATAATAACGAGAAATGGAGTAAAAGCTGTACAAGGTGGGGGAAAGTGAAAAAGAATAAAACATTCAAAAATCATATAAAAGCGCAGAAATGCACAAAAAATCACTCAACACATTAAAAGACACATATTTCGCACAGGTAACAAAGCCTGTGACAGGCCACAAGGTCTGATCCAAATATATATATGAAAAAAATTGAATTCCAAATATTGAGAAGGAAAAAAAAATATAATCAATAAGAAAATAATTCTAAACGCCAAAAATATGCACAAAATTTATAGTCTGTATAATGTGGGGAAAAAGGCTGTCGATAAATTCACAAAATAATGGAGAACAAGTTTTGCTCTGGAAAAAGTGGAGGAAGATGGAGGCCATGCAAAATTGTTCTTCTTTAGACTGTTGATGATGAAATATGTATTACATATATTTTGTGTCCGTGCGTTTGTATTATTATTAGACAATGCATATATGTAAGTTAGCGATGGCAGTCCATCGAGTGCGAATATTAAACATATTTTTGCTTTCTTGTATATAAATTTGATATGTGATACTTCTAACGCTTGTTATGTTATGAGTATTTGTTTTAATCACTTCAAATTTTGCACACAAATATTCAAGCATAAGAAGGTTTTAGTGAAGATTTCATGACAATTATTTAAATAATAATTTTTTCTATTAATATGAAGATATTCTCAATCATGGCAATGGCGAGTAAATCAGATAGTGCAAAATAATTAAGAGTCGAAAATGCAGTTTTCTGTGATAATTTAGATGATACTGTACCTTCATTGTTGAAATAAATGTTTAACCCCGGGACATTTTATCTGTAAGCATTCTGGACGGACATTAAGATTAACTAGGAGCTGAATGCGGAAATATTAGCACAATTTACATAAAGTCCCAAACAGGTAATGTATAGAGAATAAATATTGATGCTGCAATATCTCTTCATAGGTGCAATGTCTTAAATAAATTTATTTAATTAAGAGCAATTCTCTCAATACATAATTAAGAGAAATGTGTAATTCTCCGTCATTCATTATACTAATTAGCATCGAATCCGAAGAGAAATTCGTATCGAACTTCGCCGTCCTATATTTGAAGTGTGTGTTTTGATGGCGCAACTGCTTAACAGTTTCATTGAATTGCTCATACCTCAAACTTGGATCATGACAAAAATGCAAGAGTAATAGAAACTTCGTAAGATAAATGTTATGTATATATAATTTAATACATTATCCTTTGTACAATATCAGTTGCCTTCTGTTTACAGATATTTCGTTGAAATATTTTCCATTTATTTCAGTCGTTTCATTTTTGGAATGGAATGCCATTCAAATTATTATACTCTGCTAAAGCATTAAAAATGTAACTTAAATGCAAAATAGGCAGATAGACGATCAAGAGTATTTAAGTGGGTAGACAATTTTGCCCAAAACAGTATGATGAGCTTTAAACTAATAAATTTACAGTTGAATCTTCTACTGAAGATTTTCAATCTCAGTTTCGAATTTTTCCATATTTTTATCTGCAAGAATTTATTAACTAAAGCCTAGGTTAATCTCCATATTAGAGTATTTTCAATAAGAATTTTTCTTCCTATTAATCTGCTTAACAACTGAAATATTAATTTCTTTTGAAGCTTTTGGACATTTTCTTAAACGCTGCGAGCATTATTCATATGATAGTTTTATACTGAAAGCAGACTTCGACATTTTCTGTATTACATGGTACTAGTAAATTCTGCTTCTCTTTTAATTTGTTCTGTAAGTAACGATTCTTGAATAATTTATACACAAATATAACGTGAACATCAAATTTGATTTCGAAAAGGACGTATTCGAAAACAAGAATTCACACAAATATATAATTAAAACATTATGCAAAAAACGTATATCAACATTCTTTTAGGAGCAATGAATGAACATTCTTTTTCTTGTTTCGTACTTTAACTGTCAAGAAAATTTGTTAATTTCTGAAGGTGTAACTGTAGGAAAAAGAGTTTAAAATTGCATCAATTAATTATTTATTTTTGGTTAGTACAGCCACACAATTTTTGCTAATGAACTCTCCTTCCGAGAAACAGATATAACTAGAAATAGCCAAAATAATTGATTATAAGCACAGAGTTTATTTCCTTTCCCATTCACCAAAAATCTCCTTTTCAGTAACCGAAATCAGAAATCTAGAGTTCCACAGAATCCACATTTACCCAAAGAATTATGAGTTATGTCATAACGAATCTCCGGAACTGAGTAATCAAGCGAAAAGCCAAAAACTCAATATCAAAGTTGTCTTCTTCATTCTAACTTTAGCAGTGGCAAAGCTGTCGGGGACTTTTCTCTCACTAAGAGTCAACCAGAACCAGAAACTAGCAAGAGAGAGAGCAGAAGAAAAAATAAGGATAAAATAGAACCAACCAACTACTTCAGCCAACAAGAAAGTGAACTTCTGGCTTCGACGTTATACCACTTAAAGAAAAGCCTGAAAATGTCTGCTATTTACCCACATGGAGTCATCTTATCCAAGACATGAGGCAAACCCAACGTAGTGTACATACGAAACCTAGTCTCAGTGAAGTAATGGGTAAACATTGGAAGGAAGACGCTAGACTAAAGACTGGCCAACTCTTTGCATGGTCACTTAGCTGGATTTACTGGGGACCGCAGGGAATGCCGGGATGCCTGCACTCTTGTGCTGTACAATAAGGATAAAGTCCACAAGGATGTATGATTATAAACTTTTATTTGGATAGATACAGGAGCAGAAGAGAGGAAAAGTTTGGCTGGCTCAGAAATTGGAGATTAGATACAGATAGAGAATGCGGTTTAAAAATTCGTTTCATTTTACGGCGCCAAGGCACTTTCGACTTATTTTTCAGTAGTTGGATTTTAACTATATTATTGTAATATGTTTTATAAATTATTCTGTAATTGTTAAATATATTGTAATTCTTTAAAAAGTTTTTGAATAAGAAATTGAAGATTAAAATCCAAATAGTTTCAAAATACATTCATCTGAGAATATTGCTGAACTTTTCTTTGCATTCGTCTGCAAATTACAAATTGTAAAATATCTTTTATATTTTGGGCTAAATGGGTTTTAGAAATTACTTTAATCTGTTAATTATATTGGAATTCTTTTAATAATTTGGCTGAATAAAGAATTGAGTTTTAAGGTACAAAAATAAATTCCTTTTGAAAATTCTTTTTATTTAAGAATACTTTTAAAAAATGATATGCATTCCTCTCTAGCTTGTGGATAAGTAGGGCTCGAGTAAAATGTTCGTATTTGCCTAATTTTATTTTTAGAAATCACTTAGCATTAAAAAAATGCTGAAATTATCATGAAAACATCATGTGAATAAATTGAAATATTACCTTGAATGTTAGCATAATTACTTTGAAAAAAAAGTAAGCCAAAGAAGAAGATTGCAAAGAAAAAAAGAAAAAAAAAAGGAAAATTGGAAAACATTTGAGCAATTTCTCACTTCTTTTCTTTTGAATTTCTTCAACTGCAGCTCTTCTGTAAGCGCGCATGAGTGAGTAGACCAAGTGGAAACATCCAATGGAAGTGTTTTCATTTTTTGTTTTTCAAGACAAATTTTATTAGAATATGTTCTGTATAAAAATAAAATAAGATAATTTCAATTCAAACTTTCAAAAATAGTTCTAGCATTGGGATAAATTTCATGTATTAGGTAAATTAAAATTTTTTTTCATATTTATAATCAGTGGAAGCTCGAAAAGTAATTTTTAATGTTGCTTCCTAACATTTTGATTAAAAATGGAAATTTAGTGATAAAGCAACTGTTTTTTATCGATGGATAAGAAATTTTCATAACAGTAGCTAATAAAGGAAATTTTTATTAAAAATATTTTCGAAATATATTGTATTGCGTATTAAAATTTAGTAACACCTGTGATAAATTATTTTAAATAAGCTCACATTTAATATCCTGTTTTGTTCGATTTGCTTCCATCGTTTTCAGTAACTTTTTTTTGGCACACTACTGGTAATAGCAAAAATAATTCCTCAAGAAATCTGTAGGGCTCTAGTGGGTTTATGATAGAGTATAGGTCATAGGATTAGAGAATCGCAGGTTCCAGTCCCTATTGTATAGAATAAATGCTGTGTATGTGTGCCTACCCGGAGCACACTAAATCAATCGTTGTCATATGTCTCTTGATAGATACATTTGTAGGGAGAGCCCGGGTCTAAGACCTATAACCTCCTGTCCGTAACATTGCTTCCACAATGACTTGACATTAGTAGTTTTGACCAAATACTGAGCAAAATAATGGAAAATTAATTTAATTTAGTTAACATATTTAAGTGAAGTTTAGATAGGAACCCAGCTAAAAAAAATCTGCAGAAAATTTTTTTTTGAAGTTTTCTTAAAGATTTCTGCAAATATTTTGAAGACAGAAAAAATTTGCAATTTTTCTTCGATTTAATCTGCAGAAATTTTTCTTATTATATTTTTCTTTAAATATTCTGCAGATTTTTTGAATACAGAAAAAATCTACATTGTTTCTTCAATTTAATCTTCAGAAAATCTGTAAAAAAATTTCTTATTATATTTTCCTCTAAATATTCTGCAGATTTAGTAAGACAGCAAAAAATCTGCATTTTTTCTTCAATTTAATCTGCATAAAATCTGCAAAAAAAAAATTCTTTTTATTTTTTTCTTTAAATATCCTGTATATTTTTTTAAACTTTGCATTTTGTCTTCAATTCAATTTGCAGTTTTTTAGCAGATTTTCAGAAAATCATTAAACTTGACCAATATCTGTTGATTTTTTGAAGATTTAACTGCAATTTCATAATATCTGCATTTCTCTAAATACATATCTTGCACCATATTCTCTAATATTGCAGCTGTATTTTCCAAAGGATATAAAACAAAATTAGAATGTAATTATCATTATTGTTTATTTCTACAGCAGACAGGAATTTCAAAAAATTTCCCAATCGAAAATTGTCTTAGGCACTAAATTTTTTAAATATGCCACTGAAAAAATGAATTCTAAATTAATCTTTAAAATAAATATTTGAGTTTTTACCATTTTAAATTTTTCCCCCATAATTTAATTAATTTCCAATTAGTTTTCCAACTGTCTTTCTGACTAGCTATTTTCCTCCAAAAAGAAGGGAAAAGTGGAGCTTGCGCCCTTTGGATGGAGAGAAGGCTTACCAGAAAGATAGAAGGTGAAAACGAATTTATTGAAACAGTGAATCTAAATTATTGAACAAAAATATTACTAATCTCATCTGTTACTCATCTCTACGACTTTGAAACACGTATTCTGATCTTGGTTGATTTTTACACCACTAGATGGCGCCACGAGAGCTATGGTGACGCTAAAACTCAAATAGATTAATTTATCCCCATCTCGTGTATTCCGGCGCGGCGTTGTGGTTAGCGTTCCTGCCTGCCAACTATAGGAACGCGGGTTCGAATCCCGGACAGGATGAGTTTGAAGTTTTGTCACAATCTGAGTCGGCATCATACAAGTAAGTTGAATCACAAATTAGATTAATTAAATTAATAGTTACATTAATTGAAATTAATAATTACATCTTGACTGTAGAAAAATCTGCCGAAAATCTGAAGGTATTTGGAACATAGTTTTCTTCAGATATTCTGTATTTTTTTCTGCAGAAAATCTGAAGAAAACATGTTCCACATACCATCAGATTTTCTGCAGATTTCTTTTAGCTGGGAATGTAGGGAGAAAAAAAAAGAAATGAGAAGACAGAGAATCCATAAAGTGGGATGGTGATTGAATTAATTAAGAGCAATTCAAAAGTCATCATTGTCATATGTGAAATGTGCTCAGGTTGCTGTTGTGTAGAAGTGTGGTCAGTAGGGTGCCGGGACAGGCGTCATCATCAACAACGGACCAAACTTATAGGGTCCGCCCCCAAATAATCCTCTTGTAGTTTTAAAAGAAGATGCATTCTTCTGTAAGTTCTGTCCTCTCTCAAAAAATACATGTCCTTCTCCTACATATCCTTCTTTTCGATAGTTGGAGACTAATCTGTTAATCTCTGTATTCGATCAATGCTGAGCCAATCCGTTGATCTCATCTAAATAATAATTGATAAACATGTAAGCATAATTACAATATAAAATGTTACAAATGCTTTTATTTTGCATTTATCATATTATAATATATTCTGTATCAGTGTTGCAATGAATAAAATGTTTCTTTTATGTATGAAATTTTGTTCCTGAATTTATGGGCGCCCTCCTTTGTATTTTTAAAAATTTGGTCACCTTATTGTTAATTTATAAATTCAAGAGTACAATTTTCTGTCTTTGAGATTTCGACACTGGCTGCGATAGCATAGACTTCTCTTGGCGTCTGCTGTTCTTCGTCCGTAATCAAGGAATGGGGCACCTTTTCGACTATATGGGGAAAAAATGTGAACAAACGATTGATTTAAGGATACTTCTTATTTGTGGCAAATGTGTGAAATTTACTGAAACTTGCTGTAATAAAGAAATCCTGCTTGCTACCATCTTTTATTTAACACTATAATATGCACAGTTATGAAATTAATATTTTTATAAAAATATTGGCACAGAATAGATTATCATCGCTGTTATATCCAAATGGCGTATGTCAGAAATCATGCACAGCAAAAGATACGGAATTTTAGGGGAACAGTTATAAATAATCTATACAAGTGTATCGCAACAATGAAATGTTTTGGTAAATTTGACATGCAGCATTTTGAAATAAAAATGATGATATGGCACCATATTTTCAGCAATTCTGGTGAGATCTTTCGGCTGATGAAGTGCCTTTGTGTTTTAATTTATATTTTATCCATTTTTTAAAAAACCCAACCTAAATCATTTATTTCCATATTTACTTGATATAATTAAGAAAATAAATAAAAATAATTATGATTAAATAGAATGCGAATATATATTTATAAATTAGCTCAATAAAAAGAACAAATTTAATCAATTTAATGAAGCAAATGAAGTTTGAAATCATAAAAGTATCGAGAATTTTTCTTGTGCCAGGAGGAATTCTCCTAGTTTTTTTTTAACCCTTAAAAATATGAAATACTATACATTTTGTTTGAATTAAATGACATCTTTGGTGTTAGCAAGGCAAGTAAGCAATTGGTAGAATAAACCAAAGAGTAAACATATATGTCAAATTGACATCTATAAAATCTATTTAAAATAGTATAGTTCATGCGAAGATGATAATATATATTAAAGTCGAATTCTAAATTTTTGTTTGAATAAATATATTCAGATAATGATACAATTATTCAAAATTACAAAATATGCTTTAAACAAATGTATAATATAACCATTAAAAAAGACTCGAATCTTTATTTAATGTTTTATGTAAATCATGTTTTCTGATATTGATGATGTTCTGTCATATACACAAAACTTTTGATTTCATATTTGTCACGCATTCCGGTATCTGAAGTGGAAATTATTCTGTTTTTAACAAAGTTGCATCGACGCTTTCATGTTTGTATTGGAAAACGTAGGTAAATGAAACATTTTATGCTTTGAGTGCTTTAAGGCGATAATGTGTTTCAAGAACGCAATAGCTTTTTGAATTATATATATAAAAAGTGATTGAGAGAATGAAAGTTTTGAAAACAGACGAAGTTAATATTAAAAGGATTTTTGTTTGGTTGTAATGCATCCATTTCTTTATTCACGTAACGTTTATTTATGCGGCAGTTTTTTTAAAAGTGAATAATTTCTTTATTCGTGCAGCGTTTTTATCGCACAATATTGATTGATAATACCAGGAAATACAATTTCTGCAAATATTTATTGAATCAAATAAGCATATTCTTGCCTCATCTTATTTTTTACATCATGTTTAAATTTGCATTTATATTTATGGTACGGATATCGTGATTAATCGGTTATTCTTCATAATCTGTCAATGTGATAAATCGATTCATCACTTGAACCGGTTATTATTCGGAATAACCGGTTAATCACATCAACCGTAACATATATATTAATTTCACAATTCATAACGATATAACTTATTAACTCTCAATTAGTCTCAATCATTTTCCTCTTTAAATGGTAACAATGCATCTTGAAGATATAAAATCTGTTCTATGACATGTTCTTTCGGTTTTGATAATTTGTTCCTTTATAACTATATTAATTAGTCGTAATGAAAATATAAATGAGTATTCTGTGAAAAGAAAATCAAATTGCAATACGAAAGAAACTGCTAATAGATGCAAATTTCATGCGCATTTATTAGGTATTGCAACTAATATAGTGTCAATAATATGAATCAAAACCCATCTACCTGAAAAAATACATGCTTTACCCTTTTTCTTAGCATTGCTATTGCCGTTAAAATTTTACTTTCAAATTTATAAGGTGTTCCCTGCGTGTCAAAAAGCAAGTGTTAAAATAAAACCTGCCATAGCTTTCAACATAGAGCAACAGCTGCTGCGAATTACACGCAACATATAAAATTCTCATATTCAGGGAAGAGGTGGAATCTAGTCGACTCAATATATGTATGAAGGCTTTTTTTTATTGTCACCGGAAAATGTTATCCCCGAGAACTAATTCAAAGGGAATAAGAGCCCACGCAAGATTTGTACGCGGGGGGATTTCGTTTCTGTGTCCTTAAGTCGAGGACCACTTGAAAGTTAAGGGTCGGTTTGGACTTAATCCGCTTTAAGTGTTGTATGTCAGCAGCTTCCGAAAAGATTTTGAGCTACATGCGCTCGGTCTAGCGGATGGGGTCTTTTTTAAAGGGGAGGTACTTTAATGGAGTCACTGGAGCAACAGTGCCGTTGCTCTAGTGACTCCATTAAAGTTGCTCCGTTGACTGCATTCAAGTGGAGTCAACGCAATGTGGCCGAGAATGCAAGTTGGTTTCCTGTATTGGGTGCTTCCCTCACATTGAGCATAATATTTTTCTTGATTTTTTAAAAATGTAAAACATTGTAGATTAATGATCTCAAGTTTACCGAGATTATTTATCAACACTGCTTTTTAAGTTGCAAATTTTTAAGATACTTAACACATTGTTGTGCTAAGCATGATACATGATTTGTTTTGCCTTGAATGATTATTTTAACGTCCCGAAAAATATTGGTTTTAGCGTTCAATTAATTTTAACTTTGCTTTAGCAACATCTGGATAAAATCTATGCTTAATCTACGCTTGAGGTGCTATTTCGGATCACATTTTTTCTGAACGTCTTATTAAATTTTTTTAAAAATTTCTTGTAATCTCCAATATTTTGTTATTGGAACACTTTTATTTAAAAAATTATCAATGTCGAATAACCATCTCTTTAATAAGTATTGTAAAGAAACAATTTTGTGAATTATTCCATAATGGAACAAGAATAAATCTAAAAAGAAATCTGAAATCGCCTGTCTGATTTTATCAATAAAATTTATTACAGAAATGTAAGAGCAGAAGGTAGTTAAATTATATAAAATTAATAAAATGCCTAGTATACAAATATCTGTACAAAAAAAGAAAAGTCGACTTAAAAATTAAGTATTTTCTTACTGTTCAAAACACTGAAATAAAAAATATGCCAAATTATTTCATAAAACAAAAGGAAAACCAACATTGTTTTTCAAAGTAAGGCACTATAATTAATAGAATTTCAGCAATGTTTTCAAGTCTGCCATATATATATATATATATATAGAATATAGAAAATGAGATTCTGACAAGTCAATCTGACAAACCTTCAATTATCTACATTATCAATTATATCAGAAACCAAATATGGCACTAGCTGTTATTTTAATTACAACAGCATCAATGCTAACAACAAAATATCAAGCTTTAATTTCCGCTCGAAAACCTCAATACAAAGCAAAACGGAGCATCTGTCTTAATTTGAAATATCATACATTAGGCGTCTTTTATTTTAAATTTCAAAAATTTTCTTCCTATTGGTAAATTTTAAAGATATTTCTACAAATATCTGAGCGTTTCTATTTCAAATTTTGAATGTAATGCATTTTATCTTTACGGATATATTTTTACTATCCAATTATCCTTTTTCTCTCCCAATATTTATTATACTCTTTGCAAGCTTTGTAAGTCAGGAAGTAGTTATAAGTTAGTAAGTTATAATATTTGTACGAATAAAAAAACCAATATGATAAAGAAATTAGAATTTTTGAGAAATGACACATCCAAGTGATTATTCGAATCGTTCTTGTGAAGAACATAAAAATATAAAAGATTCATGAATGCAGTGTATGTTTAATTCAACCAAAATCCTAAGGAACCCTAGAGAAGAATAGTATTATATAATCTGACTGCTATTTATGTAAGTGATAGACAAATATCATAGAGAGATAATGATGTCGAATAAAGGCGCATCTCTATGAACGTTCAGTTCCTTCTTATGAGAATGTGAACCATTCATAAATGTAGAACGTGATCAATTCAAGCTAGTTTCACTCTTGGGAACCATGGGAAAAGAAGATACCTATCATGGACACTATGATCTAAATTTTTAAATTCACGTTCGAACTACAGACCGTTGAGGTGGTGGATCTATATCTGGGAATCCCTAGAGCACACGGGCGGACGAGACAAATACAAAGGCGCAAACTCAATAAGGAGAGTTGTATATTAACTCCAGAAATCGCCACCATGACTGTGATCCGTATGAATAAAAGAACAAGCGATGTCCTCCGAGATAAACGCGAACGATTCTTCTCATGGCACGATTAATGGCCAATCTAAAATGACGCCACCGCTTGTCAGTTTAACGCAAATCCCATCTCGTGGACACGTCAGTCCCCCCACCCCCAAACGAGTCAAATAATTTATAACCAGCCCCCGACGTTAACCTTAGCATCGGTCCATAAGAACACCTGCTCCTGTTCTTCGTTTAACGACGAGGGCGTGATTGAATATCTCGCCCCTCTTGTCAGATATTTCCCCTGAGAAAAAGGGGGATCGTATCGCTAGTGCCCCCTCTGGGGGTCTCAAAAACCGTTCACCCCCAACGGAATGACTCGCCAGGCCTCCCCTGACAGCGAACGACAGGAATTCCGGAATTTTGAGCAAAGTGCAATGGAAGGAAGACTGAAAAAAAATGTCCCCCGTGGTTCGTTCGATCTTATGTACTTATTCAGAATACCAAAGCATTCACTGTCTAATCTGAATATTCATGGCTTTCAACCGAGACGTTTTTTCTCCCTCATGTTGTAATAAATTTTTGCTTTTACTGGAATAACTGGGGCGTATGTAATTAGCGTGATTATTAAGTTATGAAGATGGCGGAATGCCGTTTCCCACGAATTTATTATGCATTGTAGAAGAAATTTTTTTTTCCCGTTGAGAGAGAAACTATTTAAGTTCACTGAGTTAGTTTTCTGACTAAAGGACTGACTTTGTCCATTGACTTTTTGCCATCTTTTGTTGTGCGCATGTTTCTTTCTCTGTGTGTGTGCCGGTGGATCCTGCTATATTTGAAAGAAAACTTATTGAATCGCTCTCGTCTTGAAGCGTGAATGGCTTTGATTTAAATGAAAGCAGATGTTCTTTATATTGTTTAGTTCCCGCCAAAAGTATGGATTTTTTTTCACTTTCTCCTCATTCTTTTCATTCGAATATGAGGCGTGAAATTTCAACTCCACTCATCTTTTACTTATTAATTATCAAAAGCACTACAAAGAGCTGATTCTTTTATTAAAAACTCCAAGCTGAATTATAAGTTGTGTGCAAAAAAAGTACGACTAAGAAAAGGCGTGATATCACCATTGTGAACTACTTGAACATGTGTTGGTAGAACGTTGAAAAAAATAGGAGAAGTAAATCATTGAAGATTTACGTTTGGAAGTTTCTCGTCGTGTAAATTTCTTATGAAATCCTCTTTAAAGAAGGAAATATTATCATATTGAAAGAAGTTATTAGCTTTTTCTAGAACAATATTATGTTATATTATTTTAGAAATTTTATTGTTCTAAAGGTATTTTTTTATTTGAGTGATGAATTTTTGTGTCTTCGCAGTGAAAGGTCGCGGGTTTGTAGCAGACATCAATGTTTTTGAATATTAAATACAGATTATAGTCCAAATACTTTTTACACTACTTATTTTGCATATGTCAAATAAAACACACAATAATAAAAGTCCTATCAACTTCATTAAATTCGTAATAATGCCAACTCGACGGCGGCACAGATACTGAGAGACCGTTAGTCTTCTCGTTCGGAACAAAGTCTATACTTCGTCCGATTCCTGTGTGTGCATATACAGCCGGCCATTCACTTGAAGTATAGCCATGTCATTTGTCCTAAGCCCAGTTGTTTTTTTCGCCCATTTTAATGGAAAAATTCAGGCACGCCATTCACTTGCATTTAAAGGACGCTAACTCTGAACGAAGATGGGGGAGAGCGACCTTCTTTCCCTCTGTACAGCTGCTTGTCAATCGCTCTTCGATTTTCCCCAGTCAGCAGATTTTAATTTATGCTACCCTCAAAGGCTTCAATCTACGCAAAGCATTGTTCTTTTCGCTAGTCTCTTTCAGGGTCCCTCTGAAGCTAGACTTTAAACCCCAGCGTTTTCGCTCTGATTTCAGTCCAGACGGAATTCCAGCCATCACAAGCCATTTGGCTGATTTCCATAGATTTTGATGGTTTTTTTCCTTCTCGCGTTCCAAAATATCCAGTCTATATGTGAAGTGAATGGCCGGCTTTGTGCTTCTATGTAAGAAAGTGCTGCACTCGCCAAAGCTGCTTCATCTTCCTTGTAACTAGGAAAGGTCCCAGTCTTTCTCGTATTTGTTTTGTTGGACGAAACTTTAATTGCTTTTCTTCTTGACATTTGCATAATGTTTGATTTATTTTCCTTTGGTGAAGAAGGGGATTTGAACATCAGTTCTTGATTCATTTTGACGTCATTCCAAAGATGGGAATGTTTATTTACTGCATAAGTATATATATATAATGTATTCGTTATTGTAGACGTTAAATCATTAAACAGGCCGAGTTAAATTCTAATTTTCATTTTATTATGGGAGAGTGACGGAATGTACGTACATCTTCGTTTAAGTTTTTAAGCCAAAAGAGAACAGAAGATCCCTACATTTTCTCAGGTAGGGATTTAACAGATAGACGCATGATCAAAGTGAAGGGAATAATAGCTATTTTTAGTATATTACGTAAGTGTTTTAGGGAAAATGCATGGTGACAATAAGTCGCTGATTTCGCGAGTTGTGTGCGCGTGGAAAGGATTAAAATATTCTTTTGGTAATAAATATGCCAAAACGAGAGAGTTAATATACTTCCAGCGTGGGAAAAAGAACGAAACTGGAGTTTAAGAAAAGTGATTTTGAAATACATTAAGACTTTAAAATATATAATATTAGAATTTGAAATAAAATTAAGTGAGATCGTTGCATATATATATAAGGGTGACCAACTTCTTTACAATGAAAAGGAGGACACAAATATATTAAGGAAAAAATATCGTAAATGAAAAGAAGCATTTTATTCACTGCAACTATAACGCAGAATACCTATGATATGATAAATAAATGCACAATAAAAAACATTTGTAATATTTTAATTATGCTTTTATGTTATTAATTATTATTTAAATGAATACTTTTCCCTTGAATAAATAATTTTTGTCAATGCATCATCTTTTAATAACATGTTAGAAATATCTAAACAAGAAATATCCTTCATAGTGAATTTTACAAGAAATATCGAAAAAGAGAACACTTTTCGGGGAGGACAGAACTTACAAAAGGAGGACGGTTGTCACCTTAATATGTACCAGAATTGGAATGATGTCGTATGATTATGTATTTATTATTATTTTCTTTTATGAACTCCAGATGAGTTCATTTTCTAATTTTAAATGTTTTTAATAAATTAATTAGTAATCTTAAAGTTCTGTCTCCTTATTATATCATCGTAAAACTGCAGCCAAACTCTGCATTTCCAACATGTTTGTATTACAATAGCTTTGGTTTTAGATTTATTCAGTGAATGATTGTTTAGTTGCAGTAGTGAATAATATTAGAACCAAATAAAAGATTAAAATCAATAACATTTGATACACGATGGATTATGACAGTAAATACTTATTATCTGCAGGTAAAGACTAAGCTTTAATTTTTCCTATCTGTACAGAACTGACAGATTAACAATTCAGTGAGAATAACATAAAAAATTTTATTGCATTTCCATTACATATATGATGCAAATTAAAACAGCGCCATGAAAAACCAAAGAAGAACTAGAAAAACCAAGAAAACTAAATACCAAAGGCTTTAATATTCTTAAAAGCTTTTTAAATTTAATTTTATATATCAATTTTTCACAAATATCAAATTTACTTTAATTTAAAATTTAAAACGTTGTTCATTTTATATTTTTTTGCGTAAAATAATATCCTTCATTAAATATTTTACGTTTAATAGCTTTTAATTACTCGTTTCTGGTTTTTATTTTCCTTGAAAATGATAACTATATACGCTATTAGGGCTTTAGTTTTAAACAATATTTTAATTAGAACAGGAAATTTATTTTTATAACCAGTTTTTTAAATTATGTTTACTAATTTTGAAATATATTTTCAGAATAGTTTAATTAATATCTATCTTAATAGGGTTTAATAAATAACAAAAATATAGACTACTTCAATAAATAGTTGAGATACACTTACATAGAATATTTCATTACATTTGTAATTAAAACATATTTTTCAGACAACAAACCATTTGGAAAATTTAGATCTCTATAAACAACTAGAAAGTTGTTCGTAACATTTGAGAACAATGGCATCCAAATTGCTGCGGAGAAAAAAGCAGGAAGAAATTTAAAAAATTACTCTTCTTTTTTCCCTCGCACTTTTAATTTAGAAAAAGGCAGGGATTACAAACAATAAAGTGTTTTCATTCTGGAAGAAAATGCGAAACATTTTGTAACTGGAAGAAAACAAATGTGATGTGTAAAAAAAATTAAGATGCAGCATTATAATTTCGAGTACCGGTGAAATGAGCATAATTATAAGAATTGCTTTTAAAGGACGACGAAAATTTATATAAAAAAGGGCAGAAAAACAACGAAGCAGTGCAGCATCTCAAAAATGCAAAAAGGGGAGTAAATGATGAGATGTGGAAGAAATGATCTCTAAAAATGATGCGGAGTCACTGCGAAGAACAAAGACATCATCTTAATTACCGAAACAAATGAAAAACAACAATGCGCAGGAAACTAATTGTAAGGAAAAAAATGATTTTTTATGGATTCAAAATAATAGGTTGAAATAGAGGACTAATTAGCAAAATTACTTCAGACCTTCTTGACGTTGAAATGTCTGAATAACTACTGCACAGGTAGCAAAGGCAGCAAGCATTAAAACATGAGAAATAAATAAATGCTTGAATGAAAAAGAAAAGTAGAATTTTATTTTGTGGGGTTTATTTTATTATTATTGGCTACTGAAAAACTGACATTAATACTTCATTTAGGAAAATAAATCCCATCAACTTGTTTTTGGGAACAGTAATTTTATGTTTGGGTTAAACTGGGCTTGGGTGGATTGCAAAAAATAACCCTTGAAATAGAAAGAAGATTTTTTTTCTTCCCCTCTGTTAGATATGAGTTAAGTTTGTGAACTCCAACAGCTTCAAATATAGCACGATTAATTAAATTCATTGCATAACTTTTGCCAATTAGCAATGTAAGAAGTGTCGAATTGGGGGAAAAGTTGACATTAATTTTAAATTATTTGCTCTCCAACGTTTTTCTGAATGATGAAAAAAGTGAGTGATGTGTGAATAGTAAAATTTTAAAATGATTACTTCTCATATTTCCTAGAAAAAACGTTCTGCAGCACTTATTTTTCCTTCAAATTTGGATTTTATTTGCCCATTTCATTCTGTCTTTTAAAATATTGATATAATATTGACTAAAAATCTGTTTAGTGACCAAAATAGCAAATATTGTTCACTGCTGTCGACTGGTTAGTGGAAGTGTTTCTGGTTTTCTTCCAAACGAAACCCAAATGTTGGCCAGTTCAGCCTGAACGTCCTCCAGGAAAGCAACCTACCCCTAACTTTAGGAGCTAAGTCAGACGTCTACCTCAGGTCATACTTGCTTCTGCCATGGTCACTTTGACTAACAAATGATGCCCCTTCATTATGAATCTTGGATAACTTCGCTGGATACACTAGACACAAAGTTTGATTAGAGTCCACTTGCCATGGTCACTTTGACTAACAAATGATGCCCTTCATTATGA
>BGPR01000023.1:1430033-1484792 GCA_013235015.1 Araneus ventricosus
CTTTGACTAACAAATGATGCCCTTCATTATGAATCCTGGATAACTTCACTGGATACAATAGATGCACAGTTTGATTAAAGCTGCTACTTGTTCCACTTTTGTTTGCAGTGAGGTAGTCTGTTAATTAAAATATTTAATTAATGGAAAACTTTATTTTAATCAAAAATATTCAAAATTAGTTTATAAAATTGTTTTATATTATTCCTTGCGCTTAATTTTTGCAGTCTTACACAGCTAATTTTGAAAAGTAAACGATTGTTTTGTGTAGAGCCATAACAAAAGATATTTTCGTGAACGAAGAAGTTAAAATACTGATAGAAGATGATTAATTGTTGGAAGTAGTTATTTCTTGATTTATTTTTATAAAAGAAAACTGTAGAAAAATAATACGAGAATCTGAATGCATATTAATTCGGATTTACTGACGTAATTTTAATGTTGTAACTAAAATTAATATGAAAAGGCAGAAAAATTTGCGATCGTGTATATGCATGTTTCTATTATTTCAATTTTGCAGTTGCAGCATGAAACATTTGTCCAATAGCAAGTTCTAGTTTTGTCAAAATAAAAACAAGAGAAACCAATTATTCTAAATATTATATAAAGTGGAAAACTTATTTGAACTATCGTCATATCTTAAACATTATACAATTGCTACTTTTTCATTTTTAAATGGAAATGATAGAATTCGAAGAACTATTTTGTTTCGTAGAATCTTTCATTGTTAATTTAATTGGCAAGTGCTCTTGGCATGAAGAGTAAACACTTTCAAGACGGATATAATTTTTGCTTCTGCTGAGAAAAGGCGGGCTGTGTTTTGCTGTTGAATGAAACGTGAACAATTTGAGAACGTTATCGCTTTTCATAACATTAATTTCTTTTTAAAAAATAGTATTCTTATCACTGAATATTATCGATTCTGGATAATTCAGAAATTCTTCTGGAAACTTTTTTTCAAAGCGATAAATCACGTTTTAAATTTCAACAAATCCTTTAACCCACAAACATCAACCTATTTTTCAACGTCAGTTAATTGCAAGACTTACATATAGGTCAAATTAATTTTGAAACGATGTGAATATCTATTTATATATATGCAACACTATACTAGTATAATATAATTTATTATAATCAGTAACGTCCACACGGGGAGAGTAAAATATAATTCATTTTAATCTATGATACTATAGACCGTGAAATTAAATGGTATCAGTGGGATTGCATTTCTGCATTGATGGACGTAGGGGAATTAAAATATATGTGAAAATTATTCGGTTCAAAGATTTACGTTCATTTTAATTTATAATTATTATGGAATGTCTGTCTCTTTTAAGCAATAATTTTTTACTGCTTCCAAAACTTACTTGCTTTTTTTTGCATTCCAAAAAAATTTGTGGCTGTAATTTTAAGTTTACCCAGAGTAATATTACTCAGTGTCTATAATTTTAAGATTTTTATGCACCCAGATAATTACTAATATTCGAGAGTATCAACGACACACATTCTAATCACACAATACTTAAAACGTTCATGAACGTGATCCGATTTCATAATATTTGAAAGCATTCACGAAACTAATAACATAACATTCGAAAGCATTCAAGAATCATATCCCATTCATACTATTGGATAGCACTTGATAATTTCATTTACTAATTAATCAGGAAAATTTGAAAAATTGCCATATTATCTTGCTCCATTAAAATTACTTCAAATTCGTGATTCACAAAATATGAATACCTCCATATGAAAGAAAAAAAAATTGAAATTCGTGTTTGCCAAAAGAAAGTTTCAGTTATTCTTCATTTTAAATTTATTTATTCTCATTTAACTCATCTCTTAACCATTTTAGCAATCAAATTTCTCTTGCAATATCCTAAGTAAGATGCCATTTTGATCTGTCCTGAAAAATTTTAGAACTATTTTCGTAGAATTAATTTTACATAATTTATTCAATAAGTAGGAGATAAAGTTCAATTTCTATTAAAAGTAGCTTCAAAGCATTTTCAAATGCGAATGAAAGAAAGCTTTACCGGAAAAAATAACCTCCCTAGGGCCAAAGTATTGAGCAGTGACGCCATCTGGTGACGAAATGTTTTCCAACTTTCCTATTAAATATACAAAAGCTGTTCTGCAAGTGATGAGAACGCTTATTATTGGCCTGTTATTCTGTTTTCTTAAAATGTCTCTTCAATTCAAAACAGATATAGTTAAAAGTTATTTCGTGTTCTGTTGAATTTGTGGGAGAGCTGAAAGTAATAGCGTTTTTCATCAAAGCGATAAATATTTTGAAAGTGAAATGTTTTATATTAGAGAATTGTTTGCCAAATGGACTATATCTGAAAGCATTATTCGTGAATAGAAGATATTAATTAGGAGGTTATGGTGAATACTACACACACGTAAACAACTTTTCGTAATTTAAGAAAGTTGTGTATGAGTAACAGCATAATAAGCATAAGTTAATGTAATAAAATAAATTCATTCGCCCTTTAAAATCTTATTTGTATTCTGTCTTGATATGAGTAGAAAATATTGGCGTATTTATCAGAAAGCGCAATTAGTGAAAAGGATTTATTTAAAAAATTGTAATTGTCTGCGATCAACTTACAAAATCTGCGATAGTGTAATTATTATTATTTCATTAACTATGTTGAACGCTCACATTTTTACAACTATCTCTTAACATTTGCTGTTTCGTAAAATCAGTTATTTTGTCAGTAATTTTATTTTTCTCGAAAGTACGGTATTACGGAGCGTTTTGACATGATCAAATCATATCTTACTAATTATTATGCAACGTAATATAATCAAATTTTTTTCTCATTCATCATACATTATAAAATCTCCAAAAATATTTTATTCAATTTTAAGAATAGTTAATTAATTAATTTGTTTTGAGGATATAATTCTATCATAATGGTACTGATTTCTTCTTGTTCCTTTCTGATTAAATCTGTTTTACATAAAATCAATTCCAGTCACATAAATTTTAGCATCAAAAATCCATTGGGAGATTTCTGTTACTGTTTAATAGAAAAATGAGAGTTTGGACTATATGAGCTTCAAGAAGAAAAAATAAATAAATAAGACAATGAATTAAATATTAATTGTTAATTTTACTTTTGAACATTTTTCCTTCTTTTATTATTTGAACTGTAGAAAAATACTTTAATTCAGAAGTAACAAAACAAAATTTAGAAAAAACTGACGTTCAAGATTCTGAAGTAGATTAAAAAAATTTAAAGATTGTTTCTTGATGAAGATACTTCCAGGAAAGGATATTGGAGATGGGTTTGGTAATTACTGTTAAACAAAAGGCAATAGTGTTCGGTTAAGTGGGCGTATGACCGGGGCCCAAACCGAGCTACCTTATGCACAGGTCAGAATTGTTATGAGTTTATTATTTGTTTTTTTTGTATTCTGAAACAATTTTTTAAAAAACCTAGATAGAGAAGAAATTATACTAAATTGTAGTTGTCTGTATTAAAAGTTAATCCAAATTTATTATAATAAAAGATTTAACATGGAAAATTATGCGTTGTATATACACAGTGCATGTGCCTTTAGCATAAGTCACAATAAACTATGCGTCACGACCCCAAGTGGGATCCAAATGCTCAATATTCATAAAAAAATAAGATAAGTTTTTTTTTTAATTTTTAAAAATCTATTTTAAATTTAAAAAAAATCATTAACATGATCCCTCTATACGATGTTGGTGGCGAGGGTTTTCTCCCCCCCCCCCCCCACGCTCCCGACTAAAAAACACTTACGAGGAAAGAATATGTTGTAGAATCCCAGGCTTCGCACTACCAGTCTTAACTACATTCATATAAATTTATTTATTTTTAGTTAAAGAAATACTAATACATCATAGAGATAAGCCAGAAATACAAATAAATCATAGACATACATAACAGACATAAGCCAGCAATTTCAGCTGCTTCGAGAACAAATAACATTTAAAAAAAAATTCAATTGAAGAATTTTTTCTATATCGTTGTGCTCAAAATATTGAAATAGCTACTCTTTAATTATCTTCAAAAACTTAAATTCCCAATTCGATTGTATCTGTAATTTATTATAATTCATTTTTAAGTGTGAGTTTCCTGATAAAACATATCACAATAATAAATAAAAGAATGAACATCTAAGCTTTGTATTTTTTCTCATTGTAGCTATGAGCTTGCAAATGAAATTACGTTTCTTAATCACAACTTTAGATTTCTTAACTAGTACAATTTATCAGGAAGCAATGCTAGAAATTTGCAAAATACTTTGCAATAGAGAAAGCAATAAAACTAGACTATTTACAAGACGCCGATACAAATTTATTTTTAAGCAAAATATAACTTCCAAATAACTATTTTCACGATTCTTACGAGACCTTTTCCTCTTTGTAAATATAAAAACTAAGCAAAAACAGTTACATGTTCTTCGCAATTAGCTATAGCGAAAAATAAGACATTTAAAAAGAAATGCATGGAATTGAGTTGAAGAGATTAATATTTTATGTTCGCTCTTGCGAGAACGTACAGACTTATGGGAATTTTTTCCTGCAGAATCTTTACATTTTTCCGCCGACAGAATTCTGAATAAATAAAAAGTAACTTCTAGAAATTTCCACTGATGTACGATCTCTTGAAATATAACATGCGACGCGACTTATCATTCGAATATCTCATTCATCGTCGCGTAACTATAAGTGACAGTCGAATCCTCTAGATACGCAATTACAAATACGTGAATTTGATTTTTGTACATGTAATGCTATCGAATGAAACAGCATGAATAAACGAAAAATGAAAAAAGAAAAAAGTATCGACTAAACAAAGACAGATTTTAGAAACGTGGGGATTTTATTCGCTTTTTTTCCCTTGTATTTTTTTTATTACTGTAGGTATTATTCCCTAAAGGGATTATTGACAACGTAGTCAAACGAAAAAATATCACCTTAATTCTCTGCAGAAAATATGAGCTTCCTAAATTCTTGAACAGCGTAGAGAATTGTAGAAATGGAGAACGTGTAAAAATAGTATGATTTCTGCTAAAGAAGTGGAAAGTTTTGATTTTTTTTTAAAGAAAACGTACTTATTAAAATGTTTTAATTTTTGTTGTTTAAGAGTTTAATATAAATGAAATGGTATGAAAACAAATCTCGGAACGCAGCGCAAATGTATTATTTTTCTTTATTACCCATTTTTACTGCTATTAATTTTTTTCTAATTTTCCTTCTGTATTCAGTGGAATTAAAAGAAACTTTGTATCGGAATTCTGAAACGCAAAAGTAATACAATAGTATCGAATCAACCTTGATCATTAATAATTTTAATTAATGTTGTTAAATGCAATAAGCTTTTATGCTTGCTGTTAATAAGACACAAGAGAAATATTCTCAAAAGACTTTGTAAATGAAATTTTCTTCCTTTACATTATTAAAATTCTTTCTTTTGTTGAAAATGTTTTAATCTTTGAAATATTAATGCTCAAAATGAAAATAAAACAAAAGTGTAGCAGGAAGAGAATAGGTTAATCGTCTTAAATGTATCGCATGTGTACATTTTGACAGAGTAGTCAATTATTATTATTAAGGATTGGCATCAAAAACATTCAATACGCAGTGGAACCTCTATTATTCGTTTGTATGTCATTTTGTCTTGGTCTCGATTCATTCTTATGCTTTTAATGGTGAAAAATATATTTGTAGCGTCTCGGGTATCCCTATTAGCACAATTTACTCTACAATATTAATACGATATCTTTACGATGTTGTGCGGCATTCAGAATATTGTAGCAACATTGTAGATATATCGTAAAATATCGTATGCTAACGGGGATAGGATAGTGTGTCGCCTACCCTGAATATCCAACGCAACTGTTTTGCCATCCTGAGCTCAAATAAAAAATATAAACGTTCTATTCCTTTTCTTCCCGAGACAATCAAAACAGACAAAGGCTTGTTGTTAATTAGGCTACTCGACGTCTTCTCAATGTCGTATGAACAACTTTTTGATGGATGGAATAGGAGGGAAAGGGGAATCCCTCATAGACTTTCTCTTTACAACCATTTCTATCGAAATCGCTGAATTAATTTTATTTTGTTAGCATTTTTTATTATTACTGCTTGGTAAAAACTTTCGCTAAATGCAGTTAATTCCTGATTGAATTATATTCGAATCAATCCATCTATGTATTTACAGTATTAAGTAGTTTACCAGATGAGACAGTCGCAACAAATTTTGATGATTCATGTATTTTTGTATTCGTTCTAAACAGTGGTGTAGTCGCAAATTAAGCAGTGCCGGAAAGTTCTAATAAGGGTGACACAAATCGAACTGTTTTAAGGAGGTTTTTACATTTTTTCTTGTTTATTTCTCTTAAGAAAAGCAGTACAAGAACGGCGTTCCGTGACCACTACAGCCCGGGTTCCAATATAACTTAAGCATGTTCAGGAATCAGTCTGGACATAAAATTCTATAATTTAGTTCCCTCCATCTTTTTTCCGCTCATCCTCCATGGGGTATATTGCAGGGAATGACATAATACGACGCTTAAATAATAGTTCCTATAAAGAAACTATTGGATGGATTTTATTTATCTCATAATCACATTTTCATGTTCTTATTTTAATGTCATCTATTGTTTATTTTGTAAAAATTCAAAAATTAATATTTAGTGAAAATATACCTTGAGCTATTTCATCTTCCTTCACATTAAACCAAACTAACTTAAGAACACAAAATAAATAATTTCATATTATTTAAGTGTTAACAATTGACGAATAACCAGCGATCAAATTCCTTAATTTCTGTTGCCTATAGGGTTCTAAATGCATCTATGGTGAAACCGATTGTTCCAAAATATAACATGAATTCCTCTTATTTATTCAGTACAAGAGCTGACGTAATTTTAACAATTTTATACCTCTATCTGAAATATTTGCAGTCATTAGAATTCACAAGCTTTAAGAGATGTTTGAAAAGTTGACATTTACATAAACGAAGTAAGAATATCACACACTTTAAGGAGAATAACTTCTTTCCCACTTGAGGAAAGTACTACAAAAATGCATTGAATAAAAAGACAGACGACAATTTCGAACGAAAATATTGAAGCATTACAAAAGCAAGAAGATTTAAATCTACAATACATCGTGTTTATTTATCGTTATTTATATATATTTTATGCTGAATAGGAAAATGCCTCTACTTAGATTTCAAGCACGCTTTTATTAAAAAAATGTATGGCAGCAGTGTAGACTAGAAATAATAATAATAACAGCAGCAGCAGAATTGCAACTTGGCGGGATTCGAAATTACTCTCAACAGTTTTGCTTTCATCGCAAAATAAACTGTGCCTTTTATCAAGTCTTCTTTATTCTCTGTATGTTTGAATGACATAACGAACTGGAAATTTAACAAAAATGTTTTATTTTCCTCATTTCTTTATGCGCTTTTATAAAAAGAGGTGAATTGTATTTTGGAGGAAATTATGGCCCCTGACGTCGAAATAAGGGGGGAAAAAACATTTAAGCTTTAGGTACCGCCATCTTTAATTTAAAGAAAGATATCCTGCAGGGCATGCGCCGTAAGAATGAAGCTAAGCAGCTGCGTTTGGTAATGGGAGGGGGGTTACAAATCTTTCCCCCTTGCAAATAAGTTGGATAAGAAGGTGGGGGTTCTGCAATTACACTCTAGATCTATTGCCTTTTTACTGAGTAACACCTGTTGGATTTGAGACCAATAGTTGAACTCTTGTTATGTCTTAGTTTTGTTTTACGTGCGGTGTATTTAAATTCCCAGAAGTAGTTTTCATGGAAGGAATATCAAAACTAAAAATTCATTATCTGAGAAAAAATAATAATAATAAAAATTCCGAAGCGGAAATGTTGCTTTAAAAATTCAGTGGCGTTAATGAATGAGAATTTGAATGAATCAGTTTGAAATACAATAAAATCAATAGCTCAACTATGATTTAATACCAACAATAAATTCATATATAAAAGTACAGTAGATTATTAAGAATTTATCACTGTTCGGTTTAAGATAGAATTGTTAAAATAAGAATATGCACATAAAATTTTTAGGGTAATTCAAGTATTCATTCCTGTTCGGAACTTAAAATGTAAAGGGGGAGGGGACAATTGGTCAAAAGATTGCGAAACTTGTATGATACTTATTATGAATATGGGGAAATGAATGAAGCAAAAACAAAAGTGAGTGGAGCCAGATGAAAAGTGGAACAGCAACTCAGTACCAGATTCAAACACTTTTATTTAACTTTCTTGTTTTAACAGATGGAATTTTTTAATCCATTTTTCCCTCACCTCCTTATGTGTTAGCGGTGGAGTACCTGCAGATTTTGCAGGCCGGGCGAACTTTCAGTATGCCGCCCTTCCTTTACAAGTTACATAAACTTCAAAATGAAAAAAAAAAATCCAGGGAGGAAAAATTGATTTGAAAACGCGATTCGTCGTTTGACGTCTTTGATATCTGCAGAGGTTCTGAAATCGTGCGTCTACCCCAGATTTTCATTCACATACCGGCAATTCACCAACAAAAGGCGAAAAATAGGAATCAATTACAATAGAATTTTTTTATTTACACAATGCCGCTGCTCTTCTTAGTTAAAAAATTGTGTTTCTGCATGACGCACACCAAACTTAACTCCTCCTTTTCTTGAATTTGCCCCCCTTCCGAAGTGCCGAATGGGGCGAACCGCCCTCACGCCCCACTTATAGATACACTATTGTGTGTTAGAGGTGTGAAGTTTTGTATACTTATGTATTCTCGATGAAAATACACTATTTTAATATTTGCAGAACTTAATAAGCAGTTAATCGCTATTTAAATTAAGTTTTCGTTCCGCATCAGTAGCGCCACCTGATAGTGAGTTTGAGAAACATTGTATATTAAAATTAAAAAATGGAAAATCATAAAAACTTTAAAAAAGTGCTGCTATTTTGTATACTGTGTGTTTCATAACCTATTTTTAATAAAATTTATTACTCACTTTATTTATTCATATTTTCATGTTTGTAAAGCTGGATTTTTGTACACTCACTTTTTTGCCCACTTCCTGATATGCTAGAATTTTGAAATTTTGTGCACATGTTTCTTCGATGGCGTTGCACTTTTTAATATTTTCAGCAATTAATTATCAATTAATCTATTCATTTAATTATGATTCCATACGAGTGGCACCAGCTGGTAATGAATTTGAGGGAAAAAAATCAAGATTCATAATAATGTTTTCGTTTACTTTAAAATTCTTTACTTTATATGCATAAAATTAAGCTGAGATTTAGATATTCATGAAAACCATTAGTATCTATTGCAATCCATACCAGTTATAATTCATAAATAATATGGATCACGACTATAATTGAATCTCCTTACGAGAACAATTAAATCTATAATAGAATTATCCATCGATGTCCGTAATGCTGGGAGGAGTTAAAAAAGAGGAGTTTAAGTTCGGTGTGCGTCATGGTGTCAAACAACTCAGACAAGTTTTTTATGCATAAATGAGCTGAGTTCAGCAGTTTCCCTTCTTTTTTATTTATGCTAATTCATCCACGCGTTTTCGTTTATGCTGATCCATTATATTCTCGCTTCAAGAACCAGTTGGAAGTTAGTGTCAATTGATTCATGAGTTCTGTTTTCAATGCTATTTATTTAGAATACATTCGTTTCTGTTAAAAGAGTTCTTTCTTTTTTGTACTTTAGTTTGGAATTGAACATTTATATATTTCGCATTAAGTATTTTTCTTAACTATTCTTATACTGAAAGGGTCCTTTTACTGAAAGATTTGAATTTGTGGTAAATGCTATTGCTAATATTTTCTTTCAGCATTTTTAAAATTTTGTATTTTGTAATGGAGTATTTTCTATTTGTGAATTTTGCATAATTTTCACTCGCAAAAAATGAAATCAATTGTTAAAAGTAAAGTTATTAACAAAACGAAAGTTAGTGTCAATTGATTCATCAATTCTCTTTTTCATGCTTTTTTTATGTCTTAAGCATTCTGCCAATGTGCATGAGATTTTCCACTACAACTTTCTTTTGTAAATCCGTGACAGAGAGTTCTGAGATACCTTTGGTTTGCTAATAGCCCGTCTTAGACGGGTGCAGATCTTCTAGTTAAATTGTATAAGGACAATTCGTATATTTCCTCCTAGCGTTAATTTTTGGAATAAACTGTCGTTCCTTTCCTCATGCTCTAAAATGCAAATAATCGAGATTTGGAGTTCATATAGTTGCTAGTTTCTCGCAACAATGATCTGAATAGTGGACACTTTAAATCAGAGCGGTATACAAAATCAAATTTTCGAGGGTTGTAAATTTAATAGTGGCAACCATATAATTATAGCCAATACGAAATTGATATTAGTTTGAAACACTCATAGTCCTTTCGATATAGTCATCAGATATGTGTACAACTGGTTTCCAGCGAGTGGAAGACGCTGAGTACATGTAGCAGTACTGGATTTGATGATGGTTCGGATGGATCGGTCTATCGCTGTAAGAATCCCTGAAACATTTGGGTAGTGAACCTGTAGTTCCTTTTATGGGATTCAAATCATAATCATAAGAGGTTACATTCGGTTTCCGGAGAGTCGAACTGAGAAATAAAACTAGTAGAATTGAGCAATAACCAACGAGTTAAAAGAAAGTATCAGTTTGCTTCTCAAAGCGACCATAAACACCATAAGTGTGGCCGTACGAAACAGTGAAGGTGTCACGAAAACTTTTTTATAGTGCTCTGTACTTTATAGTTCATTAATATTTATAAGAAAAATTTCTTAATTAAGCCATCTTATCTCAAAAGGTTTGAATAAAAGATTTTGTAAAAGTATTTAAGATCGTGTTTACTTCTGTTTATCATTAATTAATGCTCCATTTTTAAGTTTGTTTTTCTAATACTACCGTTAACTGTCCCAATGAAGAAAGGACACTGGTTTAGTGGTTGCTTTCAGATTCAGTAAAGGAGGACAATATAAAATTGCAATATTTAATTTCTAATAACAATAATAACAAATTTGTTGAAGTTATTATATACATTTAAAATTAAATTTTGCTAATATGTTGATAAAAACATGCTGATCGTTTATTTGGTTAATGGAATTTTCTATTGTTGCATATCAATGTCATCGAACAGCAAGCTTGAAGATAAACTTCTTTCAAGATTTTGTTTTACTCTTTTTACTTCTTTTATTCAACATGTTTCAATCTTCCACTTCTACCACCACAATTTGTTCTTTGTCTTTTTGAAAATTATTTTCTTTATATTCATAACCCTATTTCTTGGGAAACTTGATCTCTTTATTTTGTTCACGTTAGATAGCAAGGAAATATTTTCCTTTATTTAAATCTTGCATAAACATTGTTCATTAGCATTTCGTACTACACTATGCTGAATTCTGTTATCAAAATATTTTTCAGTCGCTAACTTTGATGCTTTAAGTATCTTATAAGGACAATTTCCTTTATTGTTAAATCATTTTATATCTTTGCAGACTAGATTTTAAGCTAATAACTTTGTTTCAAATTTATATTTTAATAAACAAAAGAATTTTGCTTACAAATTTAGATGTTTCTGCACAAGGTTGCCCTTTCAACCAATGCTTATGTATGGACTTATTGCTTAGGTTTAGTTATATATCTGAGGCATACTGAAAACAACTCTCTTGAAAGGGATCCGGAATTAAAATGTTTCCCATTTCAGTTTGACAAAATTTTCTGATTAAAACTGCTTGTATAGAAATTAAAATCGATAAAAATATATCCGGCATTGGAAGTTGGGTATAGGAAAAGTAGGACACCGATATTTGCATTGCCTAAGGACCCATAAAAGGCTTAATCCGGCCCTGGACACAGACCATTACTTGGAAACTGTCGTCAGATGAAGAGATGACTTTCCTGTGAGCCCTGGTGCACATTAAACCTGCTTAGTGAACCATATGCCCTCACGTTGGTGTGGTATCGCAGTTTGAAGAATGGACTGCCGTCACATTTCGTCTTCGTATCTGAACCACAGTTCAAAATTATTGGGTCTGCCGCAAAATGGTCATAATGTAGCTTCAAAATTGGATGTTAATCCAATAAATGAAATCAAAACTGAAAAAATGAGTATCTTTCAATTCGTTGAAATCCGACATTGCACCTAAAACTGATAATTTCAGATTAAAAATGGAAAGAATATTTTTCTAATGAACTAAAACATTCTGAACTTATTTATTTAAAAGTAACATAATTGTTCATGTAAAAATTAGCCATGTAGAGGTAAATGGATTAAGATTGAAAGAGCGTTTAGTCTAATAAATCAAAACATTCAGAATCCAAATATTTAAAAGAAACCATATTTTCATTTTTCATGCAAAAATTAGTCTTTCACAGAACAGAATTATCGTTCTACATGTTTCATTAAAAAAATGAGCATATGTTCCTATCGTGAAAATCACCTTTTTACTTCCAACACTTCTCCTAAATGGAAGCGAATTCACACGACGCTTTGTCTTTCAATTATACCTCCAATAAAATATTTTTAATGCCCTGCAACTTACACGGCAGTTACAGCAAAGAGAAAAAAAGAAATAGACGAGGCAGAAAAAATATTTAAAACATCTAGGCGGGGTAATCGGTGTTGATAGTCGGGTAGAAAGTGCCCTGCAAAGATTTATGACGTCTGACGTCAGGATAAAGTGACCATAAATAATCAGGTAAAGCTTAATGAAGTACATTGCTGCTAACTCAATTAACCCAGCGTTTTGTGTTGGTTTTAAAGATAGCGTGATCCGACTCGGGGAGATGTGAAATATGGTGCAGGGATGTTCCCTACATTTTTTTGCCCCTTGCTTGCAGGTCACGAAGGGGGAAGGGGTATATTTATCACCCCATAAACAAATGCGGGTAAAAACACTGGAATTAATTCAAACTAGAAACGTGACTTCCCTTGCTTTGCTAATAAAAGTTCGTTGGTAGTCATTAACTTATTGTTTATCGAGTCTTCCTACTCTTGCCTAAGTGGTTTAAAGATGGAGGTTTAAGGTTTTTGCAGAGTTAATGGAGAGGTTTTTAGAGACCAAATTTCTCCGTCGCACGTAAGACAAGTTAATCACAGATTTTGGGACGTAAATCTGTCATTTTTGTAAACGAACTAAAGGTTTGGGAAGAAAACCAGACAAGAAATTTTCTTTTTTTCTTTCTCCGGTGGAAGTATGGTAGTTATCCGTAAACAGTGGCTTATGAGGTTATTAACGTAATTTTTTTCGGAGCTTGTTAGAAAGCAGGATATGTGTTCATTAAAGAACTACTACAGCTTGTTTTACCCTTTTATCAGAAGACAGGTCACTACAATTAACTAGATGAACAACGTGTTTAGCAGTAATGGTTTGTTCAAAGAGAAAATATGGCTTCAATTAGTTATCTACTTTACTTATAAGAGAATCGATGCGAAGTTTTTTCTAAAAATATCCTTATCAGTTTTAGTTTTGGAGTTAAATTTGCACTTTAGCATATGATAAGAGATGCTGCTAATAGGAATTCTAAAGAAATGATTTTAAATTAGAGATTATTAAAGTAATAAGCTTAGGAGGTAAAGTTTACTCATCCACTTTATATTATATCGGTTTTCTAAAGACCAAACAATTTTTTAATTAATCGTAGTTATTAGAAATAATAAACATTTGAAGTTTAGATGCTCCTTCTGCATAAAGAAAAAAAAATACAGTTGGCAAGATTTTCGCTGATTTTTTTCCCTTTGAAATAAAGGAAAAGCTCATGGTATTCGTCAATTGTTATTTATATTGCGTGGATTTATGAAACTGCAAGTAATATAGTTTACCCATCTAATTTATAATATATCGGTACTCAAAATGCAAAACATTTTTTTAATTAATGAAGTTGTCATTAGAGAAAACGACCATTTCAATTTCAGGTATTTCTCCTGGGTAAAATAAATAAAAAAATCGAGTTAGCAAGATTTTTGCTAATTTTTTTCCTTTGAATTAAAGGAAAATCTAATGGTATTTCAAAAATTGTTATTTATACATGTATGTTATGTAGATTTATGAGACTACAAATAATATAGTATAGTTAGTTACGAATAGTTTTCTGCAAGGTTATATTTGTATGCTTATGTATTCATAATGTGATTACAGGTACGAATTGGAATTATCCCCAACAATGTCTGAAGGATTATTCATTTTGCAATGGGGCTATCAGGACATCTTTCAGGGCCCCGTAAATTGTGGGTCACTATCCCAAGTGTGCCTCTCCATCTAAATTTCGTGGTTTATTGAACGACCATCTGTTAGATTCTTCAATATTATCAGGAAAAAACAATTCAGAAAGTCATACAAACATAAATAAGTGGAATTTTCCAAATAAAAAGTTTCATCTATCAGAGATCCTTAAAAATGTGGATCATCACCACAAGTGGGGTCGCTTGCCCGAAGACCAGGACTACGGAATCCTTGATTGCCCGTCCTCTATCAGAATTTTTAACATTATCAGGATTTTTAACACATTATCAGAATTTTTAACACATTATCAGAATTTTTTAACACATTATCAGAATTTTTAACATTATCGGGATTTTTAACACATTATCAGAATTTTTAACATTATCAGGGTTTTTAACACATTATCAGAATTTTTAACATTATCAGGGTTTTTAACACATTTATCAGAATTTTTTCAAATAAATATTTCAAACTAAATATATGCTAACTTTGGTTAACTGTGTAACTGACCTAATCTATTTTCCGTTTTCTTCAGATACATGGTGGGAGGGGTAGACAAATTTTGTAGGCATAAATGGAGTCGGAGAAAATGTCTTGCAGCTGAAATGGGATTACGAGTGATAAAATTTGACGAGCCTCTGATATAAAATAACTTGATGTTTTTAAAAACTAAAACAGAATTATGGAATATTAGAAATGTCCCAGTAAATTTAATCTCAAGTAAAATATCTCATACGAATTGTAGTGTCAAACATTTTACTCAAAATTAATCATTTCTAAAATGATCTATTTTAGCTGCATGCTAGAGCTACTTCTGGAAATCAAAATCTTCGAGACACAACACTTATATTTCTAATTATAAAACAACAAGAAAAAGATTATTGGACATTAAATAGCTGGGATGATAGATGATAGTCATGCTATATCTATTACGAAATTCGGAACTTTGTGATTCCATATCATGATTATGGATTCTTTGATTATGTTTCGGTAATTTAGAGGGTATGATATTACAATCACATTTATACTAACCATGAAAAATATTGTCAGCTTACAGTGAACTTTCTTATCTATAATAGAAAGGCCCAGAGATGTCACTAACGCTCGGCGGAGCTTAAAATAACCCCGCTCCTTTTGTCTGCGTCATTATTTAACGAGCCAATCGGATGATTGTATAATAATACTACTTCAGCTTTTTGAACGATGAAAGAGAAACACGCAATTAAATATTTGTTATAACAATGAAAACGGATTGAACTGCGTTTCAACAATGAAAAGTATTGTTGTAAGTTATGCCAAAAAATCTTTTTATACATAACGCTGGGCGGAGCTTAAAAAAACCTATCCCCTTTTGTCTGCGTCATTATTGAACGAGCAAATCGGATGATTGCATTAGAATATTACCTCGGCTTTCAACAATGAAATAGAAACACGCAATTAAATATTTTCTTAAACAATGAAAACAGATGAATTGCGTTTCAACAACGAAAAGTATTGTTGTAAATTATGCCAAAAAAAAAAACGTGCATGAGATTTTGTATTGCATCTTTCGTGAGTAAATCTGTTATAATCAATTCTGAGATATGGTTTCCAAGCTAAAAGCTCGTCTTAGGCGGGCACAAATTTTCTAGTATCTAAAGAATGGGTAATGGCATTTCCCCGCCAAAATGGGTTTTTGTTGGAATTTAATTTGAGCTACACATTGTTTCGCAAACCTGATTCTATATTAGACACTTAAGCTTTTAAGATTTTTAGATGTAATTTGTTCATGAACTGCAAAAGAAAATATCAGCATTTCAATTGAAAATCTTCACGGAATACACTGTCTGAACATTTGAATTAAGATAACTAAGCTCTATAGCTTTGTTGCAACTTTCAACTTTTTCTGATGAAACTGGCTATTGGGGTTATAATTTACTTACTTTTCTATTTGAATAAAATTTTAATTTTCTTTTTATTCAAAGCTAATAAATACTTTCTAATTCTATTGCACGTATTCCTTGAACCTATTAGCCACCTAATATTCTAGGAAAGTTTGCAGTTTCATAAATTATATTATTAATTCACCTTTCTTTATAATTATATGAAATGCAGAGCGAATTCTAAAATATACAAATGTAAATGTGAATACGATAGCCAACTTTTAAAAATTTCATTCGTTAATTTATATTCTTGAATCGAAATCCCCCAAATGTTCAAATTTTATTTTCGAATTTTGCCTTTCATCGGTTTCAGGTAGGGAGGGCATAGTTAAATTTGAACCAAGTTCATATTTTGCCCATTTTGCATTACAATGTCATGGGAGAATATAAATGTTATGTTTTCTGAATAATAATGATTCATGTCCTTAGTTCATTTTGTATTCACCAGGCAGCGAGAACAATTAGAAGCCCAATGTTATTTCATATGCAACTAATCAATTTTGAGAGCTGTTTTGTCAGAAATGAATCTTATGGACTTGGTTCACTTTAACTCTGATAACTCTCCATGATTCAAAAGAATATACAAGTAAGTAACAAGTTTGATATAAAAGAAAACCAAGATAATCGATATCATTTCACGAATCTCATTTTAGTCATTCAAAATTATTTACACCCACAAACTTTTTTTTCCTGCATTAATCCTCCCCAGGATGTCCTAGGGAATTCCTCCAAGGTATGTTCACAAATGTTCGAAAGTAATGTGTTTTGCACCACACCCACTGGGAAAAGAGAAGACAAGGCATTTTCTAATTAGAATATGAATATTTTCAATGAAAAATAGCATAATAAGATAAGCATGAAATTCTCCATTAAATAGTTTCTACTGAAGATTTGAGTCAAAGTAATTATGTTTCAAATCGTTATAGGCCCATTTGATTTCTTGCTTATTTTATTAAAGTTTAGAAAATGGAAGATTTTATTTATAATTTTATTAGCAAGAAAAATGTAATTTACATAATTTTATTTTAAGTCAGCAACGAATCTAAATTCAACTGCTTTTTATTTTCTGATCTACTAACACTTTTGTGGAGTGATCGCTATAGCATTAATTTTAATTGTGATACAAAATAACATGAATGCTATAACACTGTAATTTATAAGCCACGATATCAAGCATTCAGTTCCATATAGCCTTAATGTTTTCAAATTATTATACACTTGAAAGAAATGGCTAACTGTTTCATTGAGTATTTTTATTTTATTTTGTCTTTTCTTTGTGTTATTAAGAGTTTTCGTTAGATGACACATTGCCTAAATTAGAAGCACAATCTTGGCTTGAATGCTATGTCCTCTGTATTCAGTAGGCTTTTCATAGTCGGTTACGATTAAGACATTAGGTACTTTCACTGTTTTTTTCTTTGTTTGATAATTTCAGTTATTTGCTGCAAATACTGTTGTAGGCAGAAAGTTATCAAGTTCACATCATACCTATAGGAAGACTAAAAAATAAATCTCAATTGTGGTCAGCGCTATCAACAGTGAAATATACCTCCTGCTGATTTTAACTCCGATAATTCTGACACTGGGTTTAAATAATTCTGACAGAAAACTTTCAGTTACTATAATAAACTAAACATTTTTGTTTCTTTTTACATACATATTTTATGTACCAATGAATTTAATTTCTTTGGATTTTTTAAGTATATTGATGAATAAAGATCAAACTTATAAGGTCTTTTATTAGAGATTATTAATGTATTTAATGCATGACTACTACAGCATTCAGTTCTTTCAATTTAAACAATTTGATCTGTTGCGACGTGGATGCTATAACATTCATTGTATATAACTATTAAAATAATCATTTTTAATAGTTATATACAATGTTAAAAAAAATTATTATTTATTCTGAGCACTCGGACAGAATGTGAGGAATAAAAATTTATATATCAGAATTAAATTAAAAATAAATAGCCTGTCTATTTTTGCAACTCATTAATTATTTTACTTCCCGCGAACATGTTAAATATATAATAGTGCAGATGCTACGCAAGGCAAAAGCGGCATCCAATTTTCTTATACACATAATTAACTCAAATTTGTTCGCAATTATATCAAGTGAAACGCAATTTTTATAATATGTTAAGTAAAATAATGAATGCGAAAGATGATTTTAAAACACTTTTTTCGTTATTTCTTTCAACTAATATATCCGGAGACGCCGTTTCATATTGCTTTTTATCTTTTTGTTCCCACTTTCTACGCTCTCATCTATTTTATAAGAATATGCAAACAAGTATAAAAGCAAACCAACATATTCGAACATGATTCGACGAATCTCATTTTAACTATTCATACAGTTACTAACATCAACAGCCGGTCTCCACCATCTCCTGCATTACGCTTCTCCAGGATGTCCCAGGGAAGTCCCACCTTGTACGTCCACAGGAGCTCAACAAAGTATTGTGTTTTGCACCACATCCCCACGAGAGAGCGAAGAGAACGTCGTCGTCATTTCGAATTCTTACTCCCGCCATTTCCCCCCTTTTATGGCGGCCGACGCATTTTTACATAAATTTCGAGAGCAACAATTAGCGTCTGCCTACGCGATTCTGGTGTACTCTTTGTTCGAGATTTTGACGTAGGGGGTTGAGGGTGGGATCTCCCTTTCGCGACGACCGTGTATGTATACTTTATTCTAATAAACTGACTGGCGTGCTCGGAATTCCATCATTGGCAGTTGGCCACATACATATGCGAGTGATTTTAAGAAGTTAAGACTTCCCCCAGCAGCGTTTGATGCTTTGCTTTCAGATCTCGCAATGCATGGACGAAGACTGCTGCAAAGGGGACAGTTAGGGGTAGCAGGGACGATGTTGCCTGATTTGCATTCATTTGTTAGTGGGTGGGTAGGTGCTGGAAAGTCCTCTATTAGGCTCTTAACGTCGGTGTATTTACTTCGTACGACATTAAAGTTTAAAATCGAAGGTTCGCCAAGAACTGAAAAGTAGGAACGACAGCTCTGGGGGTTGGAGTGATATGAAGCGGAATTATTTTGTAGATCTGGCCTTGAAGTTAACATATATTGATGGAGAAAATTTTAATTCGATTGCTTACATCAATTTTAAAATCGATCGGTAATGATTGTTTAAAATTTGCATTAGGTCTTAAACAGTTACTTTTTTGTCATGTGATTTGCTGAGTACTTAGTTTCTTTATATTTCAAAGCAGCTAAGTCAATTTTTGTGCTTTAAATCCTAATATTACATTAAGCATATGGAGTGTCAATCTTTTTTAAGTTATTCAGTGAGTTTTCCATTAAATTATCTCTTATTCATGGTATATCCTTCGGGTTAATTGATTCGCCTATGTGCAAATTATCAAATATCAGTTTTCAGTGGGCTTAAATAAAGTTTAGATTCAAGTTTCAGTAGCTGAGGAATAGCCGAAAAAAGAAACCCCTATTCTTCTGAATTTCAGACTCTAATATGCACCAAAAACAAATGGTTTAAAGCTAGAAAATCTCAAAGTAATATTTCAAAAAGAAACATTCCCTAACGTTACTATAATTACATTTGAATGCTAATACACATCACTGAAGAAAATATTTATGTTTTTATTAGTTGAATATTACTAATTTAACAAATTTTATCTTGAAAAGCTTAAGAAATAATGCTTATTCATTTCTAAAATATCAGAAGTAAATTAAATTATTTCATTCATATGAATTGGAAATGTTACATTAGATTATTCAATAAAATATTTTTTTCAAACAATCAATAATTTGTTTTGACAAACAGACACATTGAATAAAATAATTGGGATAAACAAATGATATTTCAAAAGTTTAATCTTTCCATTACTTTTGAATTTAGAAGCACTACATATAATCTAAACGTAATTTCAAAATTTAAAAGCTGAGGAAGTAAAATGCAATTTCTCTACGATGTTTTGGAAACAAAAGTCATGTAAAATATAAATTTTCTGAAATTGTGATGTAATCCTTCATTATTCTTTGCTACGGGAGAGTATAAAAAGAAAATCAGAGTGATAATTCATATTAATTTTCCTCTGGCTTCCTGTAATTGTTATGATTTACAGAGTGTTGTTTTTTGTGTTTATTTAATCCATTGAAAACTGGCTTTCTGATCGAAACACGTTCCTATAAGATTTATCTAAAAAAACTTGTATTTTTTTTTTCTTTTTAAAGAGTAGCACTTTCCTTGTTTTAAATTATCAATCATTGTTGAGGCACTTTCTCTTTTGGAGTAAAAGCGAAAAGTAGTGTTTGATTTATTTCCAATTCAAAAACTAATCTTCACAGTCACTTTCTACACCTGAACCACATTTTTCACAGCATTACAGCTATTCATTTATAAATTCTTGTTCACCCTTTTTCTCTTCTTATAAATTTGCGGACTTTGTATTCGCAAACTCTAACCTACGGAGCCTCTGTCCCCTTGCAACTTTTTCATCAATTCCGAAAAAGCTTCACGACCCCGTTTCTATCGAATAAAAATTATGGAGGCAAGACTGAGATATAAATACAAACTTTAAACCAATTAATGATAAATAAGATTAAATTAAATTTATAATGAATATGCAGTTAATTTTATTAAAATCTTTGAAAGCAAGATAGTTTTCTTCTTAATATTGTTCACAAACATCGAAAAATACGAAAGAAGAAGGGAGAGAAAAAAATTTCCAGATCCCAATAATATTTTACACGACCCACAGCTTAAGAAACGTTGATCTAATCTGTTAAAAGGAAGATTTTACTGAAAAGTTTTCTTCTAAATAGTTTCCAGTTTTTCTGTAAATTCCATTTTAAATGCTTCATTAATGAGGTTATAGTTAGAGCTTATGAAAAAATGGATTTTTGAGTAATAAAAAGATGTATCAAATTTTAATATTTCTTTAAAAAATAGCAAAGATTTGCTTCAGTTGTTTGGAAAAAATATTTTCATAACTTTCATAGTTATTTCATGGATATTGTTTCTTTTTAAAGTGTAACACTTTCCTTGTATTAAATTTTCAATCATTGTTGAGGCCCTTTCTCTTTTGAATTAATTGTGAGTACTGTACCTGCAGATGAAACTTTATTTGCAGGAATTGTATCTGCTGCTAAAATGTTATTTGCAGGCATTGTATTTAGGATCAGACGTTATTCGTAGGTATTGCAATTATACTTAAAACGTTACATTTACTGTACATTCAATTCAAATTATTTTTACTTTCATGGGGATAACTAGTGGCCCTTTAAGTGATTTTTATCCTTTAATGTATGTTCAGTTTAATGTTCATGCACTCTTTAACTCTTTGAGGCACAACGGTATTAAAAGTGTCCCACCTTCTTGATGCATAAAAATGAATGGTGGGACATTAAGTTTAATTTATTATTATTATTATTTTATGTTTTTATATTATCTTATGCCTTTATTAATAAAAATAAACCAATTTTTTCAATTGAAAAAGAAATAAAATTTCTGGGCAACATGAGTCTTTTTATTTTCTGAAATTCCATGCCTAAAAGGGTTAATTTAGAATACTTGCAGAAGCCATAGTTAAAGCAATAGAGGTCAGTTAAAATAAAAGCTATTTTAAATGTCTGATAGTAAACAAAGTTTGGAAAAAGAAGTAAAATCAAATAAAATATTGAATTTTGAAGATATAACTTCTAAAACTGATAGGTCAAACTTTAAACTCTCGAAGAGACTAGTGATTCATCTCGCAAGCACGAAAGAGGCATCATTCGCACAAGCAAAGATAGAACCTGTTGTCTTGACGACTAAATTCGGCATCTAAGTAACAAATCCACTGGGAAAATATTAAGGGGACTTACAAATGTTAAACCTCGAAAATTTTCGATTTTATGGAAAAAATATATATTATTCCCCAATCTTTTCTAAACAATTTAAAACAATCCGTGTTAATAAGTTCCCATAATTATGAATTATATTTGAGGGGGGGGAGGTTGAAGAAAAGTTGAAATTTTAGCTATTTTTAACATTTTATTTTAAATTGGTATATGAAATAGAAATTAAATTTAAATGTTAATAAATTGTATTTCAGTTTCTTAAACAGACTGTTTGGATTACTTAGATACTCAAAATATTGTGTTCAGACGAAAATTTTATCCGTAATCATACGCGCAAGGTGGCTATCTCATTTTCTCTCCAAAAATTATACCCATATTTATTACTCTCTCAAATAAGTACATACCAATATAAAGGTTTGAAAATGTGTGTACTATAAGAGAAAGAACAGATATTTTTCTAGAAAAAAAGTGAGTTTGTGAGTTGCATTGTTTCAGGGATATAATGTATCGAATTTGACAATTCCCCCCCAATTTTTTGGAGGTTTAAGAGTCGTATGTCCCTTTAAGGTTTACAAAAGAATATTTGCTTAAAATTTCTGGTTTCCTCAAATTTTTAATGGCAGTTAAGCTAACATGCTTTTAACAATTTGCATTTTCTCAGTGGTGTTGCTCTCATTTTTAAACTTCCATACTATTGGCTTTACTGTACTGTATTGTATTGGTTGTGGATAAAATAACAATGAAATATTAGGATTTCTCTCTCCGCATGGAACTAATGCCTATCCTTTAATCATCCTGCAGATCGTTTTAAACTCCTATCCTGTTGTTTCAATCCATATGTGGTGACAATATTTATTGATAGGCAACACCACGGGAGATTGAAAATGACCACAGGTCTTATCTTCTCAAAAAGGAAATGTAGTAATTTCCTGTTTCACAGAACACCACTCCTTACCCCTGCACTTGGAATCCCAATTACTGATTCTTTAAGAAATTTGGTAGATATGGGGTATTTGTTGCATTAAAAGTCATTACATATGTGACATAAATTCCTACATAAAAAAGATGAACATGTACTAATTAAAAATAAGTACATGTTTACAAGTTACTCTACGCGCTACACTTATTTACGCATAATTTAAATTCACTAAAACCTATACATATTATTTATATGGATGGATAGGCATGGTATTCAAATTCAAGATGCTCATAAACAATATTATTCAATATTTAAATTCCTTGTAAGAAAAGAGTTCATGAAAGCGTTTTTAAGATAAGAACTTTCTTATTCGGAAGGAAGCAATTAAAATGTTTAATTTCGAAGGTCCGAGAATTGCGTACCCTTGTTCTCTGTGCGTTGATCTTGATTGACCTGGGGATGGGGAGGTAGATTTTTGTTGTTATTGCTCAAAATACCAGTTTCAAAAGTATATTTTGTTATCCCCCCCTACCCATAATCGCAAATAATTAACACGACTTTTATGAAATGTATTTTAAAATCAAATAAGATAATTTTTTAATATTGATACACCAGCAAAACGAATATGAAGTTCTAAATATTTTCAGCCCATAAAACGCTTGCGAAACTGTATTTTCACTACCCTTTGAATGCTTGATCCATTTGATAAAAATCACGAAACATTTCACGAAAACGTTTTTAAGAGGGCAAAACCTTCTTGTTTGGCATGAAGCAATTAAAATATTTAATTTCGAATGTACAAAAGTGAGTTACTCTAGTGCTCTGACCGTTGGAATTAGATAATCTGGTGATGGGCGAGCAGATTTTGTTGGTATTGTAAAGAACACCAGTTTTGAAAGTATATTTTATTATTTCATTCGCTCCTAATCTAAAGGTTAAATCAGAAACACAACTGATTAACACGCTGTTTATGGTAGGTATTTTTAAATCAAAAAGAATAATTTTTAAATCTTTGATGCACCAACGAAATGAATATGAAGTTCTAAATACTTTTATATCTACCTATAAAGCATTTGCGAAGCTGAATTTTCACCACCCTTTGAATACTTAATCCATTTGATGAGTTTATTGCGTCTACTTTCCGTATATATTTGCTATTAAACATTTCGGAATTGGAAATTCATCGAAATCAAATGAGTGAAATTCATGGTTGGGTCGTTTCCCCGAGGTCGAAAATCCAAGATTTGCGTGGGAAATTACTTCAATATTCTGCTGCAATACACATCTATGGCCTTGATTGCTTTAAATATGCTCAAGGGTTTCCTAAAACTGTGGATCCCTTTCTCCTGCGAGGAATGCACCCGGAATACTTGGTTGGTTTCAAGATTGCCTTTTACGGTTGAATTCAAACAATGAGTTTCGAAGTTGGGAGAGAATATTAAGGACTTGGGGTGGACGAGTTGAGTTTGTGCGCTTAAAAGTGTGCTCATAATTGCTATGGAAAGCTCTGTGCCATATCGGACTTAATATTCAGGTTACTGCTTTTAACGCTGCGTGGAATTTATACCAAAGCGCGTATTTGGGAAAATGAACTGCAAAGAAGTGATAGGAATTTCTAGATGAAGTGGAGGAGAAAAATATTTCTCCATTGGTGGTGTAGGTTGTGTTGCTGTTTGCTAACAGTGGCTTATTGGGAAAACTGGTTTGTACGATTCGTTCTCTAAAGATACCTTTACCGAGATCATTTGTTGAAAGGCAATACATTTTAAAATGCAGTTTTCTAAAGAGCTTGGTTAATTAAATGAAATATCTGCATCTTTAATTTATGCCAAAGCGAATTCGGGAAAATAAACTGCAAAGACGTGATGGGAGTTTCTGAATGAAATGGAGGAGAAAAATATTTCTCCATTGATTGTTGTGCTACCGTGGTTTATTTCAAAAACCGGTTTGTGTGATTCATTCTTTTAAGATACTTCTATAAAGATAATTTTTTTGAAAGGAATAGGTTTTAAAATGTAATGTTCTGAAGAATTTGATCATTGAAATCAAATGTTTGCATTTTTAAAATGTATAGAAGCAAGCATGAAACTCTGAGTCCATTGGTAATTTCTGCTTCGATGTCGGAAGATCTAGGATTTGAAATATGATTCAGTCGAAAATCACTGTGCATGCGGCTTGGTACTAGTTAAATCCAGATGTGAGTCACTTGATCTAACATTGGCATGGTGTGGATATTAGGCGAGTGGGGTTACAGGTGTAGGTACCAAGTGTTGTCCAATCGCATTTCAGAATTATTAATTCCAACATCATTATCACTTGGATATTTCAGAAATTGGAAGTTGGTCTATCAAGCAAAATCAGTATAAACTATGTATTTTGACTAGGTGAAAATAATTTGAAAAATAATTTATTTTGGTGTTACATGATATGATAATGTTCATTAAGCATGGTTTATGTTAATTTATTATTCATAAAGATATCACCTCGCCCTGACGCTAAGCCATCCAATGAATTTGAACGACAGCAATACGGGTACTGTGTCAGTTACAAAACGGTCATCACCGACCCATACACCAATCCTTCCTCCTGCTATCGGAGATGCGACCTATACCACCACACTACCAGTGAATAATTATTTAGTTTAATTTCTTTCATAAAATACATGATTATCACGGCGATTTCAAAGAAAGAAATATAATTTTCAAATGAAAAACGAAAATTAAGCTATGAAATTTATAAGTTGATGATATAATGAAGTAATAATGATGATGATAAGCTATGAAAAGGAATTGATACCTTTTAGATTTCTATACCTTTAGAAATATGATGCACAGGGCAGAAATGACTCAGTGTCCAGCTTCTTAAAGAGTTTACCTCTGTCCCAAAATAGGTCGTGTGGAACAAGAGTGAGGAAGTGGACAATGTTTAGCTTTTTCTTACTTCTCCAATATTTTGGAAAAATATAGGAAAGGAAATAACATTAACTTAAAACATTTCTCAGAAAATTACTGAATCCCTGCGTTAACTTTTTGTTTTATTTTCAATTATTTAATACCTATGTGTTTTTTTTTGTTTATTTCACAATTCCAGGCACGATTAAGTGCTTTAGACGGAAATGCAGACATAAAGGATTTTTTCACCTGGAAAAGGATCACAAACGAAAAAAGTAGAGAGTTTAAACAGCTTATTTCAGCCTGCACAAATTGGAAATAAGTTTACAGGTACAGTTGAATTACGTTATACCGTTAAAACATTGCATATAAACAAAAATTCGTGTCGTTTCAAAAGGATTTGGACAGTGATTTTTTAAAGACAATTCTGCATTCAAAGGGTTATTGCATGTTTCTGATAGTCGCAAAAATTCGATATCTATCAATACATTAAAAGGAATTAAAAATATTTATTACAAAAAAGTGTGAGAGCAAATTCCTTATCAAAAATTCCTATTGATGAGAAATGGTCTTTTTGTGGCATTTCAAAAACTCGTATAAAATATTTCACTGCGATTCAAAATCTCAAACATATCCATTCTCAGCCATATACCAATACATCAATCTAGACCATTTTTACTCTTAATATTCCACGACCATCAACAATCATCGTGTTAAAATTTAGAGTTTTCCCAGTTTTGAAAAACGCGGCAGTTTCGCATACACAAGTACGCTCCATCGCTTTAATAAAACATGCATTTCTATATGACGGCTGCTGTAACGACAAGCAATCGCAGCCATTTCGAATAGAGGCTTGGCGACATCTCGGGACGTGAGAAGAATTTCACTTCACAGTTACGGCTGTGGATATTCGTTTTTACCCCGTTGCATTTATATAAATAACTAATAAAAGATGACGCATGTGTTAAAATATTGTGCTTCTTCTCGTACCCTTCCTTGAAATATATCATATATGTTTTTCTGCTTTCTTTATTACGAAGAAGACTATTAAATATTTATTCTTCCTTATGCAGGGAAACGGAGGGAGAAAGGAAATGCATCTTACTGAGAATTTGCATAGATTTTTTTCCCTTTGATAGAAGACACGTTTTTGAAGTTTTTTCGTTGTATAAGAGTTTTATTTTTGCTCTTGTAATATAATCTTAACAGCGTATAGGAAGTATCATAAGAGAAAATATCGAAATTTCAAAAACTCCGACCTGGAGAACATGAAGAACTTCCACCCTGAGTCTAAAGACACTTCAGATTTTCCAGATATATGATATTCGATATTTTTTTAATTTTTATTTGAATTGCATTAAAATAAGTTTTCTGTAATAATTTAACCTCAACTCACATACAATCACATACAAGTTAATGAAGTGCATTTCTTAAACAGTTAATTGCATTGCTTTGAAGATAAATGAACTACTAAAAATTCTACAACATTTGTTATCAAAATAACTTCTCTATCACTGTATATTTAAAAAAAATGTTGAAGTGGTCCTGGTAGCTTTCCTTTACTACTCTGCTGTTACGTTCTCCATAAGCTGTTACTCCATATTACTACTCTGTGTCAATATACTGTACATTAAATTGCTAAATTAAGCCAATCTTAATATAAATAAAAGTCATTGTGGGTATGAATGTTCCCCATCTCCACCTAAGCCACTAGATACTGGAAGATACCTGTGAGCTTTTTGAAGCTCAAAAGTTAATTAAAAAGTCAATTAATTCGAAATTAGCCGCAGTAACTTCGGAGCAATTTGTCCCACGAAAAATATTTTTATACCATTTTAAAGTTCAAATTTTACCTCTTCAATGATACCAATTTTATATCTGAGCAATGTTTCGTTAAACTTTTATTAATTTTTAAAAATTTAATAAATAGTTGATTACATGCATAAGATTTCGAAATAAAGCTAATTTATAGATACTTCGTTGCTAGGCAACGGTGCGACTTTCATTCGTTTCTCTAATTTTAATAATTTTTTTCAAAATTAATTTCATGCACAATATATAACAATTTTTTAAATTATTGAAGAATAAGAATACATACGAAGAACTGTTGTCAGAATACATTAACAGAATTCTGTAAGAACACTAAAAGAAAAGTTTAAAAAACAAGACGATTAACACTTTATATCAGGAACAGCTATTGATTTGGTTTAACTTAATGTTTATATAATACAAAATAATTATTTAATTAATTGCTTAATTAAGCAGGGAGAAAAATAGCTGTATATTTGACTTAATTGTTTAAAGAATCCTTTGGTTCAATTGATATTCTCATTTTAATTAAAAAATATTTCAGATGATAAAATGGTTTCGTGTGTAATAATATTTTAGACAAAAATAGTTTTAAAATTAAAATTATTATACATGAAAATAATTTAATCCCGAGCAATGCCGGGTATTTCAGCTAGTTATAATTAAAATTATGTTTCCTGTTCCCCAGAGAACGCTTGGACGTGACTATAATGTATGTTTAGTTTGAAGATCTTATGGCTCTTTATTTTTAGTCTCGGGTTTCTTTTCATATCTAACCATAACAACATCATGTTAGCAGATGATAATAAAGTTAATTACGAGCAGAACTAGTATAAACCTAACAACCATATCCTGAGTGATTGGTGTCCTGTTTTGTAATAATCAGGCGACTTATTCAGCATCACATTAATAAGCATCAAAATTAAAGGAAATAAAATTATAAATCTAATTGAAATTCCATGCATTAAAAGAACAAAAATTTTCAAATTCAATCGAAATACTGATTTACTTCATTTGAAGAGTAATATAAATAGCTTGCATGAAGGAGAATTTAAAATAATAGATCCAATCATTATTAACGAATAATGAAAATTTAATTGATTTTTTTTGGGAGATGGTTGCATTTTTTTACCATAATTGTATTGAGGCACTGAAAATATCTTCTTGAGTTCGACTTTTAATAATTTTACAGCAATTATGGATTGCACAAGAAAGGAAATAGAGAAGTTTAAAATTTTCTGATGCCTTTATGAAACGTCTCGTTGATAATAATTTTTCAGTAATTTCGCTGAAATGAATGAAACAAACCGAATTAATGATGTTATTCTCATTATAAATTTAAATAGGAATGAAAGGAAATTTATAATAATTAGTTTTAAAAAAATACAACTTATGATTTTTTTCATTTCTTTATAATCAATTTTTCAAAATGATTATTAATAATATAGAACTATATGCACGCTTTATTTTAAGGCAAATGACATTTACAATTTTTTAAAGGATTTGATAAATGTTTAGTATAATCGTAGTAAACTTCGTCATGGAGCAAAATAATGTCACAACTGAAATCCAATAACGTTGTGGATTTCTATCTGATTTCTTTGTCATTATAATGCCCCCGCCGTAAGAGTTCAGGAACGCTAGGTCTTTGTGCAGTTATGATTTGATTTAATTATATTAATGCCTAGTTTTCAACCAAAGCGAGGGCTATTTTGGTACAGACTTCGTAATTATTAACCGCGGTCAGATGATGAGGACGATATCTCAGCTGGCATCCCCCCTCGAAACTCCCGCACCAAACCAGCGGAAGATCGTTTGGCCTCCATACGTATAATTTAACGTGCAACAGGTCCACATACACGGCGAATATTCAGTGGAATCAGGTTTCGAATCTCAAACCCTCCCTCCCTTTTGCAGCTGTAACCAACGACAAATGTATTTGACTATACATAGAACACTACGAGTGACAAAATCTCTGGTAAATGACATAATATGTGTTACTACATTTCTTATGCTATGGGAATACTTTAACGAGATTCAACAATTTTCGTTTCGTATCCTTTCTATCGTTCATCTTCATCTCTCTTTAAATCGTTTAATTGATTTTCTGTGTTCCATTTTATTCATTGCTTAATTCTATCAATTATTCTATTAACTGATTGATTCTATCAACTTGGTTCTTGAGAAATCGAAAAATAAATAACATTATGTTTCACTAAATGTTAATATTTTTTTACTTACTATCAGATGATTTAACATGAAATTACTTATAATTTTATTGAATAGAAGTATAAAGTGTTTTTCAATTTGTAGTACAGTGCACTCCCGATTATCCGGGTTAATCACCGGGAGGGATCGCACGGACAATAGAAAAACACGGATAATCCGAAAACTCCTTTATGTTAAAGAAAAAATCAACATCAGTACGAAAATATAAAAATTACTTTCATTTGCATGCTGTATAACATCAAACTAGGAATTTTCCTTTTAACATTTACGGCTTAAAAAATATGTAATGCGTCTTTGCTTCTGCTCTTGTTCATCTCTTTTCGTATATCGACACATATTTGATGAACCGCAGTAATGTCACCGTGATCAAATCCTCTTTGTCCCATATAATCTAACAAAGTTTCCACAGATTGTAGAGCAGCAGAATGAGAAATTATATTTCCCTCAATTAGTACATCTTCTGCATTAGTACTAGCTGATTCAAATTATCAAGTTTTTGAAGGATTTCTAATTTCTGTTTAACATTTAAAACGTTTCCTTTTCTTTTCACACCACTCATTTTTACCTGTAAAAAATTTCACGCTGCTAACTGACGATAAACAAGACGCAAAAACTAAAGAAACAAGTGCGAAAGTGAAACAGGACGAAGAAGTTAAAGAATGACGTGTCAGGAAGAAGCGTGTTTGTACGACAATGAGCTAGCAGGAAGTGGATGATTCATTTCTCGGAAAATTAGGGGTTGACCCGGTAGAGATTGCACGTGGAGGAAGAAAAAAATCTATTCTTTAGCCTCCGCCGTCACGGCTCACTAGTTTCACGGAATGAATCGCTTGATCGAACATCAACATCGATTTTACATGCTTGATAAACGTGAGAATGTTTTTCTTTAAATTTTTTTGTGAGTCCGGAATGAGCACGGATAATCCGCAAACCGGATAATCCGAGCACGGATAATAGAGAGTATACTGTATCTTGTAATGCCGAGTTGTTTGTCTGAATATGAATTTAAGTGTGTAAAAACGTTTCTGTTTTTCGTTTGTAAAAAATTGATTTTTACGTTAACGAGTGTCTAGTAGACAATGTGCAGATAAACTAGGCAATGTGAGAAATGAAACAATTTTTCACATTTCAAAGGTTCTGCCTAGTTAAGCTGCATATTACCTAGATAATCTGCGCTTTAGCTGTAACAACACATAATGTTGTCCATTAGTGGTAATAAACAATTTATATCGCTGATACAAATCCAAACTCTCTAATTCTAAAACACATTCGATAGTTTGCTTTTGTATCGACGGTATAATCTGGTTCACGCGAATAATTTCGTATTCAGAAAATATATGGAAAAACTGCCTCGCTGAAATTATATATTGAAATGATTTATTTGGAGTATTCCGAAATTTTAACAAAATCTTTAATTTTCCACACCTTCGTGTTAGATTATACGTGCGAAATTTACAGGTATGAGTAATTTACAAGAAGTAGTGTGTGTCCAGGTGATTCATAAACATTCACAATTTGTATGCTCTCGTTACTTCTATTTTGCCTTCCAAATTTCACACGCAGTCAGCAAAAATGTCCATCAACGTTATTAAGCCTTCTTCTGCGAAAAATGTCACCTACAGCCATTTTTCTCTTAAACAACTTCATGCTAATTCATGTAACTACAAAACTGGAATCCATGTAAGTCTATTTCACAAGAAATTTATGGTAATAATTATGCTATTTATAGAACACTAATTTTTTTCACGGATCAGATAGCAGTACTTGGCAATCGAAAAAGTTTGTGCGAATAGAATATTAAATGGTTTCGTGTTATGCAAACTTGGAGTTCATTATTATTCCGTTTGGTGTAAATTCATCCGTTTTGTGTTGTTCTGCAAAAAATAATGGATTATTAAAAATAATCTAATGGCGAAATAATGGAATTGCGTCGTTGCTTTGCAAAGTCTGTTATCAGGAAGAAAAACTTATTACTGTTTCTGTAATGAAAAATGATGGTTACGAAAGGTATAAATGAGTGCATTTCGACTGTGATAGTTAATAGACTATAACTGTAAATTCAGATTTAGGCTCACAAAAATAAATGCGACTACCGAAAACATGCCATGTTTCCTTCCTTTTAAATGAATTTCCTCTGAAAAAAATTAACATCGATATCAACATCTCCTGACTTGATGTTTTTTTTTTGTAAGGAAAATAAATGAACTCTACGAAAACTCATGATCAAGATATAAAGAAATAAATTTTTCAGCACATCGGAGGCACATATAGACGCTTGGGAGAAATTGGAGACTCTATTTTATTTCTTATAGATTTAATTTGACATTGCAATTTACATTAAATGCAATCAAGCGTTTTTCAAATTCTTTTCAAAATTAACTTGCTACATCGCAATTTGCGACAATTTAAAACAATTGAGTATCTACTTGATTTAATAGACAACGGCGGCTTCGGGAGGGTAAGGAATTGGGGTTCGGACTTAGGACCTGAAGGTTCCAAGTTCGAAACCAATTCCTTGAAAGATTTTTCGGGTAAGTGAGATGGTGCATGTTAAATTTGACGTCTTGAATAAAGATCTCTCCACTGCTGTTGCATGGAAGTTTTGAGATGAAGATGTCGGCTCAGATGCCGTACTCGTCAATTGACCATGGTTTGGACTAGTAAAGAGTAGTTAAACGGAGCGCGCGGAATCGATGATCCAAAATCTCCGAAGACTGATAGTTCATCTTCTTTGGGAACTTCCACATTGCTTAAGACCTGAATGTTGGTGGTTCGAGCTACTTCAGTTACATCTCTTGTAATGGCAGATTAAATGCTGATGATACCAGTAAACTGGTCCAGTTTCAGCTTCATGTCGAGGAGGTGACCACGATTCAGAATTACGAGGTTCATCCTAAAATGCTTCTCGTGTTGCTTCAAAACGGAACGTGAATATAACTAAACTAAACTGATTGACTTAATTGAGATTACAATACATGGTAATCAAAATGATTCAATGTTTGAAATATTAAAATATATATTCAAAGTTAAAAACCTTCCTTATGGAACTGAGTTCTGTGTAGTTATGTATTAATACACTTTTCCATATTTCACATAGAATTTATACTAACATAATAATGTCTGACGGATTTCCGGAATATAACACAACATTCATATTCTCGAGTTCACTTGTCATTTATTAATCTGCGCAAAAATTTTATAAATCAGCGAACACGAATAATATCCATTACTTGTAGCAGCAAGTTATTTTATTTGCTTTATTTTCTTATTTGTGCCGAGTTCAAAATCAGTCACAACCGATCCATAAATGCAAGAACAAAGCGAGTTTTATCCTCATCAAAAGCGAACTTTTCATTTTCTGCAGTCTTTTCCCCTAACTGTTCTATTTATTTCACAATCTAGTTCTCAGATTTCAGCACTCATTAAAATCTATTCATTGTTTCTTTTACTGTTAGATTCATGACGCACTTAGTCTTTCGAGGAATCAAAATATCCCGAACAGCTGTCTTTGTTCCATTAAAATTTCCTGAATCCAGTCATTTTCTTCGCTGGAGCAAATCACTCGGAATAATGCGAACGGACAACACGTAATGGTCTGGCTCCACTAATAGCGATTCGGGCGAAGCCTATGTACTTATCCCAGTCTTATGCAGTCATTTTTCTCGTTGACGACTTTATTTGTTGACGATCGAGGAGAAAGGGGTAAAGGAGAGGATTGTCGGTGCCGCTTTGAAATGGAAACACTCAAAACAATTTGTGAGTGAAAGAGCTGCTTTTTAAAATGTATGAAAGAATTTAATCCACCCATTATCACAAGAATTTTTATCGTGACTTGTTACTGTATTTCTGTTTGGGAGACTGTCTGTTATCCAGGATGCTTCGTGGTAGAAACAATCAGTTTAGTTATAATAACGTCCCGTTTTGAAGCAACCCGGGGGCTATTTTGGAACGCACCTCGTAATTTTGAACCAGGGTCAGATGGCGAGGACTACACTTGAGCTGGAATCCCACCCTCTTCAAACTTCCGCACCTCACCAGCAGGAGGACGTTTGACCACTTACGTAGGATTTAGCTTGCAACAGGCCCAATACACGAGGGATATTCAGTAGAATCGGGTTTCGAACCTTGGATTCTCTGACTGCGAGGCCGACACCTTACTACTAGGCCACCGCGGCCTCTTGAAATAATCAGAGTAAAACATTTTGCCATAGAATATGTGTCCAGAAAAGCTTAACTTTTAAATTATGGCTGGGTAGAAGCTCAAAAAATCCTTTAAGAACGGAGCGGATAAACATAAAAGTCCTCTGGTCCTTTTCTATGTTTTTGGATTAGAATAAGGCTTGGTGCATACGTCCGATTTGTATCCGACAAGTCTTCAGAGACAGAATGTCGAAGAAGTGATTAGCGGCTTAGAGTATATTGATATCAGTTTGGAGGTGCATATATAATCCTGACGAGATGAAGTGGCAGAAAAGTGATTGGCGACACTTTTTCTCACCATTTTCCCAGAGATGGGAGGAAAATTAGAAATATATGTGCAGTATCCAACTACTATCAACGCACTTCATGTCGCTAATCGCTTCTTAGATATTTGGTATCTTTAATGACTTGCCCCAGGGACAGATTTTCCGTAGCGCCAACTTAGACATGGCATAAGGCACAACAATCGGAGGGCGCAAATTTAAAGAAATTACAATAAAATATTTACAAATTTTAATATCATTTTAAAAGACCACGTAAAATACTGTTTTTTAAATACATCCATACACATTAAATAAACTTGCTGCACATTTACAATGCCTATCTCTATAGTTGCGGTGAACGCACCAGTGGGGGCGCAGAATTAAGTGCTTTTGCTTAGGGCCTAGAAATGCACAAATCCAACCCTGCTTGCCCCATATAAATTGAATGTGTGCACCGAGTCATATTCTAGTTATATTACCTTCGCACTTTGAGAGAAACATGAGGACTTTTTTCGGAGACGGACTTCGTAATTTTTAACCATGGTCAAGTGATGAGGAGGGAAGGTGAGCCTGCACATCTGCTTCTAAACTTCATCTCCACCCCAGCAGTGATGTAAAAATATTTTTTGTGCGATAACATTCTCTGAATTCATTGAGGTAAAACGTTGAAATTTCAATTACTTTTTAATTAGAAATATACTTAAAATGTTAAGAAAACTTTTCTTAGAGAGCACCTATTATACAATAAACTACGTGCCAAATGTTGTAGCTATAGATCCAACAGTCTTCCCTCCAGAGCGATTTGAACGATTTTTGCAACACACCATTTACGGATATTCTACCAGTCTAAAAACATTATCATGTAAAACACGCATACACAGAAGAGAGGGGGAAAATACTAACGGTGTTTTCTTAAGTTTTAGTTATTGGGCGCGATCCAGGAAACTCTCCAATAATAATGTTAAAAAAATAATCTCCATTATCCAATGTCATTCAAACCCATAACATCGTTTTACACGCGAAATATTGAACGTGAAGGCACATGATAGCTTGCTGAAAGTACCTTTCGCATCATAGGCGTAACATCTAAGCTGAGGTCAGCACAACGGTCAAACGGCTGCTCAGAGAACAATGATGATCGAGGCTCACCAAAAACATTTGTCAACCGTTTCTGACAAGAGGGTTGCTTCTTTGCATACAGATCAGAAAGCATCGCACCTAACTGTCTGAATTGAAAAGTCTGGAGATCTTTGGCGCCGGAGACTATATGGAATAAAAGTGTGCTAGGTTATAAGGCGTTTTCTGAGAGACATAAAAAAGAAATTTTTTTTGTTGAAAAAGAAGGGGAAGTGCGTATACATTTATGATAATATCAGAATGGTTTTAGATCTCAGAAGAATAAAAGAAGATTCACTCTGCAGAGATTGATTTATCACATCTAACATTTACTTAATATTTCAATAAAAATATCTTAATTGTCTCTCCTAGGAAATGCATTTAATGCGACATTTATGAAATAGATTGGATGAGTTGTTTACATCGTAAACATAAAGTTCAATTTCTTCTTATACTAATTTATAAAAGTTTCTGGTGTAAATGTTTGCCGTAGATCCGTCATTATTTGCAAATAATAGGGGCACTCTGCTAAGACCAGAAGTACTGAAGTAGATCTGCGCATGCTCATTTCTCACTTATGATTTGTGTCAGACTAGTTAAGTTTAGTTATATATTAACGCCCCATTTTGAAGCAACACGAGGGCTATTTTGGGACGGACCTCGTAATTTTGAACCACGGTCAGAAGACGAGGACGACACCTGAGCTGGCACCCTTCTCTCCAAACTTCCGCCTATTTGTGTCAGACTAAGCAAGCATTAGACGGATTACCTTGAATGCACTATGCTCTGTGATGGTGTAATATGGATATTTGTTGGAAAATGCAACTGAAAGCAAGGTTGTATTTTGATTTCTAATAATGTGCTCTTTTCATTTTCATAGAAAACCAAAAAGAGACATATCTGTTATAAACCTAATTTTTTTAATAGGTGCGTTTTCATTATAACTATTGAATAATGAAAACGAGCTAAAAATAAAACTGGAAATAAAAAGCTTATATTATTCAGTACGCGTAACAGTGCAGTATATATCTCAATAAAGTATATGCGATTTTTCAGTTTAAATTTATCACTTTCAAAATTCTGGAAACTTCTATCAATCGATGATCTCAATTTTTTAAAGTAATTACTGATCATATTTTTGATTTTTATACTGCCATTATATAAAACTAATATGTTGACGATTTATTAGTTTAACTTGGCGAAATTCGAAGAAACACTTTAGCATACATGAGTTAAATTCTTTACCAGCAAACTGTGCAGTTAAAATAAATAAATTCCTCGAAATAATAAGAAGTACGATGCTTTTTCTAACAATTCCCCAACAACATTTTTAAGTTTCTAATACGTCATGCAAATAACCCCCAAATTTTGAACCATTTCAAAACAGCTTTTTCTGCTCGCCATGACACTAAAATGCTTTTAAGTTACAAACTTACTCAACACATTAACTTTCACGACTTAAACGCCTAACAAGAATCCTCCATAACCGTAACGACGACTTTAATCATTATTAACTAGCAATTTAAACCAGCCACAAACCCCCATCTCTATTAGCACGATTCCGAAATCATCGACGCTATTTAAATTAACACTAACACTGAATGAACTAAGCAAAATCTACTCGAAAGAGCAGAGAGTGGTTTGTCCATGATACGAAATGATACTACAGAGGTTTACAAGAGCACCTTAACTAAGGGGAAATAGAGAGATGGAATGTTAACTGATGGGGCAATGGTGGATAGACTTTGGGCTCTACCTCTCCTGTGTTGTCAATTAACGACGTGTTCAAGTTCCGTTAGAGCACTTAAGCTAAGTTTTCTCACCCACCAACAATCTCAGTGGTTTGAATGGCTGGGAGACACGAGGGGTTGGGCATCGGTGGCCGTTACTCGATAATGATGCCTCTTTCGATTAATCACGTGACCCCGATCCTGTCTGGGACTCATCCCTCCCCATCCCCTGCTTCCAAGTTTCCTGAGGAACTTCAAGATGCTGCAGCAGTCTTATTAGCGAAGGAAAATGGGAGACGGATGGGACGAAAGAAGAGTTTTCGGAAAACTTGCGAAATTCTTTGTCATCTACTTGAGAGGGGACTCTTATGTAGATAACTTAAAGCAATTTGTTTGAATAATCTTCTTGGATTAAAACGGGAGATGTGCTCTTAAGAGGAGTCCTTTGTAGCCTGGCACTTGACAATGGGATTACTCGGTTAATTGTTCGTAATTTCCCCCCTTTTCTTAAAAGGAAGGTGTCATTCACCGAAGAAGAGCGTGGATTTTTCTCGTATATTGATTGATGCCTCTTTTTGCAAACAAAATCCGAGTTTTAGATAATCTCGATGATTCATTTTCCTCAGGAGAATTTTTTAAATTCAAAAATGTAAGTTGCTATCTATTAACATTATTTATCTCATAAGATTTCACAAATGAAATCGATTTAACGAAAGGAACTATTTGAAATATAATATTTCTTAATATAAAGAATTGATGTTCTGTAGATAACTGTTTCCGTTTGAAAAATGATTTCTCCCTTGTAAAATTAGATGTGATAATTAACATCTTAATGGGTCACTACCTGTCTTATGATGGTTTATCGAAGGATTTTTGGAATTCTAGTTTATTTGTTCTAAGAAACAGTTTATCTTTTTCCCCTCTTTTAAAAGCTACAAGAGGGCTATTTGCGGAGTTAGCAAGGGGTTACAGTTGAACCCATCGTTAGTCTTGATGGGCGGTACAAAGACAATATTTTTGACTATATTTTACGTTTTCGAAGACAGTAGTCGAAGAATGGGAGGAGAGGGAGACAAAAATAAATATTGTGCCCCTGGCACCGATTACTCTTGCTACGCCACTGAGACTGTTTTTTTAGACGGACCTCGTAATTATGAACAGCCAACAAATGTAAAGAGCGATGAAGAGCTGGAAATCCTTCTGTAAACATCTAAAATGCACCAATAAAAAATGTTTAGTTCATTCTTATCTATCTATCCCTTATATTCTCGTACGCGGCGGATCTTTGGTAGAATCGGATCTTAAACATTCGATCCTCCGTTCGCGAAATCCAGTTATATAATAAAACATCATATGCAATGAAGGATCATACTTCCCACTATCTAACGGTACCTTATTTTTCAAAGGAAGCGTATTTCCAAACATAAACATTAGTTCAAAAATATCTAATTAATTGCCTATAGGAAGTGCTCTTTCTGTCATAGATAGGGTGACATTACACGTTGGAAGTGACAAGGACAAATTCGTAGCGGGTCTTAATGCTCAACCCGGGACACGCTTTGAAAGATTTTTTTTTTCTTGTCATGAATTTATTGGAAAGTGAAGTAGTGTCCAATGAAAACACATCACTCTAGATTTTGCCATATTTCATATCGTCGCTTAACAAGCAACATCACCTATCTCAATTTTTCGAAATTTCAAAAAAGAAAAAAAAAACCTAATTTTTTCGCAACCAATAACGAACATTTCTGAATTTTTTTAACATCTCATAGAAACATAAATCCTCCCAGATGTGGAAAAAGATTCAGAAGTATTCGTTATTGGTTGCAAAAAAATTGAATATTTTCTTTCTCCTTGAAATTTAAAAAAATTGAAATCGGTAGTGTTGCTTGATAAGCAATGATATGTTAGGCAAACCCAATAACTTAAAGGATAGATAGAGACCCACACCAACCAGGCCAACCCTAAAGGGTGTGAGGCCGAACATGGGCCGGTGGGAAGTCACTTAAAAGATGAAGCAATAGAAAAACGATGATGTAATCATGCTTTCGTACTCTAAAACCGATCAAAATTACCTTCTTTTAAACGCTGTTAATTGCGGAGTTAAATTTATAAAGTAATATCCATAAAGAATTAAATGGTGCGTTTTGATTTGCCACTATTGCATATTCTTAAACACCTTAGAAAGAGTTAATGCAATAAAAATGGAAGCATCATTCATAGAGGAAAATTATGGATTTTATTCATCTCTGGGTGCATTTTTTATGCATTGTTTGCGTATGCGTTGTGCGCTTGTATAAAATTAATTTTCTTACTTTAGAAGGATTATCTAAGTTGTAGGCTTATAATATTATTTATTTGTTAGAAATTTTTTACAAATACGATGGAGAACCTGAAAGAAAACATTTGAACGACATTGCTTATGACATTGAATCCGGGTTTAATAGTTGATTGTTTCCAACTAGGAAATTACTCCTTGTTGCGAGAACTGGATTTAGCTACTATGATAGATGTACTTTTATGATAGAGATTAAATACTCATTAAGCTTCTTTGAGAAAAATATTTCATCGTTTAAAAACAAAACACGGAAGAAATTTATTTCAGCTGTATCTAATGAATAAGATAATCTCTCCAAAAAACATTTATTAGTATGAAAGACCTTGAGATAATAATGTATAGCATTAATATTCTTAATTTACCTACAGGTGAATTCAATTTAACTGTTTATTTCAGAGGACAGATTGTTATTTTACAGATAGCAGTCGTAAATTATTTAATGGCTTAGGGAATATTTCAAATGAGATAAGATGTATTCAAGACATGAATGATTTAAATTGAATGCTTAAAATATTTTACTCTCATACCGTAACCTGATGCTGAATGATATTTTTTATTTTTCACTTATAGTAGCGTAAATCGAAATAAAAAAGAATAAGAAATGCAGGAAAAATAATTAAAACTTATTTTGGTCTTAAATATCCAATTAAAATTAATTCATTTAAAACTAATGAATATATTAATTAAAAGGTTTTTGTTAAAAATTTGTTTTTCTTTCCGAAAATGTAATAACAATTATTAGTCTAATTAATTCTTAAATTTTACAAATTTAATTTAAAAAGAAAAAATGTAAGCGATGCACAAATGTATCGCTTTGTTATGAAGGCTCAAGTAGCGCTTTAAAAAAATTCATACATGTACAAATGTTTATAAGTGCATGAGTAAGAGATTTAATAATGAATTAATAAAATAATTTACCTATTTCGTTTTAAATTTGAAGCAAGGAAGTTTTTTAATCAAAAACTTTAAATAAAATATTACAGCTCTCCTATCAATTATAATTAAGAATTGAACGGGTGATTGGAAAAAGGATAACATTCCAATAGGATTCCATTGGAATGTTATCCTTCTTCCAATAACCCATTCAATTAAAGATGAAAATCATTTTCTAAAATTTTCCCATTATTCTTGATATTCATTTATACGGATTTGTAAAACTGCGATTAATATATTCAGAAGGATACTCCGCCCTGCCTAAGCATTCGGAGAGAAGAACTGACCATCTAAATACAAACTGTACCAGCATACCAGGGAACCAACTGACTAACCACGAACTCCGAACTCAGCTCCGATCACAGACCGTCCATAAAAAGAGGTGTGCAAGAGAAAAAAAGAAAATGATTGATACATGAAAAAAACCCCACTGTGAGAAAAATATTGTATGCTGTAATTATAGAATGTTTTTTTGGGTAATCGCATGAAGACCATTTATTTCGCAATATGGTGTGTTTTATGTTAAGCTTCGTAGTTCAGTGAAAAATTGCAGGAACATAGAAGTGAAGACCGCACACCTAATTTCACTACAGCTCATATAATGTTTGAGTTTTTGTGTTCATAAGTACACACGAATAGAAAGACCAACAGACGGTCAAACCTTTGATGAATTTGATCCAAACTTTCAAACAGATCAACAATTCTAGTGAGGAAACCATATTTAAATTTCTTTTATGTGGTTAATTACATTTTTGATATATCGTGTTCACAGGCATTCAGGAAAACAGACATAATTCCAAAAATAGAGTTTTCAAAAACAGGGTTGGGCAGCGGTGGCCTAGTGTTAAGGTCCCGACCTTGAGGCCGAAGGGTCCAGGTTCGATACCCGATACCACTGAAGAACTCCCGTGTATGTGGGCCGGCTGCACGCCCTATTATACGCAGGGGGCCAAACGCCCTCCCGCGATGTGGTGCGGAAATTTGGAGAGGGAGGCGACAGCTCAGGTGTCGTCCTCGTCGTCTAACGTCTGTTCAAAATCACGAGATCCGTCCAAAATAGCTCTCGTGTTACTTCAAAACGAGACGTTAATATGACTCCAACTCAGGATGGTAGTTGTCTAGACCGTGGAGATTCATCGAAATCTCCATACTGAATGTCTTGACGATTACGTCAAAACGTTCTTTTTTGTTTACTTCGGGAGTAAGAAAGTAAAAATAATTGCATAATTGTACAATCAGTTCTATTCCGAATAACTATTACATCAACTTGAAGCAACAGAATCCTTTCAGAGATTATCTAAATCCTAAGATTACCGATAAATTTTGCAAATAATATAGTAATAACAAGAAGTAGCTGGCTATGATACTTGAAATATACTACAAGACAAACTCGAAACTATTCCCAATTTAGGTTTCTAAACATTTGTCGCTTATTACAAGGGCGTTGAATACAGATCGTTTCAATCATTTCTCTTTCTTTGCTCTTCTGTTCTTTTCATTAAGTTAGACATCTGAAGAAGACGAATGAACATTGCACTGTGCTGCATCAAAGCAGAAGATGAGTTCTGCGTTTGATGAGGGCGTATCTCCGACTTCTGCTTTGCACCAAAGTCATTTCTGTAAGACAAGTAACCGACTTTTGAATTACCCAGATTCAGTCATCTAAAGCATATCAAACGAAATTCACAAAGAAAATACATATCCAGTTTAATTTCATAAAGGATATATGAGTTTCTAAATGATTATTATCTATAAAAGTACTGTGGTTAAATACGTTTCTTGATTTAAGGAAATATTTCTCATTTTCTTACTCGTATATAAAATGTACAAACGAAAGCATATAGTCGCCAAAAAATTCGAGCTCGAGATTTTGAAGAATCTCCATGCTTATCATCGAAGAATACGAGAAAAAAATCCTATATTTTCTAGTTATATCTTTCTTTCTGCCTGTGTTTCTGTGATCACGATAACCAGGGCAGGATTTGTGCATTTCTACTCCCTAGGCTAAAGCATTTAATTATGCGCCCCTCGTTAACACACCGCAACAATAGTAATGGACAACATAAATGGGCCACCAGTTTATTTAATTTGCATCGCTGTGCTTAGAAAACAGTATTTTATGTGGTCTTTTCACAATAATACTGAAATTTCTAAATATTTTATTGTAATTTCTTTTATATTTGAGACCTCTGATTGATGCACCCTAGGCCATCGTCTAGGTAGGCCTTATGGGAAATCTGGCCCTGTATATAACTCAAAAATGCAACAGGTTAGAAGAATGCAATTACATAGGCAATTTTTGCACTGGAATTGTAGTTTTTTTAAAAGATTTTGGACGAAATCCTTTAAAGAGAAATAGGTTTGCCTGTTCTTCCGTGTGCACGTGACTATAATAATTCTGGAACGCAACAAGGCAGATGTATAATTTTGGCGTACTACATTCACATCAAAATTGGAGATCTGCATCTAATTTTGGACAGTATTCGTCAAAGGGAAAGCTGTCTGTCGGTGTTAGTGAAAACGATAACTCAAAAAGGCAACAGTCTAGATGGATGCCACTCGAAAACCACGCCCTCCTGGTTCACATTGCTGGGATAACTTCCTAGTTACCCCTCATATTTGATACGGTTTATTCTGAGTGTGTGGCGCCACTTTGCATGGTATTGCGCATACTCGTAGCTCTTACGCCTTTTGGAATGTGATGAAGGACGTGTAGTTTTATGTGTCTTTTATACTGAATATTTTACTTGTCCGTGTCCAATAATAAAAAAGACTTTAAACTAACTGCAATGCATCTAGTTATTAATTGACTCGGCATCTGTTCCTCCAACTACTATATTACCCATCACACATGACCCTATTTGGCACTTGTACGAGCTTGGAACAGACCGGCAAGTGTTTCATCTTTGTGTCGGAATGAATAAGAAAATAGAATGGAGAAGACTGTCGTTGTTATTTCAAGTTAAATATTATTATTAATTAGAGGACTAATTGTGTTCAAATTGATGAGCGAATACTTATTTCATACATTTTATTGCAAGTCCATTAGTGGAAGAGTGCCCTATCCAGCAAACTCTCAAGAGGAAATATAGATCATTTAATCACATTCCTAGCGACTAACGAAGACCTAATTAAAAGCCAAAATACAACACCGTCACATACTCCAGCCTAGAAATAGATACTTCCAAAGATTCACCTCCCGGAAGCAGAAATTCGATGAATACCCAGTTGAGCAGCAGAGCACACTAGCTTAAGATCAGCAACCAGCCACCACCAATTCTTCCGTAATTCAATCGAAAAAGTTCACCCCTCACATCACTGCCAACCCTAGAGTAACAATTCCAGCGATCCCTAAGTAAAAAATAACAAGACTGAACAAAAAACAAGTCCCACGATATTTAGGATGGTTGCGACAATAATCATCCATATAACCGGTTGCAATACATTATCAATTTTTCTTTATCGTCGCATCGAACAACACTAACAGCCCCGAATCATGGAGCTGCAACTGCATGAAACAATGCAACTAAAGGAAACATCCTGCCCTTTCATTGCATTCATATGATAACTCCTCTTGTATATATTTCATACTATACTCGGATTGTAACCCTCTATGTACTTTTTATTATATTCTTTTTTGTTCATGTATACTTATGTTACCTTTAATGTGTTTTTATATCTCATGATGTATTTTTTTTTTTTGCTTTTTATTAAAGTTTCACACATGCTCTGCCAACAGACAGGGGGCCGTTTAGACTTCGAGTTCGGAGGTATGCTTGGTGTTATGCAATACAGTGATTAAAACTTCTTTATGCAAAGAGATATTTTTGCTGTCACTTTAGTTTATTTATATCAATGTCCAGTTTTAATGTTCTACGTTCTAGATATGTATTTTGGTATATAATTCATAATTTTCAACCCTGACTAGATGGCGAGGACGATAGCTCCATCTCCAAACTTCTACACCACACCAGGGGGAGGACTTTTGACCATCAACGGATTTAAAATGAATCAAACACGTATAACGAGGTATTGGGTGTCGAACCCGCGATTGCTACTAGAAAACCGCGGCCCTTTACTAGTTTAAAGTTTACTTATATTTCCTTGAATATGTAAGTTAAATGTTGCTTGCCAGTTAATAAGTCAATCTAATTGTATAAGTCTTAATAATCATAAAACATTAACTGAAACGGAAAGTCGCTGACTCTATAAGAAGGAAGAATCTCATCCCTATTCCTTATCCTGAAAAATCTATTAAAACCATTGGAAGTGTTAAAAATATAAAGTTTTTAAATTACTAAGATTATAAATATTGAGGAAGTTTAGTTTAACCAATGAAAATAAACAATAAATACACACAAAATTATTCAGCGAGCATCGAAGGGCGATAGTGCATCGGTTAGTCTTCGCAGCAAATATTTATCTTTTGATTAATTAACAGCAGAATGAGACAAATTTAATCTTCTGCACCAAACAAATCGTTAAGAAATAAAGAAATTGCACTGTAATTGCTTATTAATTATCGCTAATAATTAATGTTCGTTTACTGAAATCCAGAACAAACCCCGAGTCAACAAAATAAAAACTTCCCACTTTTCTATTAAATCATTTTTAGCTATCGAAATGATCTAAGGACGATGTGAATAGCCATAACCAAATTTTTATTTTATATCTGCATATAAATTTAAAAATATGCTTCACTCTTTTATACGAGTTTATTAATGGCACATTAGCACCATATATTACTTTTTTAACGCCATATCTGACAAGCGTTGATGGGAAAATCTCCACAGTATAATAAATGTTTAAATGTCTTCCTTACAATTTAAGAGATCCATTAATGATAACAATAAAAAAGAAGCTATTTCCCATTTGGCGTTTTTTGCGGATACATACAAAGTAGATCGCCCACGCGCTTTTTCCATTCTTTACGGAGATTGTTTCTGTCGCTTTCTATTAGATCTCGCTCCGTATCTTTCTTAATGATTAAGATCTCACATTAGAAAACAGGACAAATGTTTCGCAATGTTTTAGTTTGATCTGTTTGTAGAAAGTATGTACACAGAAGTTTTAACGCTCTGACTTGAATTTCAGAGTTGTGTTTTCTGTTGTGATCCATCATGGGAGTTAACAGTCATTTCAGTTGTTTCCAGATAATGAAAACCCTTGGGCGACAAGTTAAGGATAGAGTTTCTGAGGGCAGAGAGAAACTGATAGTTTCCTTATTATTATTCTTTTATATTTACGTAACTCATTTTCTATTGTTTGTTTTGTGTCACTTTGTGTTGAACTTGAAGCGTTTTCGTCATTACTTTTTTCATAAGACAATGGGAAGTACTAAGTTGAGTAGCTGTCCCAAATTAGTCGAGATAGACCCAATTTTCGACTGTTCTCGTCTGATTGAAAAATCTTAACGAAGTCACCCCGACCTAGTCCCGACCAGTGACGGTCGTTGCAATAGCCCGAGTGCTGTGGCCAAAGCCCTTGTAGCCATTACCGGCCACGGGCCGACTCCTTACGTAGGCGGTAGGAAGGCAAGCCCCAGACATTATTGTACCCACCAAGGAAGGGAGATCCTGCTAACTTATTTGGCGGTTTCTCATCACGTACTCGTGGTTCCCCCCAGGTGGTATTCCTCTGGTTGAAAAAATAGCTCTGATTTGTCCAGAATTTAAATTAAATTCCCCGTGGTTTCTTGGATTTTACTTATCAGTAACCCGCGCGAAACGTTTGCAAATCCTCACCCCTTTCGGAAAAAAACAAAAACAGATTTAGGTCTTTGTTTCGTTGTTGAAATTCGGCGAACTGTGTACACAAAATAATAAAGATCATTTATAGTGATTAAGTGAACATATTTACAGTTTACAGTACCTCTTTTCAAAACAATATTTGATGTTGGAATGCAATCATATTGAGTTTTGTTTATTAAGGAAATATGTTGAGCGAATAGTTGGCTGCAGTATGTTTTATTTGATTCCCGGCAAGTTTGACCTGAGTTAGGCTAAGTTGGATTCAGTGAAGTTAAGTCACATGTTATACAGATGTTAGGTTTGTAAAATAGAAAGAAAAAGTTGTAAGGGTGCTCTGCATCCATGATCTCAAAATGCCTATGCTTTAATTTTTCTTTTAATTTAAATTTTTAACACATAATATGTTTTAATGAAGATTGAGTATGCTATATCAGAAGTCAGTAAAAAAATCCTATCCACTTATACCTTATTCATCGCTCTAGGCTTTGTATTAGTTATTAAAAAGGACTTTGACAACAGAATTAATATATAGAACCAGTAAAGCCGTGCATAACTTTCCCAAATCTCCCACCAGTCCTAATGACCATCACAGATCACGGCCCGATCCCCCCCCCGGAAAGGGGATACGCATTATTACTGGAGGGGGATTCACCTCCCTCCCATAACTATACCCCAAGGAAAAACGAGACCCCGCTCACTTATCCAGCGGGTTCTCATCCACGTATTCGTGGTGCCTCTTCGGGGGAGATAACTTTCGCACACCCAATATCTCCCCACCCCAAAATAATTTAATCGTTTATTGCGTTGTTGAATTAAATAATTGTCGTGTTAAGAAAACACTTCCTTCTCTTGACCATTTTTTTTTCTCCTGAGAAGGGGTACAGGAAGTATGATCCCTTCCCCTCTGATTTTCTGGGAATTTCGAGTGGGGTGTTTGGCCTTTTTATTTTTCTCTTCGTCCGTAAAAGAGAAACTTCGAGAACTTTCTCTGACGTGGGTGGTTGGTTGACCAATGGTCTTTGAGTAGGGGGACTTCGGAAAGAGATTTGAGGGTTGCTAGGCAGATTCGAGATCGGAGAGAGGAAGTCATGAGGTAAGAAATACGTATTTTTCGACCGGGGGCCCCTCGGAGTCTCCCACTGCCAGCACGGTGAGAATGATTTCGCAAAGACGATCGGTAAATTGACAAACTGTCTGCACCTGTGTGGAAAGTGTTGAGGTTGAATATCGAATGAGGAGTTGGGTAAATCCTAATGAATACCGGGTTCACATTTCGAGTTGGAAATCTGGCGCTTATTGTTTTTGGAAAGGTAAAATTCATAGCTTTGACAGCGGAGGCCTGTGATCACAAAAAAATAATAGATTTGGTGCATTGATTTGTGTCAGTGATGATAAGTCGCGAATTTTATCAATCCGTCCGAATTTGTCCGCGACAAACAGTGGTCCAGACCTCAAGTAACATGAATTACCCTAGATATTTCGTTTTGAAACCTGTGCTAAAACTGGTTTCTTTATATGAGATTTTATTGCCGGGGAACAGAAGTTGTGTCTTGAAAATATATAGGCGGGAGATGCAACTCATGCCAAAATGATCTTGTGTTTTCTGTTCGTGTATATGTATTTGCTTGGTATGAAGGTATGATTCTAAGTATGATAGTAAAATGAAACTTTTCTTAATTGCATGTGTAAGAAATCTATTCGCTATGTTTTATGACATGGAATAAGACATTGAAATTTTGTTGAACAATTATGTTACTTTAATCAAGTTAGATCACTAGTGAACGATATTGCTGATATTATATCATTTAATATCCACAGTAAAATGTCAATTTGGATTTTATTTTGTCTTATGACATGGATTGTGCTGTAAAGGGTTTAAAAGAACTGATCATGTTATGTGTAGTCTGGAAATAAACATGTGTGTTTGTGAATGACATTTGCTTTAATTCTTTAAATTCTTTTCCAAAATGCCTCAAAATATAATTTAAAATTAGCCTCTCAACAAAATCCTAGATTGAGTTTTTATGTTTAAGATGGATAATTTCAATGTATTGTTGCTTATGTTTTAATGATTTTTTTTAAATAAATGAATGTTTATCAGAGCTGCACAGGTTGATTTGATGTAGGAGGACAGACTCCTTAAAACTTTTAAAATTAATGCTTCTCTTTTAAATTCATCGTGTTATTATTGTTTCAAATGCTCAAAATTTTATAGTAAATAGTAGTTTTCCTTTGCAAAAAAGAAAAAAAAATCTCATGTAGACAGAGATTCCTTAAGGCATGGCCTGGATGAACTCTGGGTTATAAAAATAAACACAACGCGATATTACTTGACTTCAGAAGTCAGGCTTTCTTCAAGTAAGAATGAATAAATATAAAAATTAAGATAAAAACTACCAAAATTTTCAATACGACATAATCAGCGCAGTGCATATACAAAATATCAAAGACAGGTTATTCATGTGGATGTATTTGCAATTTAAAAGACCTTTTTGTATTCTATATTTGATGTCAGAATGCAATTATCTTGAATTTTTGTTTGGCAATGAAGCGTTTGTGCCGGACATTTACTTTTAACTTAAACAGTATGTTTTACCATAATTATAAAATAAATAAAAATATTAATAAAGGGAATTATAAATGTGGAAGAGTAAAAAATTATAGCAGACTTCGACAAGAAGTAAGAATCTGGTGAATGATTTCATCAGAGGCCAGTCATCCATGCAGATTCAAAAATGGAATAGGTTTTCTGTAGAGGAAAAATACTTTAAGGTCTGATATTTAATATCCTCTTTTGGCCTGAACCTATTCAGGGATGTATTGGAAAGAAAAACATTTATTCGCAAAGAAGAAATTAAAGACAATCTTTTGAAAAAAGTATGAAAAGAAGGGCTTAAAATCTTACCTCTTATAACATTTTTGGAACAAAGAAAGACTCCTTACCAAGCGCGTGTTATAATGTAAACAAGGCAAATAGATGCGTGCATCTATCTCCATCTAGTGAGGGAAACACTAACTATAGATTTGAACATTTTTTTGTATATTTTTCATAAAGTTTTTTAAAGGTTTTTTTAAATTTTATTTTTGATTTTTTATGCAAATTTTTTGACGTTTTTATGCATTTTTACAATTTTTATTTTCAATTTTTTTAAATATTTCATTATTTTTTTATTTATTTTCATTTTTTTATTTTCATTATTTTGTTCAGATAAAATTGCAGTTGAGCCATTAAAAATGTAAGAGGGTGTGGAATGATTATCAAAGCCACTATCAGTGCAATGGAGAAATTGAGAGGAAACTTTTATAAATACTTTAATTCTTAATAATAAAGTAGTATACTGGGTAGCCGTTAAGCTTTAAATTAATATTTAAATTATAAATGGCTTTGACAATAGCTGAATGGTTATTGCAGATATTTTTGATTCATTTAAATTGAGAGTGGATGGTGTTTTTAATGACTTTTAGGTTGAGATTGGTATGATAATGACAAAGAGAAATGGCTCTAAAATTAAAGTCATCTCTCTTGTCATAGATGCCAACCGAAACGTTTGAATCTATAATTTTAATTACTAGATCTAAATAATTACAATTATTGTTATTATCATTACTTCTTACTTCTTGTCGTTGTCTGCTATTATTTTTTACTCTTCCACATTTATAATTCCCTTTATTAATATTTTTATTTATTTTGTACTTCGCAATTTTTTTCTGGATGATTCTGCACTTGCGCACACCAATTAAATTGCTTCTATTAATTTTTGTCCTTTTAGATATTCGTACTTTTTTGTCTTTTTAAATATTCAATTACCATAATTATGTTATGCCAGAAGTCGGTAAAAATCCTCATGCGTAGAGTTTGACGCGTATTGTTTGAAGAATAACCTGTTGAATTGTACACAACAGACCCTACACGGACTGCGCTTGGGTTTCAACAGGGCCAGATTAAGCTTCGTTGACCTTAGATAATCCAAGTTTCGGGGCCTCTTTTTCCCCTTCCAAACTTCCCAAACCATATATTTTTTTTATCGACTTTGATTTAATTTTTATATGAACAGTTTTTAAATAACAAATATTACTAAAAACTGAAATGACAAAACATTTAGTTGCGAGTCACCTTTAAGAGAATTGGCTTCAATATGTCTCGCATAAAAATTTTAATTTAAAATTAATTTTAAACAAAATAGTAAAAAAACCAATTTCATCTCTTTTTAACGCATTCTAAATACTCAAATAGAAAGTTTAAGAGCACTGTTGACTTGTGAGTCATTCCGCCAATTGAAAAAATATTGGACGATACTGATCTGTAAACGAATTTGAAAACTTAAAAAAATCCTACACATAATGTTCTGAAATTTAAAAGATACTTGATTTTAATTTGGGTATGTTCGAGAACGTGGACCTTGAAAATCAAATGAAAGCACAAAATTAAATTACCCTGAAAATACCATAAAAATATCTCGAGGTCCCCAAAAATTACGGAGCCCATAGGTAGTTGATTGATTGATTGACACCCTCACTAACCCAGCCTAACAGAAAGGGTGTAATGCACAACACGGGTCAGTGAGGAAAATAGACGGCCAACAACAGAAAGACAAAGCTATGGGCTCTCTAACCCCTAAGGGCAAGAAGAACACCCCAAGACCAAATACAGGGCTTGCACAAACTCAACCAATCCGTTTCCTTCCATAAAATGTGTACACACTACACCCATTAACAAGGGTGGGCATTAATTACATAACATTTTCCCCTTTCAAAAAATTTCGGTAAACAAAACAATACAATAAACCCCTTCACATAGGCAGTTGCCTACATTGCCTATTTTGTAATCCGGCCCTGTTTTCCAGAGAGCTCTATGTCTTTTAATGACATGGCTAGGATAAGAGGATATCATTCTCTCTGCAGTAAAGGAATTTCATGTGGAGTGGGAAAGAGGAGTCACTTTGACTCCACATTTCCATTCCAAGTCTTTGAAAGCCTTAAAGAAAGTAAAAAGAGGTGAAGCTTATGAAATAAACGAAAAGTATTTTATGAACTTCAAACTCCAAGAAAACTATCGAATTTGGCGTGCATAGTTGATACCTATTGTAAAATATGGCTGCAAGAAGATGTCGCACTTCACTTTATGCAAAGATTCATTACAAGGAAGTTCTGTCTCCGCAGCCAAGCAAAAACACCCTCTGACTGCACCTCTTTCAGTCAGAAAACAGTGTTCTTTTATTCGTTAAAATCATTCAATAAGAAGAAGCCTGAAAAATGATCCTGACTACAGGATCAAAGAGATGCACCAAGATTTCCAACGAAAGTTGGTGATAATTTAACCACAACCCACACACATCTGAATATCTACCAGGGGGTAATCCTACGTAAATTTTAAACGATCTAGGTAAAAGCAGCAGGCTTGTAATATCACGCTGTTTGCAAGAGGTCCTCGCCTTGAGCTATCGATACCCTATGGCTACTAATGCACCATCTTTTGCTTAGTTTATGATAGCTGTCTGTTAAAAGAACCGGTTTCCTAGGTGAGGTTAAATACACACTTCAGTCCATTGAAGTAAACACATTCATTTTATCGATAGCGCTTTTTGGACTTGAGTAAGAACATGGGCAGATTATTAATATCTTACCATCAGATCTGTCCTCAGGTGGTTCAGGAACAGATTCAACTTTCAAAAGGCGAGTTTTGTCCGGTTGAAAAGTCTCTGTCGCACGTAGTATTCAGATCACTGCCCTCTTTATGTCAAAGCACTTTAAATAGCTTCGAGTGCTATGTTGTACTTTCAGTGTTGAGGAAAATCAGGTGCTTTAATTGCACGAGATTATGCAAACACAAATGTTGTGATGAAAGTGATGCAGATGGGGATATGTCGGTATGTGTAGTTGGTCTGATATTAGTAATCAGTGCAGTGACGGTTTTAATTTCAAGTAGTTGCGTTTCAACATGTGTCATTTGGAGATCATAATTTATGGGCGTGTATGTTTGGACATGTAGGTTTTTTAATCTTTGAGAAAGTCATTAAACATTCGAAGTACAGGTTTCAAAACTAAATATAAATGATCTTAGATTTTTTTTGCTTAGGGTAATAATATGAATATGGGTAAAAATAATGGATCTAAAATGTAATTAATTAGTTAAATGTAAATTAAATAGCGTCATGGTATATTTTGACATTAAGAATTAAATTTGAAAAATGATAATAAGTTTTATCGCTCAGAAGGAAAATTTTCTCTGGTTGAAAAATCTGCCTGTTACACGTGATATTCAGATCATTGACCGTTTCACGCCAAACATTTTAAAATAGCTCCGTAATAATTCGTAAATAGTACTTCGTAAATAACTTCTAATAAATAGTAATATGTTGTGTTTCGAGTGATATATTGCAGTGAAGAAAATTTATAATAGATGCTTGAATTGCTGAAATAGATGCTCTAATTGCACGAGATGATTTTTGTGTTAAAAGTGATGCAGATGGGGATATATTGGTATATGTTAGTTGATCTGATTTTAGTAATTAGTGAAGCGACACTTTTAATTTCAAGTAGTTGTGTTTTCACACGTGTTATTTGGAGTTCATAATTTATGGATGTGTATGTTTGGACAAGACAGGGTCTTTAATCTTTGAGAAAGTCATTAAACATTCGGAGTTAAAGGTTCGAATACTGAATATAAATGGTTTAAATTATTATTTATTTAGGGTGAAATATGAATGTGTGTAAAAAATTATGGAAGAAAAAATTTAATCAAATAGTTAAATGTAAAATAAATAGCATCATGCTGTGTTCTCAAATTAAAATTTGAATAAAACTATATTTTGCCAGCAATATATTTATCTATAGGAATTAAAAAATAAAAATACATATTTAATTAGAGTACTTTTCAACTATTCAATAAATGAATTAAATCAAATAAATAAAAATTTGAAGAAACCACCAAGTTAGAGCTAACTCTTAAAATTTATTCTTAAGAGTAAATAGGATTGAAGGAAAATGTATTGTATTCAAATCATAAAACAATTGTGTTACGACAACATCCGTGTTATTGTTTAATTTCTGGCTTAAATCTTCATTTATTGCTCTTAACGTTATAATAGAGGGAGGGGGGATAAATGAATAAAGTACAAGATATTAAGACTTAAATAGGCTTTATTAATGCAAGTAAGTCCGTCCACAGAAAAATAAATATTCTTTTGCTTTTGACATTAAAAAATATGTTTGAATAGCTTGTGTTTTATGTATTGGACAAAGTTAAAGGATAAAATACTCTACGCACTGAAAACATATTTATTTGATTTTTAATTACAAAGAGTTTTGTATTTGCAGGGATTATATATATAAATAGCAGCTTAATGTCATACAAAAATAAGTGAACTTCACCATCTTTTAGAAAAATGTGCTACTTTTAGTTTAATTAGAAGCTAATGCACCATTTTTATACAAATATAAAAAAATATGTTGTTGGCTTTGTTCTCAATGCAATTGCAATTCAAATATATTTTGCTTTTGTGTTAGCGTCTACTGTTAAGTTAAACTCCTCTTAACATTTTTATTTGAGAACTTGAAACGAAGTATCATTTTCTAGTTCAGTTATATTAATGCCCCAGTTTTGAAGCAACACAAGAGCTATTTTGGGACGGACCAGTAATTTTGAACCGTGGTCAGATGTCAAGGGCGACACCTGAACCGGCACCACTATCTCGAAACTTCCACGACACGTCAGTGGAAGGACGTTTGACCATTATCGCCAGATATAACGCGCAAACCCACACACACGGTAGATTTTTGTTAGAATCGGGCTTCGAGCCTGAAGCCATCCGGTCACCTCACCCTGAGATCCTACAACCAGACCACCGCCGACCTGTTATTTTTCAGACATATATTCAATAAAGTAGACACATAATTGTTTGTATTCATGTCGATGTCATATCGTCAGCAAATTTAGTTCAGATTGTTAAATTAACGTGCTGTTTAAAAGCTACTAGAGAGGCTGCTTTGGAACATACCTCGAATTTCGAGACGTGGTCATATGATGAGTTTTACACTTGATCCTATAACCCTGTGGTGTTGGGATTCCTAGATTTGCACTCGCCAATAGAGGGTGTTGCCTTCCCCAGATTGTCGGATTCCTTTTGAATTTTTCAGTAGTGTGGGGTGAATGAATGGTTGAAACGCCGGTGAGCGACGCCGGCAATCTCAACGGAAAGTTGTTTAAAATGTTGTGTTTTTTATGTTTCTGTCCGCAAAGACTCACATCTATTCTCATTGTGCTGACGGTATATTCTGTTTGTGCTGTTCTTTATGTTTCTACATCTAGTATAAACTATATTGTTGTGTTAATACCATGGAGCATCAGTGATTCCTTCATATCAGAACACACATTAGGCCACGATTGTCTCAAACCACTTCTTCAAATTTCCACACTAAACCAGAGAGACTATGTGTTAGAAAACGAAATGTTAAATCCTAATAGTCCAAAATGTTTGCTCGCTGACGATAAAATTAGCAAACCATATATAGAATACCTGACTGAAACTTCTGGATAAGCTTTTGTGGCAAGTTGCGTGCTGTTGAAAGGTATTTTTTAGTCTCTAGCGGTTT
>BGPR01000023.1:1484965-1540409 GCA_013235015.1 Araneus ventricosus
CACCTGAAATTCTCATAATTTCTATGTAACATCAACGAGAGAACGTTTGACTCTCGAAGTTCAGTTTAGTTTAGTTTAGTTATTTAAAGTTCCCGTTTTGAAGTAACACGAGGGCTCTTTTGTCTAGAGGTCATATTTAAAGTGCAGATGACCCACATACATCGAGGATCTTTGATGTAATCGTTTGATTAATTGGACCTGTTACTCGAAACCTTAGCACCGAGCCACCTTGTCCCACTATTTACTCGGGTTTTTATTTATAAAGTATTTGGAAAAAGACACTCAGCGAATTGCTCTTGCATATAAATCTGTTTTCATCTTTTTTGACCAACCTCCTACATTATTAAAATTGATTTTACTATATATACAAATAAATAAACTCCGAATCCACGTATGTTTATAATTATATTTTTCTAAATTATAATTATATTTTTAACAAACAAAAAGCGTGAAAAGTTAATTTTGAGTTAAAAGAAAGCAGAAGACAACAATATTTCAATTTTAAAAGAAAATTTAAATGATCAAATGTAATTATCCTTGGTACTTTTCACACTAACTCTTCTTTATTATAAAATGAAACTTTTCGTACCTTTTCATAAAAATTCGTTAGAAAATTCAGTTAACAGGCAACTTCTTTAGCATAGCTTCAAGAGAAATATTTTCTTTTAAGGTTACATTTCCAAAGAGTAGCATTCATTTTTTCCCCACATATTTGTCATCATGAATTCATTTTGTACAAGAATGCCTTTAAAATTGTTATCCGCAACGACTCCGACCAAAGCATTTTGACACAAAAAAGTGTCTTTGAAATGCGAGACTCAAAAGTCGGCCGCAAACTCAAAGACGAATGCTTGAAGAGCCATATTTTGAAAGTTATGTTCAGAGAATCTGGGGTCTACAAAACACATTAACAATGGGAAAAACTAAAGAAAGCGCTTGTTTCACATCCTAAGCATGAAATAGCTCGAAAGGAAATAAAATTGTAGTGAATAATTTTTAAAAGATTTCTTTTTTAAAGCAAAACATTTTGTAAAGCACATCTTCAACTAAGCAAGGAGTGTAAGTACTTCAACTAAGCAAGTGTAAAATGTTACGCAATTTTACTTTGAAGAGGAAAAAAACCATAACATTTAAATGAAGTTGAAATCTTGTTTCGTTCTTGACTATAATAAGTGACAATATTCACCCTTTCAATTCGATGTTGACTTTTCTTGCAAAGATTAAGCACTGCATTGCGAGTTCTTTTTATAAGTAAAAAAAAGCATTGAAGCCGATAGCAAGAGTTTTCATCTTATAAATGACATTTTAATCTATACGAATTAGTAATTTTCTTAAAAGGATTCAGTAGTTATTTTAAGTTTAAAAAGGAAAAAAAAAAGTTTAATGAAAATTTATCAAATATTTGATTTTAATTTCCGCGCTATTTTAAATTCGCTAATGTTAATATTTGGATATTCTTTTTTTACTTTAAATGCTGTGGGGACTAAGAATTTCTTTAATATTACACATTTTTTTATAAATGTTACATAACTTTTGGATGGATTTTATTGGAAAATTTTATTTACATTATATTCTTAAGACATGAATTAATCTGAATTTGTCAAAAAATCGCTAGAAGGAATATCTATATTCACAAAAATTGTTAGAGAGAAGAGGATGACTATGAATGGTATTTTGTTTTTTGAAAATAACTCGATGTACTATGTCACCACGGTTGTAAAGGAAATTTAGTTGCCAATACTTTCTATATCACAATAATAATTCTATATCATAATAATAATTTCTCTATCACAATAATAATATAACAAGTTAAAAGCAAGAAAAAATAATTTATATATTATGAAAAGATAATAATGGGGTTATGGAATATGGTTGGGGATATGAAGTATGTAAGAATATTTTCAAATGAATTCTATTTAAAAAAAATCACATGTATTGTATCGCATCCTGTGCACTCCATGTTTCGCACAGGATCTACTGCATCTTCTTTTCTACTCTTACATTATTTCAAAATTTGGAATTACAAAAATTGCATTGGATGTTTGTGTCACCAGATGTATGTTGCTTTGTTGCAGCGTCATCATCATCACCTGAATCTACCAGTCTTACTGATAAAAATAATCAGACGAATTGGAAGATTCAATAGACTGTGATCTCATAGAAACTTCCACGCTCTTAGATTTTTACTTTCATTTAACATGTTTCGTTTTTGAACTTTCTTCTTTTTCTTAGCTGATTTTCCTTTAAGAGAACTTTCCCTTAAGAGAGAGATTTTTGACGAAGTCAAAATCAGTGATAAAATTTTGGATCGCTGCAGTAGCTCTTAACAATGTTGCTTTATCTGCGATCTAATTAGCTGACACCTTCTGCTTTGGAATTGCATAGACTTTTAGATTTGACTAAAAGTTCATGGGACGCTTCAGATATTTATGCATTACAAGTCATTTCAGAATTAAATTATAACGTCTATGAACGACTTAATTTAATATTATTAATTTAAAAAAATACCATAATTCCATGCACGAACCATACTAGAGCACCATAGTTAAGGGGTTGTGACATCGTCACTCAGCCAGAGACGAAATTTCTCCGACCCACCCTAAGACAGGGGACAGAAAAAAAGGGGTGGAGAAGAGAGGGAAGGAGTTCAATGACCAGGGCAGTCGCCGGATGAGACCGAGAGAGGTGGACGCTGAGTGTGAACGTGTGGCCGAAAAGAGAAAGACATGAATTTGGAAGAATCCCTGTGTAAAATTAGTAATATGTATATAATTATATTAGCCAAGACAATGTAAATAAATTAATTGTACATAATCCCACTGGTCTTCTTTGACTGGGATTAGTCCACCAGAAAACACTACAGTAAGCTGTTTGACTCACTACGTCACAGGGTTAATTTTCGCACTACATGGACTATTGTAATGGATCCAGTTGATATGCCGGTTGAGGAATATCCATTACAGCTGGACCACATAACTAATCCGGGACATAGACAAACAAAAACTTGATTTGGGTTTTGAAATCAAAAGATGATGTGTCGAATGTGTATCTTCATCCATTCACAATCCTGCTAACCATGCGAGAAATATGAATCCGTTCTTTATAGATGATGTTAAATAAGCAGAAGGTAATAGCATTACTTTGACGGACAGTTCATTTTTGCATTGTATGATGGATTGTTAATGGCCTTCAATGGCTAGTGGAACGAAATTTTCTTGCGCTAAACAGTAAATGACTAATGTGACGACACCGCCAGGTTTTTTTTGTATAAAGTTATTCCAATCCAGATGTAAATATTAAATACCATTATTAATCCAGATACTCATTCGCAATTAAATATATACTCTAAAGTTTAGTTGCGAGATCTGTCAAAAGCTGAAACTCAACTGCAATTTTTCACATTGAATTCAAATTTCCGATGTTCCCATAACCCCAGCCACAACCTATATTCAATAAAGACATTGAGACAGACAAATAGTAGTATAAATGCGAATTGCGATCACCATATTTGACGATTAAATTTAATTCTAGTTCATAACAAATAGTTCTATAATCTTTCTATGAAACAATAAACATAATAAAATTATGTAAACCAATATATAAGTTCCCCTTAAACTCTGAAGAGCGAAACACAAATTGCAACCGTACACTCAAAGCGGTAAACAGGGTCGCGGTGACCTAGTCTTGAGGTCTGGGCTTCGAAGCCGGAAGGTTCCAGAAGAAACCCGATTCCACTGAAGATCCGCTGTGTTTGTGGGCCTGTTGAACGTTAACTATTTAATACCGAAGCGACTTTTTTCTTCTAGCTCCTTTAAAACCGAGACTTTTGGGGAGGAAGCGACATAAATTGAACTTGCCCAACCTGGATGATCATTTGACCCACCACCCTACTCCCTACTATAACCTTCGCTTAAGGCGCACGGAAATGGGCTGTGGTTGGCAAGGATAGTTGGACCTCCCCCCTACCGCGCTTATGTCCAAAGCGATCTCAAAACCGCACCTCCCCTCAAAAGAAGCCAACCTCCTCAGATTGGCCTTCGTCGCTGTTAAGGGGGAATTTTTAAACCGCCCGCGGGGGGGGGGTTCCGCTAGTGTGGTGCGGAAGTTTGGAGAGGTGGGGTAGTTCAGGTGTCATCCTCGTCATCTGGCCAATGTTCAAATTAACGAGGTCCGACCCAAAATAGCTTCAAAACGGGACGTTATTATAAGAAACTAAATTAAACAAAGCTAGAAGCAAGCCACCACACTCTGACCTCATTCCACTTTCTACTGTTGCAGTTACGATGCTCGTCTATTGTTGGCACACCATACCTGGCGAATGTGATGGTTTTCCATTGTAACCCCTTCCACACACACTGTCTCTATGTTTAATACATTAGGAATAATCATTCTGCAAATTTATTAAAATATTTTTTTATTTGGAAATTTTTATGCATTTACGATTTTATAAACTTTTATTTCAAATATTATTAGGTTAACTACTGAATATATATTTTTTTTAATTCTCGAATTCTTTTTAAATTCTTGTATGAAAAATCATTATTAATTAAGAATTCAATAATATCAAGCAGCGCAAATTCATTTATATACAAATTCATAGGAACATCTGTTACGAAACAGCGTATAGAAGTTTCATTTACTGCATTTCATTATCATGAATGGACGCAGCTAAACAATTAGAAATGAGATGCCATTTTAAGGATTTCAGGTTCACTATATTAAACTATACATAAGATTGTGAATTTCTTTTCTTTATATAAAATTTCACTAGTTTTACTTACAATACAATAATTAAATTTGGAGAAATTCAGCATCTGGATTCTTTTTTGTACTGTTTTGCAATAGCAGTTGTATCGCCAAATGCGCTCGTTGGATTTGGTCCTAATTGCATAATTGTCCACGTATTTAACTACAGTAGACTCCGCTTAATGAGATCATTTCTGGACTTAAGAATTTTTTAATAACATTAACCGATTGATAACAATAACCGAATTGGGTGCAATCAACTATATTTTTATCACATCAAGGGAAAAGAAACAAAATGGAAAAGAAAGCACTTACCTCAGGGCTATCTATAAATTATTTCAAAAATAACAATTAAAAAATTAATTGTTGCTTGACGACAATTATACCTTAACAGTTCATTTGTATTGTTCGTACTCGTATTGTTTTTTAAAATTTGTTGAACGATGCTGCAGGTCGCGTTTAAAAATATCAAGGACTTGCCTCATTTCGGCGTTCGTTGTAGTGTTTTCTTCAACACATTCGTCCTCGTCGGAATCATCAACTTTTATTGCTTGGCAAGTTTCCAAGTCTATTAGTGTGGCAGCTACTGGAATGTCCTCGTCAATGAAATCCATTCTTCATATTCTTCCTTTTGCATACTTTCGGGAGATGTCTGTAAGGACAGGTCAAATTACTAGTTATTATACCTTCAGGAGGTTCAGTGACAATTACCGACGGTCACGTCCCTGCCCGCTAAATGGACGACCTTCTAAGGGATGTCATGAAAAATAATCCCCGAAATTCTTTGGATATGTGGGGGAAAGTGGCCCCCAGATGTTTCCTTACAAGTCGAGAGAGAAATTCTACGAACATCAATAGCTAACGCTGGTTGAAAATGAAGATCGGTCAATTCTCTACTTTAAAACTGATAACATTAAACGATGCAGTGATCGCTCTAAACGAATAATTTTGTGTACATTTGAATACGTTGGTTCGAGGCCAGAGGTTTTTGATAATATAAAGCAAATGATAACATTAACCGCGATCACATTAAGCGGAGTCTACTGCATTTTAAAATTCTCGCAACATAAAACAATTTTTCAATCATATCATGGCGACAGGTATTTTAAAAAATAATGCAAGTGACTAATTGGGCAGCATAATGTCGCATTTAAAGTGGAAAATCTAGTATTCAAGTCACAGTACTTCCGTCTGGAATGAAATTATCAGATAACTAACTTTTTTCGCTTCTGATGCAAAATTATTAATGTCTTTTATTGCTGAAGAATGTGAAACTTCACGTAATTATCACAGAAACTAATGTCTTACATTACATTGAAGAATGTTAATTTGGAAATTATCATAATCATTCTAGGAAATTTTTTCAATAGTTGATGAATAATTTTCTCCAGTTTATTTCTCGAAAGTTAAGAAAACTTTTTATTTGCTTTTGTACACTTCATAATGCCATCATTATTATAAAACTCAATATATTCATGCAACTTCCTATGAAGTTTTAATTAAAATATTTTTTGTTTTGTTTGGAGACGTCAATGTTTAAGATTCTTACGCTCCAAAGGTAAAAGATATGTTTATATGCTGCGGAATTATTTGCGGAAAAATTTGATGCAAATTTAATAAGAGATAAAATAGGTCAAAATCTCAATTTTAATTTTCTAATTAATGAATTTGAATTTCAAATATGAAAATTGAAATTTTGACTTTTTTCAATACAATTTCATATTACTTATTTTGATTCTTGAGTTCTGCGGAAAAACATTCTGAAAAAGTAACTGCAACCTTCGATTTACATGTTAGTATTGCTAGGTACAGGAGTGCGTATTTGCTAATAAGATTCACTTGATTTTTGTTTCATAAGTGACAAGAAATAATGAAGAGTAAATGTGAGTTCAGGGAAACGATGATTAGACTCTCCACTAGGGGTATATAAATTGGAGACGACAGAAAGAGAACTGTAAAATATTTGGTTTTTGAGGATCAGTGTTAATTTTCTCCCTATCTTTCCGTAACATTCCGAAGTTTCAGTAATAATCTTAATTGAATCAAACTGTGTATTACTTGTTATTGTACATTAGTATTATAGTCAGCATATGTTTTATAGATTAGTTGATTATCTTTGCGTTACTGCGGGTTTTAATATATATCTTTAATCAAGAATAAAGAATTACGCTCTCCATTTTCCTCCAAGCTTCCATTCTATAATCGAATAGCGGCGGCACGGCCTCTAACGCTTCAGGAATGTGTGCGTGGCTACGATCCACCGGACCAGACGCAACACCTGCAGCGCGAGTGGGAAATAGGGAGGAGAAAGAGAGTGCCGAAGCGAATTTCCGTTATCTTTGAAAGAGAAAGTATTTTGAGGTCTCTCTTTCTTTTGCGTACTTAATTTTTGAATTGAACAATATGGAGGAAACAAAGGTTGGAAAGAGAGAGATTTGCACGATGGAGGGCGAGACAAAGCCAAGAGACATTAAACAATTAGACAATTGGTTCATCAGTTCTGCGTTTCATGCCTTTTTTATTTCTTAAGCACTCAGCCAATGTTCATGAGATTTTCTACTACATCTTTCATTAATAAATTTGCGACAATCAGATTTCAGATATTGTTGGCAAGCTAAAGGCCTGTCTGAGACGGGCACAAATCTTCTTGTTTGTAAGAAAATCCAACCAATTCACAACTTGTTCAATTTTTAAATGTCCTTATTTAGTTTATTTGTATATTCTTTCACATAATTTCTTTTACACATTTTTATATTTTAATGTGTTATGAATTCTTATTGTGTTTTTCTTGTTAATATTCTTTTATATTTTGCTTATATCATCTCTTTTGTGCTGTTTTTATGTGATGTTCTTTATGTATTCTTCTTATTAACATTTGCGTTTCATTATTTTGTTCTGCTCTTTAGAATTTTTCAATTCTAAAGAGCAAAAGGAAGCTGTTTTTCTTCAGCTAAGAAAACCTATTCAAGTTTACAAGTACAATTCAAATTTCTGATAAATTGATTTTTTATATTTTTTATATAGCCTTACTTAACCAAAGCTCAAAAGAAAACATGCATATACGAATGCATGATAAATTTTTATATAATGGTATCTAGTTAAATTGATGTTCATAATTAAATCAATTTAAAACCTAATTATTTTTTTCCAATTCATGAATCTCCTTTTCTATGGTAACACTTAACTATATTTCTACGAATTTCCACTAAATATTCAAAGATGATGAAAACACATTTATTTAATAAAATTTCCATCCCTCATTTTCTTTACATCTTAACATTTTCTTCATAATCTAATGTTCATGAATCACAATAGATGCGAATGGAGAGAAGCGGGGGAAAAAATTCCCCTTGCTTTGGTGATTGATTATATCGCAGTCCAAAATCCGTACTTTGTTTCTGGTGGCCATTAACTAGTAGATAAAGTTTGAACTCCTGGGAGAAGAGCAGATGTATTGCACTTAATCTTTCACCAGAAGATAGTTTTTGTTTCTATCAAAGACAAGGAAAAGAAAAATCACAATTATCTCTTACTTTTTCTTTCGGCTTGGGCTCGTTAATGGTAAATAAAAGGGCGAAAGTTTTGGTAACTAGTGCACGGATCTGCATAAATCCATTGCAAGGACTGTGATTATGAAATTTATGCAAGATAAACAGCAATTTTCCAAATATTAATTAGTATCCAGCAGTTAAGAACCAACTCAGCTGTACTTATATTGAAATTTACTGGTGGGTGACAGAATACTTTAATATTGTACATTTTCTCGAATATCTCCCGAAAGGCTGGGTGGATTTTCTTTGATTTTCCATCATGTGAAAAAGAAGCCTGAATATCAGTTTGTTGCAAGTACCCTCATCATTTAACTGCGAAGATTCTGTAACGAGGGAATTTAGGGAACCAACCAAAAAATGATGAATAAGAAAATGATTTAAGGCTCACCCCGTTCTGTAGAAAGCTGATAATGATTTAAAACATTCATTAATGATTTTGCTTTCGTAAAAATAGCACGAATATTGGGAAAGATACAAAGTCTTGCTTAAAAACTCTTAGCTTATAAGTTGCAGAGTTTCAGAAACCAAATTACACGAAACTTGCAGAATACTCGGCAATATGTTAGAGAAGTGCTGTGTTAAAATTTGACGTAAATACATTGAATATTAGATGATATATGAATATATGTAGCAAATATTTTTCCTGCGCATGCACGAAACATAGCATAATTTTTCTCATATAATTTGGAAGCCAGATACATAGGGCAGTTTATATAAAAATTCCAGTCGAATAATTTTAAGATTTAGAAGGATATCGTCATTGTAGTCAGGTGAATCTTAGTTGTACTCTAAGAGAAATAATGAGGGTTTTGCACAAACTGACATTTTTTTAAATGAATCTTCGAAATACAATTTGAATATTGTATTTAATTTATAAGTATACATGAGCATTCAGGATATTAAACTTTCATAAAACTCAATATTAGTGTGTTAATGTTCAAATTAAAAATATCAGTTTGTTGCAAGTACCCTCATCATTTAGTTTCTCTTAGAGTGCAGCCGAAATTCTCATCGCTGCAATGCCGATGTCTTTCTGAATCTGAATGTTATTTAACTGTGATTTTTAAATAAGTTGCTGAACATATCTGGCTTTGAAATTATGAAAAATCAATTACTCTACGTTTCACACATGTGCAGTTAAAAATTATTTACTGCAAATATTCATATTTCCTCTAATATTCAAAGTCTACTTCAAGTTTTAAAACAATGCTTCTCTAACATATTGTCGAGTATTCTGAAAATTTCGTATAATTTAGTTGAATACTCTGTATATTCTAAGCTAAAAACATGCTGGAAAATTTCGGATTTTTAAGAAATCACCGAATATTAGAGCTATTTTTACGAAAATGCATGTAAATACTGCACACGTCAAACAAAAAATTGATGAGAGTTGCAGATCATGCCTTTTTGGCAGGCGTTTAGACACAGATAAATTAGTGAAAACGACTGTGAAAAATTAGTTATTATTACAGTCATCAGAGTTCCATGAAAAAAGGCACAGAAAAACTCGCTGCTCGTAAAGATAAATGTTTAAGCTGACAAAGAAATTATGTAGAAAAATAGAAAATAGGATGTAGCATCAGAAAATGAATGCTATTTAGAATTTTTTTACTGGTGATGTTTTTATTTCAAAACGAACTTTACTTAAGAAACAAACCTCGTAGCTCGATGGTTGGTTTTAAATTACAACAAGAGCCTGTCTTCTTTTCTTTCCAACACTTTCATTTTCCATTTACAATCTTCAGGTTCAATTGTAATCCGAAAAGAAGAAATTTGTTTCACAAAACCGATATAATACATTTTAAAGACCCCAAAGAAACCACCCAAACTCGTTGTTCAAAAAGCTCTATCCCATGTCACCTATAATATAGGGTGGACAGTAGATATTATCATACTGATCACACAGTAGATAGTATCTTATTAGTTAATCATACAGTTTATTAAGAGAAAGAGAAGAATGGTTTATTTCCAAATCACAACAAAGGTTTGTCTTCTGTTCTTTCTAAAAATTTCCCTATGTGATTATATATAGCCTTCAGGTCCATCTGTAATTTGAAATGACAAAATTTGAATGACAGAACCAATATAATTTATTCTGAATACCCCAAAGAAACCACCCAAACACATTTTCAGAAAGAGCTATCCCTTGTCAACAATAATACAGGGAGGACAGTAGATGTCGAAATAGAAACAACAATAAAATCCTCACAATAATGTTACGCGTCGTCCAAAGAAGAATTGCTACGTTTTGCAGATTAACAAGACAAACTCGAAATGAATCGTCCGCATCCATCTTCTGCGAGATTTGTCTTCCAGCAACGCCCTAAGAAGGAACAATTCCAAACATCAAGAAAGGATGTACCAGAGGTGGTTGTGAACAGATTCGGACGATAAATGATTCAGTTTATCACGGCCCACCCAGGTGGGAGACATTGAAAAAGTGTTAAGTCAGGAAGGCATATTTAATGTTAAATAAAATAGTTCATTGTTCTGTAAGTTATTCTTCAACAGTTAAATAAAACATCATGAAATAATGTGAGAAGATTATTGTTACTTTGGTACTAAGGTGACCAGATATTCTGATCCTCAATCCGGGACGCTCCAGAACTCGAGTGCGCAGTTCATGACGTTTACTAGGGAGTGTACAAAGGCTTTTTTGTAAAGGATGGTAATTATTTGCACTTTAGTTTAGACCATATTCACTTTGATTAATTATTTTCACTCATAACAATTATATTGCATGAAAAAGAATTTATTCCGCTGTAATGTAATTAAATTTATTCAATATGAAAAAATATTTCAATGATGAACAAGGAAAAATACTATATCTTCTATTAACTACCATCTTATTTTTTGCATTTTTCAAACTGAAAGATTAAATTTCTGGGGCTATTTGATAGAACTAGTGACCTGGTGGGTGAATTTAATTAAATTATCAAAATATGTTTTAAGTCATAAGAAAGAAAATGCTTGAAAAATTTGTCTAAGGACTCAAGACACAAAATGAGCTATTTTCGAATTGTAGTTCCATGCACTTAAGAGTAAAGTATCAAATTTACTGTACAAAATATTCGAATTATAATTTCATATACTAAGTGTATATGGAAACATACACAGTTTAAATATACCTGGTATATGTATGTTTAAACTGAAGTTCAATTATATATTTTCTTTTGTGAATAAGACACTTTTCTATATAATTTTACAATATAGTGAAGAAAAGAGAGCACACATTTTTGAAAAATACTTCTTTATATTTATTGACAGATTTCGTCTAAAATTAGAACGAAATCTAAAAATTTGAGACAAGAACCGCACGATAAATTTCGCCCATCTAGCTAGTTAGTTTTTTGAGTTATCATATACAAACATACAAAATTAGACAGACAGACAGACAATCTTCCTATTGATGGATTTAGTTCACAATTTGACGCAGATATATTATTTCGGTATAATGATCACATGCCAAATTTCGTCGCTTAACAAGCAGCACCTCCTCTTTCAATTTTTCAAATTTCAAAGAATTGAATCAATGTGAGACCGGATGGTAATACTTGATGTGAAAAGAAATTCAGAAACATTCAGTATTGGCTGCGAAAAATTCAGTTTTCTCTTCCACTTTGAATTATCAAAAAATTGATGTAGGTTGTATTGCATGTTAAGCGGCGTTTTAATTCATTCAGGTTTATGTTGTTTTGAATAATAGACTCCCTGCCTATCCATGTGAATGTAAACACAATAAGTGGACGGCAATAGTCGAAATTTGATTCATGTCCAAAATTCTGGTAGTAAAGACCACATGTCACATTTCATATACATAGCTCGTTCTGTTTTCGAGTTATCGTGCTTACATGCTCACGGACAGACAGAATCCCAGTTGACAAATTCTCTGTCCAAAATTTCCAAAAATTTACAGTGTTCATGTAAGGACCACATGCACTATTCGTCAATCTAGCTTATTCCATTTGCATACACGCAGACGGGAGGACAGACGAATGCATGCATATAATTCCAAAAAATGTTATTTTCGAACCTTAAACATAATGATTAAAAATATTTCAAACACTGAGATTTATAAAAATCGAAAATCGAATTGCTTGACTGTTATAATGCTTTCTGTTTGTGCTGTCTTGTTTGTGTTCATAGAAGAATCTAAAAATTATAAGAAAAATAACTTTTAAACTTAAAAAATTCTGAGGAATCATCTCGTATTGTTATAGAGTACTACTATAAAACTGTAACGCAATAGCAACGCATGTTGTTTATAGTATTTTAAGTTAGTATTATAAAACATTTAAACTATACATTGCTATCAGGAAGATATAAGGGACAATTAAAGGTGGATACTTCGCAAAATTTCAATACACTATATAATTACGAATAAAATACGATAAAAGTAATTGAAATAATATCCTTTCTCATCAAAATTCTTTCATATAAGATAAATAAGATAAGTTATAGACACCATTTAAGGTAATAATTATAATATCAATTCACGGAAAAAAATCGTAAAGTCAGTCAATTTATGATACATTCTTTCTGGGTTACACTGCTTTAAACTTGAAAAAGGGTCCCATAGAAATTATCCTTGGAAGGTATTTTGCAATATTTTGAGAATAAATAGAACAAAATCTGTTATTGATAGACACCCTACAGATGAGTACTTAACACAGTTGTCGATATCCCTTCATTATTATTTAGTTTACTTTTGGACAACCGAAACTAGGGAAAAGTTTATTTTTAAAAATTAAAGATTAGGGTGTCACTGACTGTTTTGTTTACCCTACATGTAAACCTGCCGGAAGACACTTCAAATATGGGGATGAGAAACTTCCGTACAAGTAAGAAGGGCCTTGCTTCCTAGGTGGGTAGAATAATGGTGTGGAGTCGAGTTACCTCCTCATTGATGGAAGGTCGTCTGAGGTGGCGTCACATATGCTGTCCGTAATGGGGCTTTAATGCGTCGAATGGGGGCCCAAATTACGATTCGCGGCCGCCAGGTCAATCATATTATTTTTCGCGCCGAGGATTGATGGAGTAGCTTTTTATCCTACACGTACCCTCTCAATAACGGGCACCACTGTATGTGGATGAGACGCTTCACTGTGGCCATAGTAGTCCCATGCCCACTCAGCCGGTTCGGTTGCTGTAATGGCTTAAGGTACGGGGCATGGGGCGGCGTTCTGTGGGCATAGTAGTGGTGTGGAGTTGAATTACCTGCATTCCGATGACGAAACCTACCTTCAGCGGGAAGGGTTTGGGCCGTAGCGGCGTTGACTAACTATTAGGCCCGGTGCACACTAGCTGATTCTAGACGATTTGCGTCATTGAAGCTATAAAAATAACAATAGAAACCCATATGCCCCCTGTGGAGACACACAGGGGGAATAGGGGTTACTATTGTTATTTTTATAGCTTCAACGACACGAATCGGCTCGTCTGCACCGGGACTTAGGACTCCATCCTCAGTTCCCGACTGTTGTCGAGACGACGATCATTCAGTTAGCCCGGGATACCTATGCAGGGAGGGAATAGCTCTACTTGTTACCTTACATGCTGCTTTACTTCTTGCCTATGTTTTCATTTTGTCTCATCTTCCACATGTATCTTAATGACGTCAAGAAATACAAAAATATAAATTTGCACCCAAAATAAACATGACAAGTGTAAAATGTTGCCGCTGCCATTATATTATCCATTTCCTGCTTTATTTAATTGAACATGTTTTATCTTTTGGCTAAATTAGTTAAGAATGCGGCAACTAGTTTTCTGGCTACTTTAGTTTAAAAAAGGGATCTCGACTAGGAACCGTTTAGCTATTCCTTTCAATGTAAATATATTGCTTCCTTGTAAATAATTGTACCTTTGTACTTATATATTCAATGTCATGAGTTTAAATAAAAGGAATTAAATCTACGATTAAGACTACGTTTACAACATTTGGCGTCCTGGGAACTACAATCTTCCGATTCGGAGACAGAAGATTGCTCCCAAAAGAGTAAAATGTAATTGTTCATACTAACGAACAGAAAATTGGCATTATAAAACTGAGTTTAAAGTTTCAATACAAATTACAAGCATTTCAAAAACAGAAAATAAAATTATCCCTGAGAAATTTTCGAAAAATATGCTTTTCTTCTCTTCTCTCCTTTTCTTTTTCTTTCGCTTAATTTCCCAAACACAACCACCTCTTCAAAAGTTGCAAATTTAAAACCCTCAAAATTTAATGCGCACACACATCGACTTCTCAAAGTCGTTCCGCTAGCGCATTGTCTGCATAAGCTCGAGCAGCTCGGGATAGCTAAACAAGATCTTTTGTATAGCGGAGATTATTACTGCTCCAATTAAAATAAATCGGATCGCTCTGAAAAAACAAGATAAGACTAACTCCACAAAGTCCTTCAGTAACGATCCGTTTTAAAAACGGACAAGCCAATTGTGTTCTGACAAAGATCCTTTAAGCCTCTTTGCAATATACGTTCGCTACTGTCAAATGAATTGATGTGCTCCTATTTGAGATTTTAAGTGGTGTAAGTATGGAGAACCAGTCTTTTGTTAAAGAGTGGATATAGAGTTGTGTTTTTCTTTGAGTAATATGCTTGGTATGTGTCCAAATTTTCATAGAATATTTTTAGCAATTTGAGTTAAAAATGGATTTAATATAAACAACTTTTAAAACACACGTTTATTAATGCACTAAAAGTAGAAGTCATTTTTTATTTTAATAAGTTTTTACTTTTTAGCCTTTAATTAGTAACTCATCATTATAAATATTATAGGAAGTTCAATTCACATTTTTTCTCAAATTCACTACCAGATAATGTTACTCGTGTAGAATCAAAATTAAATTTAGTTAATGGTTCTGAAAATGTTAAAATAGTGTATTGTCATCTAGAACACCAAAGCGAACGCAATTTGAAATTTCTAGCATATACTCGACAAAATTCCATATTTACAAAAATGAAACAATTAAAATTAAATAAAAGTGTGTATAAGTTGAATAAAATCAGTTCTTAGTTCCACGGTTCAAAAGTATGATTCATTCTTATTATTGTACTAATAAGTAAAATATTTTAAAAAAATATTTTCAACTTTTAAGTCTTTTCATTTATTATTCTTTATTATAAATATTATGGAATATCGTAACCATTCTTTTAAAAATTCACTACGAGTTAGCGCCTCGAGTATCAAAATTTCATTATGTGAATCGATAATTAAGTTCTGAAAATAAAATAGTGCATTTTCATCGAGAACGTGCGAAGTGTACAAATATTCAAAACTCCAGCACATCTGGAAGTGAGTGAAAAAGTTTTGCAAAATTCCATCTTTACAAACATAAAACAAGCCAAGTTAAATAAAGTGTTTAAAAATCAACTTTTTGGCAACAACAAATGCTTCAATTTTTATAGCACTTGAACTCTGCATAGAATGGCGATTCATTATAGCATTAACCATATTTTCAAAAATCCACGATCGCCTTGTATTCGAGGATTTTAGGTTCCAGACCTTATTATTTATAAAAGATTGGCCACTTATTTGGCCTAGTAAATGTAATATCTACCTCCAGTAAAACACTCTCACGTTGGTGTAGCTTGAATATTTCAATCCCTAACTGCAGAAAGGGAACAAGTCGAAGACACAAAACATTTTTAAGAGAAAGATAGTTGCGTTTCTTTATCAAAAATGTCCGTAAAATGTGTATTAGAACACATCCTCACATCTTTAGAAAAAATTAAATTAAATTTTGCCTTACTAGGAAAGATAATAAATGGTTTTTTTTTTATATCTCTGCCAAAATAATAATTTGTGACCTGTCCCCTTTCTGCAGTTAGTAATTCATTTATAGATAGGGCTGCCTACTCATGTGTTGGCGTCTATCCGGACAATGTGCTGAAATAGCCATGTGTAGCTTCAAAATGGGCTTTAACCGAACAGAATGCACTTGGGTGATATGAGCTATTAAAAAGTGATAATCTCAAGTGCCATTTTTATTTGTTAGTAATACTGAAAGAAATGATTGGTAATGCGAGTAACTTTACTACTTTTAGGTAGTCTGTCTGCCGTCTTTGTCGAAACAACTTGGCATTGTTGCGGTGTGGAATATTGGAAAACGGGACGCTGCTCTTCGTCTTCTGGCCTCAGTTCAAAACTTCGAGGTTCATCCCCAAATAGTGTAGCTTCAAAATGGGACGCTGATATGACTAAACAATATATTATTTCTCTATGGATAAGTTTTCTGTTTTGTTTATTTTGGATTTACAGACCGTTTTCATGCAAGTATCCGTTTTAAGCAATCGCCAAATCCATTTGGTTACTAATTCAAGAGCAAAGCTCAAATAAGTTCTTTCTTTAGCACACAATGCATTGAATCCTGTCTTGTTAGAATTCGTTAAATTCTTTTTATTTAATTTTTTTTGCATGGATTTGTTAAAAAAAAGACGACTCTTAAGGCAGCTAAATTTCAAATGGAACTACTGCGATTAGCTAAATCGTTTGGCTAAATATTCAACCACCAATTATTATTCTAAATCGTTTGGTTAAAAATTTAACCGCCTTTACAAGCCTTAGAAGTCGCCACAAAAGCGATAACGAACAATTATGGTAGCCTTTCCACAACATGAGGCTCTTATTTTACGTAAACATTAAGAGCTACACCAATAGGATAATCAAATTTAATTTTTTCAAAGTATCCTTAAACAGTGTCATTAAAAACTCTACTTTATACATCAATTAACATCTTCAAACTGAGTGTTGGAATTTTGAAGATTCTCAATGACGAAGCAGTACACCGGAAATTTGTCGGTATAGCAGAAGTTCTACATTACCCAAATAAATTAAACAGAAAACTCGTCCATAGGTCATCATTTAGCAGGTATAGTATTTTTTTTAATTTTATGGTTTTTAAGATTCATTTCTGTAAAAATCCATGGTTAATGCGCATGATTTTTATATCTGTGCGTTGTCTCTTTATTTGGTAACTATTCATCAATATGAATGCAAATTTGTTCAAATATCTATGTGCTGCAAATTAAACGTAAACACGCCACACGTCAGTCGCAGACATACAAAATTTATGAGAAAAATACGTAACATAAATAAAAATTATCTTAAATCATCTCAAGAAAAATAAAATTAAAATAAAATTGTGGCTATATGTACAGATACTCAAGTCCAACAAAAGAACATGAATCATTGAATGCATTTTAAAATAGACAAGCAAGTTTAAAATTAATTTTTTAAAAACTTTGTCTATGTGCCTTACACTTCGTAATATAAAATTACGGTATTGTTATTAAAAAATAACAAAACCGTAACAATGCCGCTCATAGTAGAGTTGATAACTTTTATATGAGATAAATATGATGGACTACTCATCATAAACCGATACTAATAAAAATGCAAATGTTTCTCAATCTACTACTGGTTTATCAGAACTTTGTGTCATATCCCAGAATGAAATGTTTCATTGTACTTGATTCTCTATTGTAGCAAACCACTGCTTCATTTCTTTATCTTTACATTTCGATGAGTTAAATTACAAATATTACGTTTTGTAATATATTTATTAAATTTAATTACAAGTTTTATTTGCCATTGGAAATAACAGAAAATTTGGTTTCCAAAACAAGTAAACAATACATTCATTATGGAATATAAATATTTACATTCTAATAAATATACAATGCAATTAGTTTGCAGACTTTATGCACAACTTTGCAAATGACTAATTAATTAGTTTTGTTTATTTGCAACCAAGATTCTTATAAATTTTCTAAATCTGGAATAATACTACTCAAATATTCATTTGTTATGAATAACAATACATTAACAACAAATTGAAATTTGAGAATATAGATGCATTTTGCTTTTGATTTTAATAGGATTTTTAACAAGGACAGCAAAATAGGAAGAAAATATTTGCTTGTATGTTGGTTGCAATTTGTATGTCAGAGTTAATTAGACTAATAAGCATTGAGACTTCATTATAACTTTTGCTTGTTTATGTATACATTTAACTATTGGAAAGTTCATGTAATAAAATTTAATTAGTATTGTAAAATTTTATTTGAACTTTAAGTCTGTAAGCTGTTTTGGAAGTTTTTCGACACGATTATCAAAATATTTTAAAAGAATCCAAATTTTACATATCCGTTTTAAATGACAATTCCAGTAGTAAATAAATAGATTTCTAGGGCTATCAAAGTTATCAAATGCTTAGAAAAAGCATTGAGCTTATGTAACCTTTCAGAACTCTGAGATGCCTCAACAGCTCCTTTACAATACTTCACATGAACAGACGTTGTAAATCCTGTAACGCAGTCAGGGGTGATTGTGTAAAGTAAAACCTCGAATGTTTGGGCTTCTATCAAGCGACGTCTGTTTTAACCGAACAGGTGTTAAAAAATCTAACTTCGTTTTTCATTTTTTCAGAAAAAGGGTGTCAAAATTGGCACTGGAGCAGATTTTCACGATTCGAAGGCATGTAAAACGTCGTTATCGGAAGATCTTTTATAAATCAAGAAGTTATTTAGTGAAAAAATACGCACCCTGTAATAGCTGTGCACTCCGGCCTTCAATAAATTCACTTTTTTCTTTCACACTAGTTTATTAGTACTACTATATACGATTAACTAGGAGCCATATACATATGTACAATTAGAAATCTCTTTCAAGTTTACTCATAATTACACACTCGGAGTTCACCTCGAGAATCCCTACAAAAACTGCAGTGCACACCCTGCGCAGAGACCAACTTCATTAATGGCGACTACCACCTCGTCTCCCGCGCAACTGTTTCTTCCACTATTCACTTCACATCTTTCGGTTGAGTGCCGGGACAGTTACGTGGAGGTTAGTGGCATGACACATCCATTTAGATCTTTGTGTTTTTAAGTTATTGTGTTCACGTGTACAGGAACGAACAGATAGGCAAGCTTCCTATGTATGGATTTCGTTCAAAATTTGATAGAAATCTACAATTTTGTTATAAAGATAACGAGCCAAATTTCAACCGTCTGCCATGTTGAGAGAGAGAGAGAGAGATTCATCGCTGTCTCAGACGGACATAATTCCAAAAAACATTTTTCGAACTCGGAGGGAGGGGGGGTGCAAGTTGTGGAGATTCATTTATATTCAAATGCAAAACAACAAAATTGGTAAGCTAAAAAAAAAAAGCTGTATAAAAACATCCCAAAATTTTCGCAGTATGTGAATAAAGGTTCAATAATTACAGTGAAATTATTTTAATTTTAATATACTTAAAATAAAATTTTATGAAGTATTGAATATCATAAAATTTGAAAATATGAAAAATACGTGATATTTTTTTATATAAAAATAGCATCTAAAAATATATTACTGCTTAAAAATAAGTAAAAATTAAGTATTTTATGTATGCATAATTCTTATAAATATTAAAATATAAAATTTCATACATATTTAATGAAAAAAAATATGTATATGAGTGCCTAAATTTGTGGAAAAATGTTGTGGCAACAGCGTATTCCTGTATACGCAGTCAACCGTCTTGCTCATGCGTAGTAGAAGAATTGAGTCCTATAAAGGCTCGGACATTATCTGTCGTCTCTCTCTTCCAGCACTGTTATCAGTTATGTTTCTGTTGTTAATATCTTAATTTAAATATCATTTACTTTACTTTTATCTTGTTACGTTATTAAAGTTGTTATTGTTACTATGAGTTAACTTCTTCATAATATATCCTCGCTCCTGCACGAGCCAGTTAGTACTTGTATTCCTGTATGCGGTGTTCGTGCCTTACAAATTACCTTGAATAAATAGATGCAGTAGCTAGTGATGATAACTATGTTAGTTTATTACCACCGCATGAAAACCCATTTTTGACCGAAAATCACAAATTTTTTTTAATGTCTTATCTGAAAGCCTATTGCTTTTAGTTTTCAAAACAGTTTCTATTTTACATCTATGATGATCAGAAGTGAAATTAGAGACATTTTAGTAGAACTTGACAATTAATAATGGAATAGTAAATAATACGATAAAGAAGCATTTTTCATTGTTTTTACTTAAGATATTTAAATTTTATTGTTTATTTTTGTTTTATACTATTTTCTATATACCAGATATTATTTTGAAAGATTTTCAGTGTGAATGTCTTTGTTTTCTATGACATTGTTGCAAATTTAGGTAATTTTGAATCATTGCAGTATCTTGATTTTCTGTTTATTATGCAATTTTTGATAATAAACGTAGGAAAAGTACATAAATTGTACTTATGACCAATATCAATCACTAAAAGTATCTCTATATCAACTAATAGGCATTTTAAAGTTATTTGACTGAAAAACAATATTCAAATCTATCGATGACGGCTGAATGATAGGAAACAATAATGACACATAAGACACACGCGACTAAAAAAAATTTCCAATTTGAAAATTTTTAAAAATGTGCTAAGCTGGCAAAAAATAAGGACTAGCCTACAAAACTGGAGAGTAGTGAAGAAAAATTCTTTTTTCTTCTCATTGTAAATTAAAAACATTAACTTTAAACTCATTTTTCTCGAAATGTGATTTTTTGCAAAATTTTCATTTTTCAAACACGATAACTAAAATTCAACTTAAAATATCAGTCTGAAATTTGACATACATATTATTTATTATATTGTCTAGGTAATGAACCAAAATATAAGTGAAATAATGCTCCATTAAAAAGTTATGTAGCTTTTAAGGTTTGAAAAAAGGCCAACATTTTTTAAAAATTCATGATTTCACACTAAAACTCATAATTTACATGTTTTTAGAGACATTGCAAAACTTTTGCTTCAAGACCTGGCCAATAGTTGACGGATTATATATACTAAAGGATTTATCATTCTGATCATTTCTTTTTGAACGAAAGTGTTTGAAAAAAGTTCAAATTTAGTGCAAAAAATATTAAATATTAATTTTTATACACCTTATATTTTTTATATTACACATTAATTTTTAAATACACTCCTTCCCTTTTTTCATCATTTCTTTAATCTTCATCGTTTCCTCAATGTAGTTCGCTTTCATCCTTTTTTTCCATCGATTTCTTAATCTTCATCGAAACTCCCCCAACCTCAGAAGTAACTTGATATTTTCGTAAACATCCGGTCCCTACATGACTCGCTCAGTTACTCCCTTTGTCACGTCTCCCGTTGGTAGCATCTCTCAGTTTTAGGTTCGTAATTTCATTTCTTTTATTTGTATTTCATTCAAATTCTTGGTTTATCATAATGTTCGGGGTAAAGGACAGTGTTTTTTAGCCATATGCCAACACTGTCCGCAGAAAACATTATGATTTCACTAATTTTTTAACAGTTCGTATAGATTTTACTTACCCTGATGAGCATCTATACGTTTTTACCGATTTACTACAGTCTCTCCATTTTATTTTAACATTTTTTGACTTTCATGATATTGATATATATATACAAATGGCTGCAATACTTATATTACAAAATCTGGCAAACTCTTTTACAAAAATACATACAGACAATCATAGAGAATTTGAATAAGCAACGGGATAAAATTATTGTCAATAATAGTATAGAGATTATAAGTGATGTAGGCATATCTAGTGTACAAATATTTGACTTCCAGGAATTATTTAATAGTCTCGATATTGAAGATTTGATCGATACCCTAGTAAAATACATAAAGATTTTGGTCTTAAAAAAGATATTAGCATTAATCAATATAAAACTCTTATTAATCTTGTACTAAAAGAAAATTATATTATTTTAGATAATAAGATTTACCATCAAATTAAAGGATTACCTCAAGAAGGTACAGCTAGTAATAGTTTAGCAAATATATAGTTGCACTACTATGATAAAGATTTAATTAATAATAGCTCTAGTATATTATTTCGTTATATAGATGATTTGATATTACTTAATAAGGAAATAGACCTAAAGCCACAAATTAACTTCTATCCTGACTATTTAAAACTAATAAAAACTAATGTCAATGAATTAGCTGCAGAATTTCTAGATTTAGATATAAAAATTATAGTTAGTAAAATTGTAACAGATATCTTTGATATCTTTGATAAAAGAACAGCATTTAATTTTCAAATTAATAAATTTCCTTTCTGGGATAGGAATCTTAGCATTTCAGTTTTCAAGAATTTAGTAAAAATTATATAATTAGAAATAATAATTTGGTAACAGGCAATGATAATAGAATTTAGAACATAATTTTTTTTTATAATTCTGCATTGGTATATGGAATGTCACAAAAATTTTAAGAGTTTATATACATAAGAAATATTTAGGTCACTTAGAATAAAACTTTGATTTTGGTATTTAATAGAATATTTATAATTCTTAACTTATAGGTATGTATTTTTTCTTATATTACTTATATTGTGTAATTTCTTTCAAATTGGTTATTGATTTATTAGTTTCTGAATTACTACATAGATAAATTGAACTACATATATAAATTGAAAAACTCCTTAAAACTAGATTGGATTACTAATGTTCAAATACTTTATATTATAAAAAATTAGATTATTAATTGATTACACAATTTAACAGGTTTTGAGATTTTTAATATAGGTATCATACTAATTCTTTAATATTTAAATAAATTAAATTATTTGGTTAATTTAAGTTGAATTATGGTCAGAAATCTAGTTTTGGCAATCTATGAAGTCAAGTTAAGTGGCGGTTAATATTAAAATGTGGATTACAAGTAAAGGATAAGTAAAAACTCTGATTCTATAATTCTTAATGAATAAGTATGGATATTTTGTTGAATGATGTATTTATTGTTTTTAGTGCAATATATTGATGTATTTCATATATTTAATTCAAGTTATTTCCATATAACGATTTGGTTAATGTTAATGTATGATTTTTCATTCTGAATTCTTTCATTTTAGGGTAAATTACCCTTTCTGTTTTCTCAACAACTTTAGTAACAGGGATGGTTTGTACAGCAAAATTGATTTAACCTGGCTAAGCTTGTCCACAGTCAAGCTATTAATTTAATTGTTGAAAACTCCATATACTTAGATTGCTATTTTTCAATAGTTTTGATAGCAACAGAGCTCATTTACATGTTAACATTTAAATATTTAAACTTACCTTTTGCTCTTAGTATCTATAGTATTTTCAATTTTCTATATTTTATTTTAGATTTAGTTAGTTTGTTTAATTGGTAAATTTTCAGTTTATGAATTGCATTTTGATATGTCTTGTTTACTTTGTTTTTGTATGTTCATATATAACAAGTTATATATATATATAGACAGGGTTCCCACTTACATCCGTTACTGCCCCTTAACTTCTAAACGGTGACAGCTTAGGCCATAAAGTTGGTGTCTAACTATAGTAAAAAGGCTATGCGCTACTCGATGAGACAACTTAAAACGCCATCTATCGGTAAATTTTGGAATTAGCTGTCCTATCTCGTAAACGGTGAAAGATACTTGAAAAAGGTCATTGAGAAAGTTGTAGAGCACCCTCGATTTATTACAAAAAGATACCTTGCGCACATTAATACTCAAAATAGAATACAAAAAATGAACATTTGTTTGGTCACGATTTCGAAAATTGTCATGTCATAAAGAGTGGAAGAAAGAAACTGAGACACGTCACTGTCTTCTGGATCATTTATGTATATTACTCAAAATACTCTCCGTTAGCCACTGTACACATTTGGACTCCGGATTGGATTTCTCGCTTCGCTCGCGTTTCACGACGTCATAGTATTGAAAATCACAATCAAACAAATGTTCATTTTTTTACATTCTGTTTTGAGTATTAATGTGCGCAAGTATCTTTTCGTACTAAACCGAGAGTGCTCTACAACTTTCTAATTGACTTTTTTCTCGTATCTTTCACCGTTTACGAGATAGGACCGTTAATTCCAAAATTTGCCGATAGCTGGTGTTTTAATTTGTCTCATCGAGTAGCGCATAGCCTTTTTACTATAACTAGACACTAACTTTATGGCCTAAGCTGCCACCGTTTAGAAGTTAAGGGGGGTGCAACGGATATAAGTGGGAACCCTGTATATATTCTCTTCATATAACGATGATATATAGTTAGGGTTTGCTTATGGATATTTTTATTCTAAGTTCTTTGATTTTAGGGTAAATTACCCATTTTTTTTCAACAATTAGTAACAGGGATGGTTTGTACAGCAAAATCGATTTAACCTGGATAATTCGCTCATCGAAAGCTGAGAAACTAATTTTATCGTTGAAAACTCCAAATTTTTGGTTTGACCTTTTCAATCGTTGTAAGAGTAACTTAGTTCACAGATATGTTTGTAGTTTACTATGTGCTCTTTACATGTATTTAGCACTTTTATTTATAGGTTAATAATTTAAATTTTGTTTAATCAATAAATTTTTAGTTTTTGCATTGCATTTTTCATATGTGTTTTGTTTATTTTTCTTTGAATGTTCAGATTACATGTTTTATATATATATATATATAATATAATCTGGATTAGCCTTTTAAGGAATGTGATGAACTGAAGATAATAGTTTTTTTTGGGGGGTGGACGCGAGGTCTACTGTTCAAAGAAATTCTGTGAAAAAAGTGTTTAAATAGAATAAAATAAAATGAATCGACCATGCAAACACAAAATAAAACATTAATATAAATAAATCGAATGAAAACAATGGCACGCGTAACAACGTCTAAGTTCTATTAATCCAACGAAATTAGACACAACTTGAATATTTAATTATTAGTAAGAAATGATGTAATAAAGCCAACGTTTTGAAAACATCAAAACATCACTTGAGAAATATCAAAACAACTTGCTTTTTATCTCAATGTTTACTAAAATAACTTTTGAACGTAAGATATTTTTAATCATGTATTGAGGAGAAATTTGAGATTGTGTCACGAACCGAATTCTTTTACAAAGCGAAAAAATACGGCCTTCAAACTGGTAAAAAGTCTGAGCAAAAGTTTGGTATTCTAAACCTATAAAATTAATGTCACTTTCAGAAAAATAAAATTACAAAAAAATACTGACTCAATCCCCTTTGCCTACAAAAACAGAATTATACCTTTCTCCTTTCGATCTCTGAAGTTTGATTTCTGATGGAACGTTTTACTTGAAAGAGTTGTTATCAAAACGTTTCATTTACCTTGGGTCGTTTTTAGGCTTATACAATTTTTTTCGGACCCTCCGATTTCGTTCTCGTCCTCTTAATGATCTGTTTTAGATAAGGAAGAAGAGAAATAACTTCTGTGACACACAATGATAAGGGCACATTTTTTTTTCCTTTGGCGTCTTTGCAATTTCTTTTGTTTTTTCCTGGAAGGAAGGACAAAGCTCTACTTTGGCGAGTTTTTTGGTATTTTGTTTCATTTTTTTCTTTGATTTCTGTCTTCTTTTTTAAACAGGTGTATGGAGTTGACGTCGCCAAAAACTCAACATCCAACTATAAGTCGCTTTAGGGTTTAAGTCTTAGAAGCAATTACTTTTTACTTATTTAAGTCCTATAGTTGTAATGAGCTTCCTTGATTGTATGTCTAGAAGTTTTTAGCCAAGAAACTTCTAAGTCCCTTTTAAGTTAGAACTGTAACCACCGTGCAACGGTGCTGCAATCTGTTTTTGGAAAATCCTTCAAAATAAACTAAACCACGTAATATTTAGTAATAAGGGATGTAATCTTTAAGTAATTGACAAACCTAGTTTAGCTTACTCAGATTAACCTTTGTTGAAACTAATCGTAAGCTATTTGACGGGAAACTCAAAGCTTTGATGTGTGTTTTAAACACAAGTTTAGCACCTCCTTTTCCAAATCTTCACACCACTCCACTAGTGCAGAGTATGACCTGAACGTATTTAATTAATTTGCATCCGTAAGCGAAATAATTCGCACATGACAACAGCAAGTTTTCCGCAGCAGCGAAATATTTCGAGGATGACATATTTTCGACGAGAGCATGGCGTCGAAAGCACATTTTTCCGTGGTTGATGATAATTGCCAGCCGTCGTGTACGGATTTTTTCCGCTTATGGCTGCAGATGGCTTAAAGCGGAATGTTTCGTGTACATGGCAGTTTAGTTAAGTTATATTAACGTCCCAAGCATCGATGGCTCTTATGAAATCAATCTGGACCTTTTGCCTGATTCAGAAGTAATGGATTTTGAAACCGACAAAATAGAAGCATGTATTACCGCTATGAGAAAAAATGCTCCAGGAATAGATGGTTGGTCTATAGAATTTCTGGAAGAAATTTTTTATGTCGATAAAGAATGGTTTATCGAAATTTTGAATCACTGTCTAAAATTGGGTATTTTTCCGAACTGCTGGAAAGTGGCTGACCTTGTTTTTATTCCTAATGACGGGAAAGATCCATCGGAATGTGGTTCATATCGACCGGTATGTCTCTTGCCTGTTTGGGGCAAAATTCTGGATAAACTAATGACCAACCGTTTGACGTATTACTTAGACGAAAACTATATTCTGAATGAAGCTCAGTTTGGATTCCGCAAGGAAAGAAGTTCCATAAGCGCCCTTGCAAGAGTTAAGGACTTTGTTGAATGTGCAAAAGAAGAAAACAAAATTTCATGTATGGTCTCATTTGACATTCAGAATGCATTCAATTCGATCAAATGGGCTGAAATAAAGAAACAATTGGTTTCGTACAATGTTCAAAGAAACTAGAAAGATTGCTGGATTCGTTCTTAGGGATCGCTCGGTGGTGTTAAGTGATGGCTCTACATGGAAATATAATATTGGTGTTCCACAGGGCTCATGCACCGGTCCCGTTTTGTGGCTACTTATTATTAACGAAGTTTTAAACCAAGGTAATAAAAATGAGAATGTTTACTTACAAGCTTACGCGGATGATATAAATCTCCTGATTATGGCTACTGCTTCATATCATTTTAAGGAAATGAGTAGGGAAATCATTTTAAAGTTGGAAAACTGGGCTCGAAATTTTAACTTACGCTTTAGTCCTAATAAGACGAAATACATTAGTTTAAAAACAAAAGGGAAATAACACATTTTCCGGGCTTATATTTATACGGTAATCGAATAGTATATGACCAAAATCTCAAATATTTAGGTCTGATTTTTGATAAAAATTTGTCATTCATGCCACATCTAAACATATTGCAACCTAAAATTTGTAAAATCATACAAAAAGTTCGAAGGATTGCTCGTGCAACTTGGGGTTTCAAACCAAGTGTAGTAAAAGAAATATATTTGGTTGTATTAGAAAAGATTCTGATGTATGGTAGTGAAATTTGGTATTCGGATACAGTTAAATTGAGCAATAAATTACTGCAGATGCAGCGGTCGCTACTGCTTTCGATTACTAAGGCATACAGTACTACTTCAACAGATGCTCTCCATGTTCTAAGTGGCTGTCCATCTCTTGACCTAAAGGTCAGAACTCATGTTATGAACATAAGCTTCGGAACATATTCAACTTATTAAATATTCTCTTGAAATTGGTGGCCATCAGAGTTTTGATTTTGAGATGGCCAGAGAGCCATGGGAGGTGATCAAAATTAGTTGGTCACTGTTTGATGAGAGCTAAACATTTGGAAATGTAATATATATTGATGGCTCAAAAATCCAGAACAGAGTTGGGTGTGCCTTTGTTCACTTTAATAAAAATGATGAGATTTTCTCAGAACTATTTCAACTGTCTGATGAGGCGACAGTTTTTATGGCTGAGGTTATGGCAATTTGGCAGGCGGTTAAGTATATATTATTAGAAGACAACTGAGGCAAGCGAAAATAATTTCGGACTCTCGATCTGCTCTTATGTCCTTGGTTTCGTTGCATGAGAGATGACTAATTATTAATGAAATCAAGGATAACATAAGGGAATATTTAATGGACATCCAGTTAATTTGGATACGGGTTCATCGGGGATTCGGAGGAAATGAACGTGCCGATTAGCTGGCAAAGATAGCATGTGGATTTTTCTTTTTGTCCTTCCAGAATTCAAATTAAAAATGCCGCTCGGAGGGAAATTCTGGAGTCATGGCAACAACGTTGGTCAGGTAGTTCTAACGCTAGATGGACCTACTCATTGCTAAGTAAAGTGGACAGTAAGCGAATATATGGCGATTTCTTTTTAAATCAAGTTTTTACGGACCTGGTGTTTTTACTTGTCATCAAGTTTGCTTCTTTGGCAAGGATCCCCAATGTCCGTGTAGAAGAGCCGACGGTTCTATTTTTAATGTGCTCTTTGAGTGTCAGAAGATGAATCATTTGAGGCAGCCTTGGCCCAGAAGTTGGCAAGGAAAAGAACTCAAGGACTTACAGAAAATTGAATTTTTTAGGCGGTCCTTTTCCGACATTGTTAAAGAATTGTTTAACATTGCTTTTCCACTTTAAATCTTCTTTTTGTGGTTTCTTTTCATCCTTTGGAAATGGAAAACTGAATTGTTGAAAATTGAATTGCTTGTGTGGGGTTGCGTCGTGCGACCCGTCTCTTAAACCGCACGGCTTCGGCCAGGTTGTTAATGATAATGAATATTAACGTCCCGAATAGAAGCAACACGAGGGCTATTTTGGGACGGATCTCGTAATTGAAGAGCTGAGTGGATGAACATGTTAAGTGACAATTAAGCGAATTTCAGAAAACGAGCTTTAAAGTTTAAAGGTTACATTTTTTTATTTTTTTACTCTATTTTTGCTGTTCCTGCACTTTTGTGACGAGAAAGCATTCAAAATATTTTATGTTTATTGACATGTCTATAGATTTTTTAATTATAGAGAAAATTAATAATCTTTTGCACTTAACATGTTCTTCCATTCACGCGTCAAGAAACTTCGTTTGCTTAGTCATGGAAGAACATGTTAAGTGCATGTTACTGCACAACGTAATAGTGGTAGATTAAATACAATCAAATAATATTGAATTGGCAAACTTGTATCACTATAAAGCTCTGTATATTTTCAACACAAGTTCAACAACAAAAATAAAGCAAATTGGATGTTGAAATAGCACACAAGAAGATCACAAAATAATATGTGAGTCTCGGAAACAATAAAAATAAGAGTATTGATTTTTTGAACTTAACTTTGGAGTATTAATCCTTTGGTTGTCATAAATATTATCATCATATTTTTACAATTTCATTTAGCATGGCTTTTTTCTTGTTTGGGAAAATAGAATTCTAAAATTCATTTTCCATTCACTTACTAGTGCAGTTTGAAATTTTGTACACTTGTGGGTTCTTGCTGACAATAAACTATTTTAATATTTTCAGAACTTGCTTAACATAAGCAAATTTTCGTTCCATAATTTGAGAAAAATTATTATAATATTTAATATTACCTATAACAATACATTTTAAATAAAAGACTAAAAAGTAGAAAGTAATTAAAATAAGGAAATCTGCGTTTTAGCTCAATAATAAGAGTGTAGATTTTAAAAATAAATGTATAAAATAATTTCGTTGTTGTAGTCGATAAGTAAGGAACAGGCTGAGTTATTAACTATTTTTTATTTATTATGGGAGAGTGGCGAATATACGTACATCTCGTATGAAAGTTTCAAGTCGAAAGAGAGCAGAAAATAAATGCGTTCTCTCAGATAGAGGGATTAACATATAGACACGTGATCAAAGTGAAAGGAATAGTAACTATTTTTAGTAAATTATGTAAGTGTTTTAGGGAAAATTCTGGCACCAAGAAGTCGGCGTCTTGATTTTCTGTGGGCGTGTGAAAGCGATTAAAATATTCTTTTAGTAATAAATATGCCAAAAACGTGAGATTTAATATACCTCCAGCGCGGAGAAAAACGAAACTGGAGTTTAAGAAAAGTGATTTCGGTATACATTAATATTGCACTAAGATTTTCAAATATATAATATTAGAATTTAAAGTAAAATTAAGTGAGATTATTACATGTATATATTTTATGTTATTATCTCTTAACTTGATTTACTTTCATAAAAATATTTCGCTTTCCAAGAATTTCCCTATTCAATAGATTTTGTACTGAAGAGTTTAGTGGTACCTGTGTATCTTTCTTCAAAGCAGTCTTATCACTGTCTTGAGTGCATCGAAAAGAATGTCTTGGGAACATGGAAATGAATGTGGTATTTAAGGTTTTAATCAAACAAACATCGTTTTTAATATGGTTATTAATATACATGAAACAATTCAAGTTAAATAAAAATGTGTAAAAAAAAGCAAAAACACAAATAGCTAAACAAACCAAATTAGTGATCAATGGAAAATTTGTAAAGTAAAAAATATAGTTATTCTCCTGCTACAAATTCATAAGAATAAATTTCGTTAACTGAAATAAACCATTATTCAAAAAAAAAATCACGAGTTTCAAAAAGTTCTTTTACTTACCGTTAATTGCTCTTTCCTTTGTCATGCAATGCAGTTCAACTTGATGTATAACTCGAAATGAAGCCCACATCGAAAAATTGTAAAGAATTATTGCAAAAATTTCTTTTCAAAGCAAACGATTTCTATTTTCGAATTGTCTTCTCAATATTTCCGTCTGCATTAATACTATTTCCCGCGTAGCAAACGATTCTGTTTCAATGGAAGCAGATGTTATTTTACTCAAATTTAACAAATTTTTCATGGAAGAAGAAGTTAAGTGCCCTTAACATGTTCTTACATGAGGAAAAAGGAAGAGACCGTGCACTTAACATGTTCATCCACTGAAAACTTCTTCATTTTTTTAATTTGCAGATTTAATGAACTTCCTATATTTAAATTAGACTTCAACGTGTTCTTTTGTCCAATTATTTCAATTTTTTCAAATTTGTCACTTAACTCAGCTCTTCAATTTTGAACCGCGGTCGTATGACGAGAGCGTAACTTGAGCTGACGCCTCCCTCTCCAAACTTCCACACCACACCAACTTTTCTCCTCCGTCCTGTTACCAGGTCATACATGGAGGTATGACTAAAAGGAGGGAACATGGTATATCTCCCTGCACTGTCGCAATTGAAGTAACTGTCAGGGAGCGGCGGCCATGTTGGATACACCATGAGAAGGAATGACTCAGGGTAGTATGGGTGAAAATTTTCCCCCTGTTTTACTCTTCTCCCTTAAATTGATAATAAATATAAGACTATATAAATATTTATTTTCTATCCCGGAAATTTAAAAATACAGCCCAATACAATTTTGTTTTATTTTAAGCTTTAGATTTCCAAAGAATAACAGAAATTTCTTTGGTTCAAACTATGGAGCTAGATCCATATAGTACATGAAAATTTTTGTTATTTATAAAAATAAATTGCACATAAAAGTTTTAAAAAGATAAATATTTGTTGAAACAAAAGTTAAGGTTAAAAAAAAAAAACCCTCCTAAAATGAAGATCCTTATTTTTTTTATATTATAAAAGCTTTAGATTTCCAAAGAATATCGCAAATTTCTTAAAAAGAAAATATGGAGCTAGATTCTTATACAAATTTTATTATTTTTTTAACAAATTAAGTTTTAAATAGATAAATAATATTTGCAAAAATAAAAGTTATGATAAAAAGGTAAGATTTAAAATGAAAATCTGCATATTATATTATTAAAGTACCTTTATTTAAAACAAAATAAACATTAAATTCATAACATATTTTTAAGACATATTCTTTTCTATCCAAGAAATTTAAAATTTCAGTCCAAGGTAGGAATTTTGTTTTATTTTAAGCTTTAGATTTTTAAAAAGTTTTAAAACTATGCTAAGCAAGGTTTTTCAAAACCTTTTTGAAAGAAAAAATGTATATATTTATACATATTATAAAACAACCATTTACTTAAAACAAACGAAAAAATATTACTTTATTAAATCAATATTCAACTAATTATATAATTTATATTTTAGTTTCATTGAAATGAATATAGCGACACTTAAAAGAATGTTCAAAACTTTTATTAATATACATATTATCAAAATACTCTTCCAGATTATTATGTAGTAATGATTATTGGCCTTTAAAACTATGCGAACCAAGGTTTTTCAAATGTTAAATCCAAATGCAGTCCATAACTCGAAAACTAATTTTGTATAAAATCAATAATATGCGCATAAAATATAGACGTAACAGAAAGCATGTGCTCTTGCGTCTGCTACTTCACCGAGAATAATAAGTTTTTAATAATAATATTTGTATACAATATTTGCTTAACCTGTGTTTAAAATACAGCTGTAAAAGGAAAAAAATAAAGAAAGCTAGACAAGATTTCAATAGAAACCTTGTTAGGAAATTTGTTTCTATGCTCACATGTAAATTTTTTCAAACGAATGTGTATAAACAAGACAAGTAATTTAATTTTGGTATGTTAATTGAATTAAAAATTTTCATAAACTTTCTTTTATGTTGTATTATGGTATTAAATTTTGTTGCATATCATATGTAAACATTGCAAAAGAAGAACATGACTATATTACCTACTAAAGCCTTTTCATTTACAGAAAGACATAATTGAAATACTAATCTATAAAATATTTTGAATTTTCTGTGTATTAGATTTTTTTATCATTTATTTAAAATATACAAGAAATAAACTGCTCAAACAAAACACAGCAAACTTGTCATGAAAGTTTGTCATTTCATGATAGCGTGTAATAATTCTAGACCTCAATAAAACAAATAACAATAAAAAAGTTGAGCCAGATTTTCAATTAATAACAAATTTGTAACAATTACTTTAGAAATTTAGATTTTGTAACTCAAGCAAATCAGTTCAAAACATACTTATTCACCATAGCTTTTCACCCACAATCACAACAAACAAAAATTTGGTTTTAATAATATAAAAAGTGGACTTACCTATGAAAAATTAATCCTGGGATCTTCTTTGAACACCTGTTTGTGCAGTTGAAGGCTACACAAGACCCCATCCTGTTGAAATATCTTAAAAATTCGTTCCAAAAAAATGAAGTCAACACGCTATCGTAATACTAGCAACAATTCTTGGTGTAACCAAGATGGCGGCGCGGTTACAGCGAAAGCTTCAAAAAATTCTTCCTGTGATCCATCCTTTCACTCTTACATCCATGAGGTCATACACCTCGTTTGGGTAGGCCTGGGCGGGGAGGGTGTTGTACACCACATTAGAGGGAGGACGTTTGTCCCCCTAAGAGTGATTTAACATACAACAGACCCTAAACACGACGGATCTTCAGTGGATTCGGGTTTCGAACCTGGAACCCTGCGACCCCAACCCAAGCCTAGGTCATCGCGTTCATGGCGAATCTTCGCACCCGAGAGGATCAAACCAGAGACTTTCTGTTTTGAAAGTCTAGACTAACACCAGGCCATTGCACCCAGGTCTCTACATTAGAGAAGAAGATGTAAAATCAAGACGTAACATTTATGAAGAGTATGTAAAAATGAGACCTAACTAATAAATATAACTGGCCACAGTTAAGTAACAGAAATCAGTTCCAAAATACGCATTCTGCGATATAACACTAGACCATGCCCTTGCGACTTTAATTGTTACAGTTATTTAAACAGTGTAGCGGATGTAGAGATTTTGTGATGTAGGTTCAAAATATTACAGAAAAATTCCAGTGTTGCATCTTCTCAAAATTAATTATTGCATTTTCTGTCATTAAAATTAATTACTATGATTAGTGATTAAAACTATTGAATAATAATATGCAATATTTAGCTAAAATAGTAAACCGAATGCCTGGTAGGTAAAATAATTCAGAAACATGGCTTTCTAGTCTATAATTTGCAAAATATTTTACACGTAGTTACAGGAATTTTGGAAGAGATAGCGGTTAAAGACAGCCTGGATGGCCAAAAACGTTATTCTAGTGTCATGTTGACAAAACAAAGGAAAGAGATTCATCGTTGCGTCCTTTTCACTCTGCTCCCGTTATGCGATGCACAGTTCCATTGCTTATCGACAGTTCAACAGCAATTTCACGTGTGTTGATCCGACGATTCTGCCGTGTGACCTTATCCACGTGCGTCTGCCCAGGGCGTGGCAAATCCTTGATGTTTACGCGTCCCGCCTCATAATGCTGACACCACCGGAATATGGTGTACTGTGCGAGACACTGCTTCCGTACACCTCTTTCATCTTGTGATAAATTTGTGAAGCATGCTCCCCTTCTTCACAGAGAAATTGGATAACTGCTCTTTGTGCCGATCTGGAGGAATCCATCATGCAACGAACTGCGGAAAGAACTCTCCAGAAATGAAGATATTGACACGAAGCCGTTAACTACGCAGATGTAGCTGGGAATACCACCACGCCATCTATCGGCTAGCACGTTAACTCACTGGGATTTGATACAACGCCGATAGAGCTAAGGTCTCCTTTTCGATTGGGCACACTTTATGCTTAAAAGAATAATATATAGACGACATTTCTGAAGTGAAAATTGAAACTTGTTTTTCATAAAGACTAGAGTTTTAAAGGTAACGCCATGAACTTTAATTTACAAGAACATCAGAAATCACGATTTGTGCTTTCTTAGAAACTGCTTAAATCCAGGCAGTTTAATTAGAAACTTTCATATACTGTTTATCAAATTACTAATGCATAGAAGCACACATTTTGCCGGAAAACAATGATTTTAATCACTTCTATTGTTTAAATTTATGAACTAAGTCGAATACTACTGAGCAGATTAATAAAATGCTTGCAACGTATTTAGAATTTTAACGTTGTAAAAGTTTTACTTAAATGCCCGGAAGAGATATAATAGAAGAGATAGAATTTCTTGATATTATATTCCGAGAATCAAGATAAGTTTAGTTCATTTGGTTTTAATAATGCACGAATACAAAATGATAGGCTTAAAAGAAAAAAATGAAATAAAATAATGGGCCCATCATTAAATGAAATTTTACGAGAAGATGAATAAAACTTGCATGTGCACGAAGAGAATGTAATTATTTCATTACCATTACTTCATTGAAGAGATGTCCAAGTTTTTTAGAGTCGAGAATATTTATTTAGACTTTCATATTGTTGTTAATATTGTATTATTTGCATCAATAGTTAACTACTTAAATAAGATGCAATGCGTTTATGAATGAGTTGTATAGTTTCAAAGAAAAATAAGTCTTTCTAGGTCCTTGCATTGAAAATCTGGAAGTGATATGAAAAGAAGATAAAATGTTATTTGTTAAAAAAAAAAAAACTGAAAAATCACCAGGGATAGCAGGTTAAGGAATTGGAATGCTTGGAAAATATGAATCTGAGTATTGTGAGGTCTAATCTCTAATTATGCTCTTAACCAGCATTATTCAAAGATAGTGAACCAATATAGGCTTCAGCAATGCGTCGCTCGTTGAGGATGTGCTGATTGCGAGATGTTCTTCTGGTTTTCCTCTTAGTGAAACTCAAAAGTGGTCAGTTTCCTCTGAAAGTCATCCAAGAAGAAATCTTATGTCCCTATATCGGAGCTAAGTTATTCTACCTCAGCGGCTTCCTGGGTGCTCCTCTAAGGTTGTTTCGACCAACCTCCCATTTAATCCTGAGTTTTTGACTCATGAACTTGGTTATATAGGATAGACCAAGTAAGATAAGAACCAAAAAAAAAAAAAAAAATTAAACATTCGTCGGATGTATATTCAGACAAGTGGCATATATAGATTGGGTAACTTTTTTCTGACCAAACGAGCGCAGGCATTTAAATCAACATCAGGAGACCAGATAATAAACATATTTTAATACTTCAGGAATTCTTTCCTGTAGAGGATGTATTATGTCGCTTCTACAACACTTGATTTTTTAGAGTAATGATTTGTAAATTTTTCCTCTATCACCGGCTTTCTGCCAAAGAGTATTCCGCGGTTCAGATTCTGTACGTATAGAGAAAATGATAAAGCTAAGAAATAATTTTGAAAGTTCTCACAAATTTAAAACTTTATTACATGATATGTTGCATGAAACTCTATTACATAATAGAATGATCGGTAATTTGATTGGTAACTGATTTCGAAGGATTGAAAAATCATATAAGAAACAGGTACCAATTCTCACCCAAATGTCCACAAATGGACAAACAATACAGTAGCGGGATTTAGATGCACACGGCACGAGCACACTGTTTCTTGTTTCTTCATTTTTGTTTTACATTACTGGTTTTGAAATTTTGTTTCATGTATTTTATTTCAATTAGACATGAACTTATTGCTTGATATTTCTTTGTTTCAAAGTATTGTCTTTTTGTTCGGCAAACAAACTCGTTTTAGCATTATTGCTAGAGTTTGTATTTTGAAAACACCGATAATAAGTATACGCTCGTTCGAGATTTCCCTGCTGATGACGCGTCCCGGACGTTAGCGTTATGTTCCGTTTTGTTTTTTTCGTTTCTGAAATGGTTTTAAAGTTTTCTTTTGTTAATATTTCTCACTTTTCGGTTGTACTGCTGCATTGCCGCATTTACCGTGATTGGCGTTAGTGAAGTTTTTTCATATTTAAATCTTTTTTAGAATTTATTTTAACCATAAAGTATCCGTTTCCCAATGTTTACTTCATTTGAAATAGTATTTCTTCGATTAAAGTATTAATTTCTTGTTCGGTTATTGCTCTTTTTGTATAGAGGCTGCTTTTGTCTTGGTTTCTGTATTTGTTTATTATTGTATATATATATATATCTATGAAGCGTTTTTTGTTGTTCTATGACCTTGAATATAACATGTTATGACTTTTCTCTTTTATAATATTTCGAACTGTACATTTCTTTGTATTTACTCTGTATACAAATAAGAAAAATATTTTTTTGCATTTGACTTTATCTGGATATATTTCTGTCTTCTTTCAGTGTGAGCTGGATTTGAGTGCAAAGCATAATATTCTTCATCCCAAATTTTTAGCCTAAGTAAAGATTCATAACAATTTAAATTTTGCATGCTTAAAGTGTTTCCTTTTGAAAATACACCAATGTTTGAAAGACAAAAAATTTAACGAATCTAAAAGTTTCAACTTCTTCCATGAAAAAATCATGCGTTCTATACTTTTTTTTCTTCCTGCAGGTGTGACCAGAGTAATGCAACAGGATACAATCAAGCTCCATGTGCACTGAGGATGCTGAGAATGATGGAAAAATAAAAAGAAACTACTTTTGCCAGTGTTTTTGTGTCTTTTTCCATCTTTACTGTCTTCCTGATCAGTGAAGCGGCATTTATCAAATGGATACTTCAAAATCTGCTATCCGCTGCAAAAAGTGCGCTTGAGGAAGGTATTTAGATACAGTTGGGTGATCACAGGTCATTCCTTTGGACACTACGGATGTATTGTGTACGAAATTGCCCCTTTATTTTTTTGACACAATCATTTTGGGTTGCAAAAAGGCCACCGTGACGAATTTTACAAAAACCTGTAAAGGCCAAAGTGATGGATAGAATTTTGATTGGTATTCCGTTGTTACTTTTCCTTCGGACAATTTAAAAAAATAGAGGGAGTGTTCTCTTCTGGTATTCTTACAAAATATGGCGCGTTTTTGTTCAACTAGTAAAGAAAATCGCCCTTGCATATTCAGGGCCGGATTAATCCCTGCAATGGGCCTTAGGCAGTGCTAGTTTCCGTGGCCCTTTCCCCTTCTTGAACTTCCAAAACAAGATATTTTTGTATTGATCTTAATTTAATCTCTATACCTGCAAGTATTCAAGTCACTCATATAATGACAAACTGAAATATCCAAACATTTAAATTGCGCATCACATCCAAAATGTTGGTTTTATTATAAAAAATTTGAAAATTTAAATCACTTATAGAAATATTTAAATTTAAAACTAATGTTAAACATAAATTTAACATTTAAAAATTTACAAAACATTTTTGGCAGGATCTTAATAGTCTAATACAAAGATTCCAAAGCTGTTAAGTTAGGAATTAGTCGACCATCTGCGAAAGAAATGCACCACATTTATCTGTAAAAAATTTATAAATATAAAAATAATCTGAGAATAATGTTCTGAAATTTAAGCAATACTTAATTTTTAATTTGAATATGTTTGAGTGCTGTAAATCAAATGTACCTCGTAAATAAAATGTAAGCTCAAAATTAGATTACACTGAAAATACCGCCTCGGGAGCCCCCAAAAATTGTGGGGCCCATAGGGAGTTGCCTATCTAGTAATCCGGCCCTGTGCGTATTGTGCACATTTACAAGTTATTAAAATAGTTACTTAAGAAATAATTTTATCTACATCTTACTTAGTGTTTTTCATTGAAATATTTTTTATACATTTTTACTGTTATTATAAAGAACATTTTAATGTTTTAAAGAGTATCTAATGTAATATTTTACTGTTATTAAAAGATTAAAAGAACAGCAATGTTGCGGCATTTACCTCTTGAGTAGAGATGAAGACTGTCATAACTTGAACATCATACGCGTTTTTAAGATTAAGATTCACAACAAAATATTGATTTAAAAATTTCTATTAGTAATGCAGTGACTTACAAAATGCTAGTCTAATATTATTTTTTTCTATAAACATATGATTTTAAATTTACACAGTAGAAAACTAATTATTTGTATTTCATTTTGTTGGTAACTTCCTCCATTAAAAACTAAGAAATACCTTCTGCTCTCTTGCAAAAGTATCTATTTTTTTATACTATTTAAATTCCCGTAATCAAGTTGCTAAACCCTTTGACCTAATGCGTCCAAAATGTGATACAAATCTGCAGTTTTGGTGTTAAGATTGGTTGGTTGGTTTGGGTTTCTTGGCGGAAGAGCCAGTTTTGGTGTTAAGACAACATACCGAATTTCATTTCTGTAGCTTGATACGTTTTTGAGTTATCGTGTTCACATGCACACGAGTAGTGAGGCAGCCAAACCCCGTGGTAGATTTAGTCCGGAATTTCATACAAGATCTACAGGCATGGGGATAAATTTACCAAATTTCAACCATCTAACTCGTTGCGCTTTTAAGCTTTCGTGTTCACACGAATGGGCAGATATACAGAAGTTTTTTTAGAAAGATTTCGCCCTAAATTAGATAAAAATCAACAGTTTTGTTCTATTACATACATGAAATGTCGTAAATTCCACTTGCTTAATTTTAAATTACCAAGTAGAAATCTCATTTTTTTCTGATTTAAAATGATTTTTTGAACAGAATGGGTAGTAAAATGAATTCAAAATTTCCGTATAAATTGATATTAGGATTTCACAAAAATTCGTTTTAGATTACATGACTCTAATTTGACAAACAAATGACATAACTTACAAACGTATGTGGGGAATTGATAACATTGTCATTGCAGTTAAGTTTTCGAAAAATTGAAAAATCGAAATTTAATCCTTATCATGTTTATTGAATGTATTTTCAAGAGCCACTCATTTAAATATACCTACTGACGACTGAAATTGTATAGAAATCAATTTTAATATGCTGCTGCTTCATTCTTCAGGTGAAATGTACGTTCTATATCTTTCCATAATGTCTGTAGACACTGATTTAGTTTTTACCAAAAAGTATTTATAATTTATGTTTAACAAGCCATTGTTCTTTCGTTTCTTACTATTTTCGTATTGGATAGTCTTAAACACCGAAACGTAGACATATTTCATCTGGTGATATCGACCTCTATATTTATAAATGTATTTCAAGTTCATTTAAGTATATACGTAGAGTTTAGATTATATATATATATATATATATATATATATATATACACAAAATTGCACAGTTTAAACTTTCAATTACTTTTAAAAGTAGTAAATAATTGGAAGAATTCGCTTATCTACAGTGACCTTTCGGTATAAAGAATATAATTTCGGATTTTTAAACGTTATGTACTAAATAGTCTAATTTGGAAAAATGTTTTGTGCTTCTTGAGCTTATTTGTTTAATACGTATTTGATTTTTAGGAATTGATTTGGTGATATCACAACTACTGATACTCATTTTTTAGATTTTATTTGTCTTTTAAGCTATTTTTTTACTCAGTATTCCAATCCGTTTCTTTTTGAATATTGTTTGATGCAGTTCTGACATAATATTTGTAATTGAGTTTTTAAATTCAAATCCCTTTTCGTTCAAATTAGAGCTTTATTCCTTATGGGTAGGATCAATCGGTCTGAGTAAATAAATATGGAGATAAAGGAGGAATTGAATTTTTAGGACAGATTAAATTTAAAAAAAATTAAAGGTAGAAGGAAAGAAAAAAAAATGATAAAGGGGGAAATAAAAGAAAATATGCTTGCACGCATCTTGTTCCTACTCATTCTCTCGATCGGAATGCAGTACATGAAGATGGTTTTTTACAGGAATATTAAAGTTCAAGTTTTAGTTCGTGAAATGCATGGAGCGCTTTCTGACGGTGAATTGGTGGAAAACTGCATTAAATTTGGGCGATACTGGGAACATCCGCACCCTCAAACATGACGGCATCCCCCTTCGGAATCGGATGCCAAACCAAAAAATAAACTACACCAAAATGTAGGCAGTTATAGTCACTATCGCTGCCTCAAATGACATTATGACTTGAACTTTACTGATTATACTGAAAGTAGTGAAATACGATTATAAATTCACCTAGCGAAATTCACACGAAAAAGAATCAACACAGGTTGAAACGGCTTCCTCAAACAACTTCTGAAAGGGGAGGCTTTGTAGCTCCGGTAGTGGCCACCATATACACTTAAGATTAAGAAGAAACCTTAGTGGGCGATATTGATTATGTAGGCGATATTTGGGCCCTCTATCTTAAATAAATAAGCAAAATTCTAAAAAATAAAAAAAAAAATTAACGTCATGCTCTCAGTGGTAGAGTATACTATGATGAGTTTTATAATTTGTTTATTTGTTTATCAGATATTTGATTTGCGTGTTTTCATTTGAGGATTTCGCAAGAGTTAATTCTTAGATTTTAGAAATAAATTTTCTTACGTTTTTTGCATTCCATCTGAAAATTTTAGTATCTTATTTATTGAATATTGATAAAATGCTTATAACTGTGTTTATAAATTTAAATTATGAGCATTATACCCACTGGGTAGGCTTAATCAGCGTGGATAAACACACGAATAAATAAAATTCTGAAGGAAAATCCGAAGAATCTTTCCAAATCACTAATAGGAAAGTTATTTAAGCTTTATAAACAAACTATACATCTCTCTAATCCACAGATGCATCTGTTCCAGCAATGTCACATAAAAGTACCTGTTCAATCTGGTAATGGATTCCCTACCGAGATCCGCCATTCCTAATTCATTTTAAAACAACCTTTTTGAATCAAGAGCAGGAAAGTCAAACCTACTTACTAAATCAAAAAACAAAGACTGCGTCTAATTTTTTAGAATGTATTTTTAGTAGTACGGAAATCTATCCGAAATCTATTTAGAAATCACCATCTCCTTTCTCCCCTACTAACTTATCCATCGAAACCATCAACTTAAATCTTTTTTGTTTAGAAAAAGAAGACAGACAAAAAAAATCCATTACATTCGATGAAGAACGTACAGAAAAATGTTATTAATCTACTATACCGAATGGAAAACAGAAGAAAAAAAATTGGCACAAGGACAAGAAAAAAAAATCGGCTTGAAACAAAGTCGTATCTAAAGACAGTTTTTGGAAGAAGAAGAGAAGTACAAAAATAACGAAATGGCCTGAGGCGGGCTGAAACCTAGCAAGAGAACCTGACGTGAAGTAAACAAAACATAGACTCATCTGGAGGAAAAGATGAGAAAATAAAAAGAAAGGTTGGATTGAAGAAGACACAGAATACCTCTTCCCCGACTGTTGTCCTCTTACTCTCGTATGCATGGAAGTATGCATTAGTGAAAAGAACGCGACTACAAAGGCAGAACGTATGCAGCAACCCGGTCCCGGGTGGAATTCCATTTGATATGTGAATTGTGGGACACCCTAAGGGTTTAATCGCTTGATGGGTATGAATAGACGACTAAAATTGATTACTCCCTCCAGAATAATCCCATTTGACAATGTCTACTGACTTTGAAGGGAAGTCTTTCATACGATGCTTCTGAAAATGATTTTCTAAAACGTATTTGATATGCATTATTAATATGAATGAAACGTATTGAATATAAGAGAATTTCTTCTTTCATCCATTTATAAATAATTTATACAATTTATACAACAACGTTTCTGCATGTATAGTTAAGCATAATAATTTTAGCCAAAATTTATGTCTGCAGTAAGTTCAATTTAGTTGATCGTACCAAAAGAGGTACTATCTCAACTAGTTCGTCAGTTCGCCTGTAATTTGCTTACTACGCAGTCGCGGTCAAACGCGTTGTTCAGTTTTATTCGAATGTGGCATGAATGTTCCTTGACGTCATTAAAAACGACATGTGTGTATGGAATTTTTAATTTTTGATTCCATTTCAAGACGGTGGCCGTTTTTACGGCTTCCCTATTTTATAAGTCGGCGGCGAGTTTGGCACCATTAAATCTTTTGAGTCATTTTGGTAATGGCGAGGCATTTAATTGTAAGTTTGCTAATGCTGTTGTTCGAAGCAAGGGTTTAAATGTAATTTGGTAAATACTGGTACAAGCAGGGATCTGTGTAAATAATTCGCATTCGAAAAAAGTAAAAAATGGCCAAACTTTTAAAGATTGCTATGAAGAGCAGATCTTCGATGATTTTTGGACAGCGGCGAAGTCTACCATTCAGAAAATGAATGTTTAGATTCAAATTAATTGACAAAAACATTTACTATAAAAATTCAAATAATACATTTATTGTTGCTTATGTATAATAATAATATTTTTTAATATTCGTTGGTAGGGTAGACTGGGGCTATTTGGGCCGTTTTTTCTTCCAAGAATCTAAAAAAAGGGAATTCAATATTTTAAAAAAAATTTAAGCTGACACTATTAGTGAACCTTCAAAAATAACTCGCCATAGTAAAATTTGAATATATTAACTATCAGTATTAATTTAAAACCTCGAACTGACACCAAGTCGCTTGGCTCAACCTGCCTCGACAGCGGGGTAAGTTGAGCCACTACTAACATGAAGAGACTATCACAAAACATTCTTCTATATTATTATACTTTATTATTTTAAGTAACGTAGTTGTGTTATTATCCGCATTATGTGTATTATATAAAAATTTTGTGCATTTCTATTCAATAGAAACTGAGATACAGCTTTTATGGTCATCGTCAAATAGTATTGTGTAATTGTAATCAAAATTGAGTCCGCATGGTTTTTCATAACAAGTATCTTGCATAATAAATCGGGTACAATTCCATCATATTCAGAGATATTTCTATAACGCACATCCTGATAAACCCTGTGTAGCAGCGCGGGCCAACTAGTCCCATATCGCCATTTTTGTTTCTCATGAGTTAAGGGATTTATTCTGAAAGCATTTCGATAAGCAAACAAGCCCTAAAGTAACAATGAAGAATTATCTTTCTGAATATTATTTGTAAAAATGGAAATTATAATTTATAAGCAAAGAAAAAAAACGATTATTCCAAAGTGAGGAAATTTACTCAGCTGATCAAAAATTAGAAAAATCTAGCTGGTTATTTAATGAACGCTACTTCTTCATTGACGATGATGTGGAAAAAGGAAGGCGGTATAATATACACTTGTCTGGAATGGCAGCTTTAAATACCGAAAAGTATTAAGAATATCGCGACTGGTCCAACGTGCCCCTATTGCCAACTAGCCCCGGTTTACCCTACACAACTACTAAGCACAAGTTACGGTATGGGCCATCTCCTATCTTTTTTATATTAATTAAATATTTATAGAGGCTTATCTACGTTTTCGTCACTATACATTGTCACTTGAGTAATCACAGAGATTTAACAAGTTATGACACAAGGAAAATTGATAAGATGATTAGTCCAACATTTTTAGGACCTCTTTCTCACATATCGAAGACTATGGCCCACAGCTATTTTCTTGCAGAGGAATACAGATTAAGGATAGCGATCAATTATATTTAATTGATGAGATGATGTTGATTTCGATGTCACCAACTTAAAGATCTGGATGGTAGATAAGCTCTTGGAATCGGTCAATATGTATGAGGCTTACTTAAGGATTTGAGATGGCAAGTGTTTCGAGAGACAAGTCCTTCAATTAGTGCAGCAATTGTTTTTATTACTGTCATTATTTTAAGAAAAGTGATGAAAGAATGCAGATAAAAGACCAAGAATCACATCGATAAGTGAGCAGAAAAAAATTAGTTCGTGATGGAGTGTAATTCGTGCCACAAGTGGCAGTTTTGTTTTGGAGTTTCCCTTTCACATTCATATTAAATCCTGCATTTCTTATCAAACTAAAATAATATCAATGCCAAATATACAAAAATAATTAATAATGTGAAGCTATTGACGATATTTCATATATCTCTAGTGTCTTTAATTATTCTACGCACATCCATCCGAACTGCAAACCAGAGATTTATATCTCTGGAGTCAGGGGTGTGTCGTAGTATAAAGTGAAGTAAAGTGTCTTTAATTGCTTTAATCCTTGACTTAAAGAAATCTTCCGACTCGAGACTTCACATCAGCTGCAAAGATATTTCGTACCTCCACTTATGACGGGAAATTTTTTTCTACGGTCCAAAATTTCCAGTCGAGGAAAAAGAATACATTTTATAAAAATAATTAATTAATTAATTTTACGCATTACAATTTCAGTAGAGTCTCGGTGGCCTATTGGTAAGATATCGGCGTTAGGGCCGGAGGGTTCCAGGTTTGAAACATAATTCCATTGAAGATACTCCGTGTATGAGGCCTGTTGCACGCTAAATTATGAGTAGTCGCCGAACGCCCTCCCGTTGGTGTGGTGTAGAAATTTGGAGGGGGTTCCAGCTCAGGTGTCGTCCTCGTCATTTGACCGAGGTTTAAAATGAGAGGTTCGTCCCAAAATAGCCCTCGCGTTGCTTCAAAACAGGACTTTAATATAACTAAGCTAGCTATAATTATAGTAATAAGAAGTTTCTAGGTTAGAAATCCGATTCCAACAAAGTTTCGCCATTCGGCATGGTGCATAATCTTTCACTAGAAGATGAAATCTTTCCTTTCAAGGTTGCACAACAGTTGCAAATACAATTAGCACCTTCACTTAGAAGTGGCCGATTAAATGTCGTCCTCGTCCTCTGACAGCGACTCAAAATTCCAAGGATTGTTCTAAAATAGTCTTCATTTTCTTTCAAAACGGGACGTTAATATAGCTAGATAGACAGATACTACAAAAAGCATATAGCATAATAATGCGCATTATTAATTGATTTAAACATAGTATGAAACTTTCTAGAAGTTTCGAATATTTCTTTTAATAGATTTTAGCTGACATCTGACAATTCTAAACTTAAATATGAGGATCGAGAGACATTTTTCCTGGTCGATGCTTATAACTTTAGCTGCGAATCCTACGATTTAAGCTGGTTGTAAGTTCGTGTTTCTTCTTCTGCAACCTGCGATTCCCGCGAGCTAGTGTATTCACCTCTTATTATTATAGCGTTGAATTGCATTATACTATTAAACCGTTTATTATAAACAACAATTCACTTCGTTTCAAGAGTATTTGAACCAATTTGGAAACACTACATCGAATGTTAAAAATTCAGCTGTGTGAAGGTTAATGCCAATTTATGATTCGGTCACAAACAGATAGTTTTCTGGACTGAAAAGTCACATGTCTAAAAAAAGCGGACATCTTTCATCATGATTTTTAACCCATTTACTCCAGATACAACTGTTTTGACGATTCATGAGTTTCGTTTCAAACTTTTTGACTGATTATCAAACTACCACCACGCTAAAATAACAGATTACAATCAAACCAGATTAGACGAGCCGATTCAAGTTTAACACTTCGCAACCCATTTCCTTTCCAATCAGATTCCAAGTCCTCGATATGAATCCCATCCCATTTCCAGTCTGAACGGATTTAAAGCAAATCTAGGGAACAAAGCCCACGACTCTTTGTTCACAGGTTGGCATTATTAGGGGAAGACTCGAGCAGCCAATTCTTCGGCGTGGTGTTCGTTGTCTCTCCCGAGACGAGCTACCAATGAACATTTGAGTTAATCCAACCCATGTCCCCGCTTCCCTATTTGCCCAGATTGCATTATTGATCCTGTCCGACAAACAAGGGAGGAATACAGAATATGCGGATATTAGACGCTTCTATTCTGTATTCATATATAGTGACCTCTACACGAGGATTCGGATAGGGTGCCGAATAACATTTAAGGATGCAATTATAATGCGCATTTCGATTAAGAAATAATGCGCCGTGTTTGCTCGTTTATGACAAGTGATAAGTAAGACTGAATATTTATTGTGAGAACCGTAATGGATGGAATTTTCGCGGATAAAAAGTGATTTGTGTATTGAAACTGCATTAAAGTTGTGAAAGGTGATTGTGATTTTTACAAAATGCGATATGTAAAATAATTATAAAACGCTTATGTTGGAAATCTCTCTCGACAAAATTACACCTTGCAATTCACTTGAACCGGTACACGATTTACAACTTTTCACGGTAGAGAGGAAAGAGGACAAATTTGGTTTAACCAGCGATATTTAAATTTAGTAGGTGACAGAATGAATCAGTATGTGGCAAAATATTGACATTTAAAGGAGGTATACTTATCTGGAAAACTTTTTACGAATAAATTATTATTTTTTTGAAAAAAATGAGATTTAATCTTCTATATAAAACGTGGAATACTATAAATGAAGTAATTTGAAAACTAAAAGTGCTAAACAATGAAAGTGCCAAAAAAAATTCAAACACAGTTTTCAAATTAAAGAATCAAATGAGCAATGCTTTATAATGTGGTAAACGTGAAAAGTGCCTGCTGGTCCTGAAAGTAGTTCAGCAGAACACATAAACAGGTCGCTAGTGTGAACATTCCTGCTGATAGTGTGAATAGTTTTTTGCGATTTCCCAACATTTTTGGTTTTGGAACTTGCAATATTTACCACCTGTCGGGCTCAGTTTAGACTAGATGGAACTTACAGTAAACATTTAAGGAATTGAGGGAATTGTAATGCTTAAGAGAAATTGGTCCGCATCTGTATCACGGAGAGGACTAGTAGCATGCAGCTCCTATAATACTCTCTTAAAAGACAATATAATTCACTCTTTAAAATATAAGAACTGAAGAATTAAAAAGAAATTTAATCCGATACACGAAAAGACGTTGTAATCCTGAAAGTATCTTACTTAATAATTTTTATCTTACTTGAAACGAATCGATATAGACAGAATTTTTATAAATTGCGGTTTTTCTGTATATATAAGTTTTCTCATTTCAAGCTAATTCTTTAAAATGTTTCCATAAAGTCACTGCATAACATTATTGATAAAATCATCATTCCATTCGTATATTATTTGTATTGCTCTCCTCTTTCCCTCTCCCTACCAAATCCCAGTTTTCATGTTATGAGCAATCAAATTCAAAAATGTACTCTTTCAAAAATTCTTCGGTACATTTCGCCGTAGAGTAGTGAGGTTGATACAGTTTAGAAGTTTGTAGATGGGGTTTCGGCTTTCTGTGAGACTTTTTTCTCCGTCTGAACTTGCTTCCCTCATTTAACCCTTTTGCGTTCATTGGATTTGCGGTGAAACCACACACTGAACATTTTTTTACTGCGGATAGGCTAAACGTAGCGTACTTTTTCTTTCATAACTTAAGAGCCAGATATATTGGCCAACTTATATAAAAATTCCAGTTCAATACCTTTAGTATTCACAAAGATATCGGCAATGCAAGTGCTACATTTCTTTGTTAAATTGCTTGAATTGCTAAATTTCCTAAGAGAAACAAAATGATGAGGGTTCTTGCACAAATTGATATTTTTTTAAAATTGAATCTTCGAAAGTAATATTGAATTTATGTAGGTTGAATATCCAGAATACTCTCATATACTTATAAATTAAATACATAATTTAAACTGCATTTCGTTGATAACTTATTCCGAGGGAAAAAAACCCATTACCGTTCATTGGTTTCACTGTGAAACCACAAATTTCTTGAAAATAAAAAAATGCTAAATTTTTTCCTTTTCATATTTTTGATCAGCTACATGTGTAATACTCATTTTTGAAACAAATTCCGTAATTTTCAAAACAAAACATGTAGTGATCTTGTTAAGTTAACACACAGGAGAGTCAGCTGAGAGTCACAAACTCAACTTTGGTTCTTGTTTACGAGCGAAGGCAGACTATCGACTTTCTGTGAGAATTTTTTTCTATCAGAACTTGGTTCACTCATTTAACACCCAGGAAAGTCAGCTGAACACTTTGGATCTTGTTTACGAGGAAGGGTAGGAGGTACGTAAAAGTAGCGGATTAGAAGGCCGTGTGAACAGATTTGCATCATATATTGCCTAGTTTACAGAAATTATACAATCTTAACAGGAAAGTATAAGTTTAACAACGTGTAAAAAGTAGTACAGTTCGTTGAATTTTAAAAATATACAAGAAATGCGATGACAAATGACAAATATAATAATATCACAAAGAGTTAAAATTTAGAATAAAGACTCTGCAAAGAATAAATTAATTTCACAGGAATATCAACAATGAGAAAAGCATATGACAGAGATGAATCAGAAAAAAAAAACTGCAAAAAACACAAGGGCACAATTCAGACTCAACCTGATTACATCACCAAATTTTAGAAGCAATGAAAAACAAGTACTAAACACAAATTTTATAATCCATATATTAAAATATAGAATGACAAGCGTAAAAAATACATTAGATTTTAAAATATGGAAAATATATATGCATATATATAAATAAGCCACATAGTGATTATTGGAAAAAAGCCATAGTTTTCCAAATGAAATTTAAACCATTCGTCCTTTGATTTCAGTATCTTCATGTGGTCTGAACACTTTTCAAATTTAAGGGTTTCCCTCCCAATATCCCTCAAGTAGGGTGCAATTTAACCTTCCAGCGGGCGCGCGTATGCAGCAGATGCATGTATCGTACATCATATTACATATTTATATCGTGCTGTTTTACAAAAATATGTGCATTTTTTATTTATGTAATCTGTATTTATTAGCTTTATACTAAACAAAGATTATATCAATTGCAATTGCACTTAAAATTATAAATGAACTATATAAGTATGTTATATGATGCGCAATATAAGTATCTTCTACATATGCGCGACTGCTGGGAAGTTGATAAATCAATCAGTTGCCAAACTCGCCCATGTTAGACGATTTTCACTCCGAGATTAGATTCTGAAAGGACACTGAATCCACTTTTCACCACAGTAGATGAGTTTACACTTAAAGTCGAGGTTATTTCTCTGGTAGATAGATCGGTACATTTCCTAACATCTGAACTACTAAACCAGTTAAACCAATTTCCTTAATCAATTTTTCATAATCTTTCATTGCATCTGTAGTAAATAGAAATTACATGTCGCATTTTTCAATGATTTCTCTCACTAATAACGACGAACATTAATTCTGTCGGGATGGCCATTATTTTCAGACAGTATGAAACAAGAAATCTGGTAATTCTACTGTTAATCGCCTTCCTTAATGGCTCGAGTCGACACATCAATTAACTTGTAACGGTCGCGGAACCTTGGCTGCACCTTTTGTGCCTCTCCAGCATTCTATCACGCAAGTTGTGTGTTCGAAAATGCTGCCTGTAGGCAATAATCGAAAAGACACTCAGATCAACGAACACCAAAAGTTATCGGATTCACAGCATAATTAAACTTCCCATTCCATGTAAACACTTCCTCAACAGGTTGTAGCGCTGCAACCGGATTTTGCAATACCCTTCCAGGGAAAGAAAATCTTTGTCGCCATTTCTCATCAACATGCGTATGGGCCGACCCGCTACCGGTCTTGATTAATATTGGAATTGGAGAAATTTTTGAGGCACGCATTACGAAAAATTCTCTCCTGAACTGAGTCGTTGAATGCAGAAATCACACGAGTCGATAATATCAAAATACTGGGATCACTGAAAACAACTGTTTAATGTTTTAAATCAATGATTATTTTTTTACCTGGTAGATTTTATATATATCTATAATGTGATTTTATTTGACAGTTGTCATTACGTAAATACCCCTTTAAAATGTGAAAATAGCAGAAACGCATTTTTGAAAAAAAGTAATAGTTTTGTTACTACATTCAACGATTCAATTGCGGAGGTGAAAATTCTTGTCCTATTTAATGCTGTATAAATACGTGTTCAACCTGCCTATACACCGGCTAACACGTTTTCTGACGTGAATGCTATTCCAAAACATCCAGAAATAGTTAGTCTCATCAAGAGTCAGTATGCAACTCCAGACAAATATCAAATATCCAAAAGCAAAATCTTTTATTTTATGTTTTGAATAAATTATGACTTTGTATTAACCCTCTGACTACGTATCCCGTGAATTCCGCGGGTTCGAAGCAAGTCCATTTTCTGCTGCATCCTTCGATTTTCCTAGGCTAATGTGTATACTTTGTACTTTTATACCGTTGGATCGTATTATATTAGTGAAGTTTTGCATATAAATAACAACTCGCTCAGCTCAATGGTATTTGAACACGTTTGCAAACGTTGCATCTAAATAGTGATTTAAAAAATTACACAGTCAGAGGTTTAAATACTAGAATAAACTAACTGAAAGCGCGATTGATATTAATAGGAATTCCAATTAGATTTTTAATGAACCATTTTCACTCGGGCGTCCTCTTGGCAGACTCTCTGATGCCCCGCCAGTTAAAAAATTTACAGTTCTTTTCTTGTTGCCACGTATTTTTATAGACGCCCTTAGCTCTTAACCTAAAACAACAAGCTAGCACGTGATCAAACGATTATTCGATTGAATGGATTTTGAGAAGTAGATTCTTGCTTTCTACAAAAAAGCTAATAAGTTTGTTTATGCATACATTCAATGATAACTCAATTGTTATTAATATACTTTCGCAGTAAAGACAGGCAAAAACCACACTACAATCATTCAAATGAGATTCATCACCAATTGTTTTTATAAATGGCACCAAATCTCTATGCAAGACCGCATCGTTGGCACATGATAAAACGGCTTCTTGACTGAATAAATTCTAGAAAGTTTTCTTTGCTTTTTAAAAATTTTTGATAGGTTGACTCATTCATACATTCTATGATAATTCAGTGAGATGTTATCTGATGATTCCATGGTAAAGATATCTCAAAAACCACACCGCATTCAACTAAATGAGAGTCATCAGTGAATTTTCAACCCATTTTCTGAAAAGATAAATCGTCCAAATGATTTTCCTGCGTGTAAAAAATGCAAGACCTGTTTCATCACACTGTGGGACATAGACAAACACTGGATATCTCCAGGCTAAGTAGATAATTGCCACAAGACACCCATTTTGCTCTTTCTGATCAGAATTATTATTCACCGGACAACATGATTCTTTATCTTGTATGAGCGCATTAAAACTGGTTTTGCCACTATTGAATGTCTGTCGCGAGGGCTTTGGCTTCAAGAAACCGAATACTTGCTGTTTATTTTTTTCATTTTTGTACAAAATGTTGAGGCGATTATATCCCAACATAATGATCAGCAGCTGATTATGATTGAACTTTCAACAGCTAACCGCGGGGAATGGAAATTACAGCCTCACTGACGGATCTAGCTGTAAAAGCGTAGAGGAAATATAGGGTTATTTGAAAGAGTACAACCACACAAACATATGTTTTCGCAGTATCAAATGTATATTTCATCTCTTATAGAGCAATTTCGGTAGCATTTTCTGTTTACTATTATTGTCGAAGTCATGAGATGCATAGTCATAAATAAAAGCTATTAGGTAATCACATTTCAAAAAAGACCTGCTAAAGGTTCATTATTAATAATTATAGTGAGAATTTTGGTTTTGAAAGTTTACGATTTATCAACGCTGATACCTTTAAATTTCTTTTCTTTTCTTTCATATTCTCAGTGGAGGAGAGTCGGAGGGTCGAGGGGGGCATTCGCCCCCTACTTTTTTAGGGAAAAATTAAATTTTTATTTCCTTTTAGCTGCCTTAAACTAGGAATTATAAAAAGAGCAACAGTGTTCGGGAAAAATAGCTAATTTTTAATTAAATTTTTAAATTTTATTTTTTACCCCTATACTCCCCTATGTCTATAAATTTTTTTGCCTCCTCACTTTTCCACCCAATCGTCATCACTTCATATTCATAAATAAAAGCAATTAGATAATCACAAAGACGTGCTATAGATTCATGATTAATAATTATAGAATTTTGGTTTTTACGTTTTTCGATTTATCAACATTGATTGGTTTAAACTTTTTTGCTGTATCTCCCTTCTTTTTGGCTTTATTGGCATTTCACGTGTATAAAGCTGATTTATCAATATCGATGGATATAAATTTAAAATTGGAAATGTAATCAATTCATCCTCACATGACACATATCAAATGCGCCGATTAAATTTTAGAATCCATTACGACTCTTGCTGCAATAGCGTAGAAAAACCAATAGTTTGATGTTTGGTGAAGTCGTTTGTCTTATGGCAATTTCTTCACTTGAACTGACATCTTTAGTATTAAATAGAGTTTGTTCGCATAAGAAATGTAATTCTTCTTTATGTTACAGCCGCACTTATTGAAGCGAGTTGGTAAGTGAACAAATTTATCCAGTAAACATAAGCACTCTGTTCTGTGCATACTTTAATGGCGCGTACAGACTTGCAAATAGGATTGGTAACCACGGATAGCTGGTTTGTAGGTGTGTAAGGGATTTCTGGTACGACGCGAATCAAATTATGTCGGTTTTTCGACGAAAACAAAGGCATTCGCAGATCCCGTTGGGACAAGTGCAGTTCGTCGTTCCTCGCGAACCTCCGACATACTTGTAAAGTCAAATTGGCAAACCAAGGCGTATTCCAAAGAATTTCCGACGATCCCTCCATGCATTGGCAGCTGACCATGATTGATGGTTCGCGGTAACTTCGCTCCTTTCCATGGTTCACGCTTGGTTCCTTGTGAAATAGTTTCAACGAATAGCTAAACATGTATGGGGAAATTTAAATATCGCTTACAATGACGTCAGTTCATGCTCATTTGACACTTTTGCAAATGCACAGCGCGAATTTAATTTTGGAATACCTTATGCATCTTACAGGAGGAAAAAGGACGTGACATCAAAGCCAAAAGCAAGACAACTCGCAGTTAGATATTAGTTGAGATGCACAGTTACGTTTGTCATGTGTCTGTGACAGTTATGTGCATTGTTTCGATCAGGGAGTCGTTCAGAACATATATAATTTTTATATTTTTACTTTCTCATATACGAAGGATACACAAAGAAAGTATTGCATTCATCGAAACATTAGACATTGAGATTTCGATGAATAGCCATTTTTAGATCTCCTTGAATACGACAAAAAACATTTCTGAAATTGTTTAGTTTATTTAATATTAAAGTCCCGTTTCGAAGCAACACGAGAGCTATTTTGGGACGGATCTCGTAATTTTGAACCACGGTCATATGACGAAACGACACCTGAGCTGGCACCCCCTATCCAGCCTTCCGCACCACGCCAGAGGGAGGGCGTATGGCCCCTATGTATGATTTAACGCGCAACAGTCCCAATACACGACGGATCTTCAGTGGAATCGGGTTTCGAACCTGGAAACCATCCGGTTCCGAGGGCGACATTTTACCACCAGACCACCGTAACCTCACTCTGAAAGTGTGTCTAAGAAAATGATAATTTAGAAAGATGTGTAGTCATTACACAAAAATTGTGATTCCGTGAGCCATCTAAGTAAAGTCTGTCTGCCTGCCTCTCCACAGTTATGTAAGCACGATAATTTAAAAACGATACAAGCCAGATGGATGCCATCAACCAGTCGAAAGCTACTCTCTTCCAAGATCCAGTAGCCCCAGTTGGCACCTTCCCAATCACAGGGCAAAGTGTATGAGAAGTATTTCCATACATTGTCGATGGAGAAATCCTCCTTCCAGCTTAAATGCGGCTTAACAGAGCAGAAAATTCACTATTTTGGGTAGGCCGGGCCAGTGTGGGTATTTATTTTTTTGCACTATTTTGTGGCAAGAACAAGGGTTAAAAATCACACTTATAAATACAAAAGTATTTCATTTGTAAGCATAATCTAGACAATATGTATTTACTTCCCAATATATGATAATACCTTCCAAAGCTTTCCGTTTCTTATCTTATAAAAGGATCAACAGCATCAATAAGGAAACAATAGCAATTTGACAATTGAAACCCAGTTATAATCATCTGCAAAAAATTCATTTCCATACCTCCCATGATGTTTTCCAATACAAGAACTATCACATATGTCAGTTCTTGTATCTGAATATATTTATGAACGATTTAATTTAAATCGGTACATGAAGCGAAAACTTCCTTTGTGATTGTACCTCATTTTTTCCACCATGCTGTATACCAACAAGGGTTGTCTACAAACCAATCCATCATAAAACACATTAGGTTGTCATGACTACGTCCAGCCCGCACCATCTGACTGTATTATTTCAACGACTTAAATTGATTTTTGAGTCTTTACCCACTAATCCATACTTATAATTATAGTATTTAGTGTCTTAATTGGTCTTAAGTGACCCTTGATTATTTCAATGAGAGTCAATGATCACCGTGTCCAGCATTGTTGGAGGTCCATTCATCCACAGTTTGGGGAATTTAGGTCTGAATCGTTTGATCGGGCTATGATTAGACGAGTTAACTCGATGAATCGTAAATTAATATGCTTAGGTGATCGCCAAATCGATCACTTTGACCATCGAAGGGTAGTCCAGATAAGACGCTTCAGGCTCTGGATAGTATCAGAATGCATTGTAAAATAATATAATTTATGCATCGTACGATATATATCACTGCGGATCGCATGTGAATGTTAATATATATCTTGAGGTTTTTTTATTTAGCATTCTGATGAACTTTTCCGCTGACTATATTTTTGATATTCAGGATCCTTTAGATCAAGGGTTCCCAACTTTTATTCCCTCGCGTACCACTTCATTAATTTTTATATTTTCGCATACCCCCTACTGTGAAATCCCCCCTTCCAACCATCCGTCAATACAAAGAAGTTTTCATTAATAATTTTAAGGGCTTATGTTAGCTAAAATGTCAACAAACTCGAATTAATTAGATTTACTGGACTTATTTTTTTATATTTTACTACCAAAACAAATTAAATAAATATTGTAATAATTTAGCAATAACTTATAAGGATGGCTAAAAATTAAACTCTCTCA
>BGPR01000023.1:1540419-1583948 GCA_013235015.1 Araneus ventricosus
AATAAAGAAAAATCTAAATGAATTAGAATTAACTGAATTAATGTGAAAAATAAAGTTATCGTTTCTAAAGATATTTTTTTCTTTTTGTTAAATTATTCGCAAAAATTATCGTTTTACTCTGCACAGCTACAAAGACGTCTATAGCCGTATATCTTTTGTTTATTAGCGAAAGCGAGATATTAAAAACAAACGACGGCTGTAGACGTCCATCATTTTTTCAGAAAAATGTGTTAGAAAAAATAAATTTTTATTCTGTAAGTTTGAAATCTTCATGGAACCCCCAAGAATCAACTAATTAATGTAAAAAAAGTTGCTGTTGTCGTCCATCACTGATTTCAGAGTGGGCGTCAACGTGTTAAAGAAAGAATAGTTATTTATATTTTTAGCTATATATGTTATTAGTTATATATATTTTTGCACATTTTCTTAGCGGAAAAAGCTTCTTAGCAAGAAGAATAAAATAAAGTGGTGATGGTTTTAATCTCGCTTGGTCTAGCATACCAATGAAGATCACGAGTCTAGACTCATGTTAAAGGAGATGTGTGACTTTTTTTGTTGTTCAGGGAGACACTGGAACATTAAGACAGCCTATGAAGCAGAAGTGCAATAAGTGGTAATAGGTTGCCTTTCTAAACGGCTTTCAAGAATAACTGTCCTTTATTAGTTCCGCTCTAAGGAGAGCCAGGAAACCCTTTAGAAACCAGCGCGACCGCAGCGAGAATCTGGTTGCTAAAGCGCACATTGGTCAATCAGTTTTCGAATAATGCTGATTAAGAGCCAGCTAGAATAAAATCAATAGATTTGCTCCTTATATTCACACTTTACAAGCATGTTATTATCTAATAAACTAGACCAGTTGTTGGACAGTAAATAAAGTGGATTAAGTAATAACCTAACTATTATCCATGATTTTGATGCTTAAAATAAGCCCAACTCAAATTTCCCTAGAAAACGGATGCAATATTAACACTGGACTTAGAATTTATACCGAAGGAACGAAAACAAAGAAAGAAGTGGGTGCAGCCTTCTGTGTTTTGATCGACGTCAATATTACCCACAGATGGTCTACCAGGAATACTGTCTTAGGAATACAGTCTTCCAGGCAAAAATCCTAGCACTTCTCAAAACAGTGGAACAACGCGTTGCCCTCCCAACTCAACAACTGACTATTCTTGTAGACAACTAATCCAGCATCCAATCAGCAGCAAATCCAAAGAGTTACTTCTTTAAGTTACTCCATAGTCATTCTCACATCAGAGTGTCGTGGATAGAAGTCCATGTAGGTTGCATCAGGAACGAAGAAGCAGACAGACTGGCTAAGGAGGAAGCAGGAACGGAAAATTTTCCTTAAACTCCCACTTGAGTTACCAAAATTTTTCATCAAAACATTCCCACGTCAAAAGATGATGGCCACCTGAGAAATGGCTTGGGATGATGGAGATACTGGGAGCTTATACATAACATCATTCCTAAAGGTAGCTTGCAACCAATCAACTGGAAACGCAATGAAATTTTGTTTTTCACAGGACATGGTCCTTTCCCATCGTATCTCCAAAAATTCAACCTTGCCGAAACCTCGTTCTATTCTTGTGGGGGACTTGGCACACCAATCCATTATGCCACGGATTGCCTCCTCACAGCCTCACCATATGTCACCACCCAGCAAACAACATCAGCAAGTCTGGTTCCGCAACGTAGCCAACAATTCAACGTCAAGAATTAAGATCCATAATTTGCTCCACTTTCTCCAAAGTGAAGCCAATCTTTTCCGTCCAGACCCCAATTAATTGTTTTTCCCCTCCTTTATTAGTCATCTCTCAGTAGAGTGCGATGCTTTCGTCCTAATCCCAAAATCTCGGTCAGCATTTTCACAAATAGCAAGTTTTGTAACTGAGCATCCTCTTTCTCCTGCGATGAGGGAATTTGAAACTTGAAAAAATTCAACTGCCCATTCTTCGTCTTCATCTCTTCCTCATCTCACCATCCTTTATCTTTGGAGATAGAAGGTTTTGTTTCACCAGTTCAACATTCAACTTCGCCTCCTCTTCAGCCCATCATCCCCTAATGAATTCAAAACTGCTTTAGTCGTTCTTTCAGGACTTTCTGCTATGGTCAATCGTGTTTCGCCTTCTTCAATTAAAGTTCCATCAACTAACTCTTCTTCAAATTCGAACTTTTAAAAACTTTGTGCGCCCCATTTCTCTGTGTTTGTGCATAATATTTTATTTTATTATATATATATTATATTTATTTTTTTATTTTTATTATTGAATTAATTTTTTTCATCTTTTTCCTTTCATTTTTTAAATATTTTTTGAATAGATTTTTTTTTCTTCTCATCTAACAGTTTTTTCCATTGCATGTAGTTTTTACTATTGTCCAGTTATTTCATGTGAAATTGTGTAATTTTGTGTTTTCTCAAAGTTTCATTTTTCAACATGCTCTATGTTACCAAAAAATTTTGATAATGTATATATTGCACAATAACAATCCTTCCAAATGTATGCTCCAAATGCTCCTGTAAACATTTGTAAACTTGTTGCGTTTTTGAATTATTCAGAGGTGTAGAGAATTTGGAAAGATTTAAGAGAGGGCACCCCCTCGGGTGTTGTGATTTTTCTTCCACTTCATGTCCGCGACACTGCTTAAATAGCCTTAAGGTTATAGTTGCAGAAGCATGGAGTGGTGCTATGTTATATACTGATACAGATATACTGTTCTGAAAATCTCCATGTTACATAAAAGTTAATTTTCATCATGTTTATTAAAATATGTTAACCCTCTTCACTCTAGAGGCTAATCTCACTCGCCAATTTAGACGGTGCCTTATTCTGACGTTTTGATTTCGATCGTTAAAAAAATACCTACAAAGTTATAAGAAGTCGCAGAATAATTTTTCAATAAAAATGAACTTATACAATTATATTTTTTCCGTTTCGAAGAAATAAAATGAGTCTTTTTAATCAGTGAATATTTACGCATCTAATTACTTTTCCGAGTGCAAAGTGTTAATTAAGTGATATCTTTGAAATTCAATTTATTTTTGTCTCAAAATGTTTCAGCCTTGGCTTACCACGGTTTTGTAACCTCTCCAGTAACCTCCTCTTAACAGAAATATCATTAGGAAATGAAATAAAATGAATGAAATACACTTTTTAATAATAGATTTATTATTCAAAAATGACTAGGTGAAATTTTTCATATAACTGTAGGTACTATAGCTTGAACATTGAATGCCATAATTATTTCTATTCGTAAGAAAATTAGAATTTGAGAGAAAAAATTCTTATTTCATTATATATTCCAGTTGTAGTCACTCAAATTTGTTGTGTTTTTCAACACCTTAAGAGTCGCATTTTCTTTTCTATCTTATAAGATGACCCCTTCTGTTTCGAAAAGGGACTGTTCTTTTTATTCATCTAAGAAGGCATAGAATACTTGAGATGCTTATGGATTCTACGTATTTTTTGTGTCAAATTATGAAGCTAATTAATGATTAAATTTCAGTTTATAAGCCTAAAATTGCGATAATTCGATGCACATCAATATGACGGGCGCGAAGGTTAAGGGGTTAAAAGCGCATTGGATCGAAGATGATCCATATGGTGAAATTTCAGAATTTGCTTCAATCAAATACAGCGAAGAAAACACGCCAAAGCATGACATGGTTAAGGAACATGGATCAAAGGGTTTAGGTTATGAGTTCTATTCCATGTCTCCGCTTCTAATTAGTTGAAAATTAATAGCCAGCTCAAAACAGGAATTAGAAAAGTGACTGTCCAAAGTGCGCTTTAGCTACGAATTGCTCGCTGCTATCGAGTTGGCTTCTGGAAGTTCTCTTCCAAGCGAGAAACACTGGGCCAATTTCTTCTCATAGTCCTGTAGGAAGGTTTCCGTACTCCACATTCCATCCATCTAACTCTTTGCGCTTTTGAGTTATTGATTCCCTACAAATTTGGGCAGGGGTGGCTCGAGAGGAGGGGCCGGGGGGGCCAGGGCCCCCGGATGGGGAAAAATTTTGTATCCCGTCGTGGAAACTTTTTGTACGGGGTATTCAACTGTAGTTGATAAATAATAAATTTGAGACCAATTTCATTACACTCGTCCCCCCCGTACAGCACGCCATGCCTCCCTGTCGGGGAGACCGTGCCCCCTGTCAGGCAAACTCTAGCGCCATTCCTGAATTTAGGCAAACAGACAGAATTCCAAAAGTGGACTTTTCTTTTCTTTAATTAAGGAAGGTCTAAAATTGTCAAAATTCATCAAAATGTAGGTGTGGAATTTTTATAACATTTTCTGAATGTACAGAATTTTTATAACATTCGTTTATGCAAAAGTGAGAAAAAATTAAAATTTCAATGGCCAGTAGCAATTTCATGAAATTTTCTGAATGTATACTTCGTTTATTGAAAAGTGAGAGCAAGCAAAAATTTCAATGGCCAACGGAATTTTCATAAAATTATCTGAATATATAAGTCGTTTATGCAAAAGTGAGAGCAAATTAAAATTTCAATGGCCAGTTATATATTTTTTTAAACGTGAATGATAGTTCTTAATTATCTATATGCCAATTTCATTCTACTGGTATTTTTCTGGATTCAAGATGACACAATTATTATTTTTGGCAATAATCTATTCCGACGTCAACATCAAAACCGCAAGAATTTCGCTTACTTTTCAATTAATTAAATTTGTTATTAAAATATCGTAAAATGCTCTATTTGTGCCAAACATGACAAGTCTAGGTCCAAAGTTCTGTCCTGTAGAGCGCAACCAGACAGACGCAAACACACCAGCTTTTATTATTGTTAGAGATTTAGACGTAAAACACAAGATTTGCTTCTACTCAACACAAACGGGAACACCTTCATAAATTTAAACAACCAACTATTACTGTACTCTACAGCGCATCAACCCGTTCATAAACTTCCATGATATGCACTATCCAAATAAAAACGCCAGCTATGATTTAAAACTTGGCTGCGAAAGATCTCTTACCCTAACTTATCAGGGCAAGTACCGCCTGAAAATGGTATGCAAATGGTTTGTGCGAGTCCTGAAAATTCGGACGATTTATTTGACTTGATTCATTTGACCTCTGACTTGACTGAGGGAAGCGGATACTGCACTCCCTAATTAACCGGGTATCGCTGCATTAATGCGCGTGTTTAGCGATAGATACCGAGATATATTAAATAGGGAGGGAATGACCCCAACCTCCTTAGCAAAGGGCAACATGCTGGGGAGCGAAGATCTCGCTCATCGACTCGATAAGGACAGGAAGATTCCATTTTTGGTTCACAATAATGGTTGATTTCTTTATCAACATTTGATACTTAATAACACCGTTTTGGTAATTATTCTTGTCGTTTTAATAAAAAGGCCATTAAAGGTATTATTTTTAATTTTTATTAAAATCTAAATTATCCTTTTCTTTACGGGTGGTATGCACACTATACTTGTAGAATAATTGTATTTGCATCCGGGCTGTGGTATAAACACTTCGCAAAATGAGATCGAGCTTGCATCCGATCCTCCAAACTTCCACACCTTATCAACGCGAGTACTCGAGTAATTTTCACTTGTAGTGACAAATTTAACCCTTTCCTTACTGGCGGTACAGATACTGACATAGAAAACTATTTTATTTTTTGTAATGATTGAAACAAATTCTGTGCAAATAAATCATTAGAATTTTATTCTTTCCGTGGAATATTCGTTCCTTACAACTTTATAAACTTTACCTTTTTCTTACTAGCGGCAAGAACGCTGACAAAGGTAGAAATTTATTTGTCTTCGAAATGTCTGGTACAAATGATGCACCAATAAACCATTAAGATTTCACTCCCCCATGGGCAAAACTAATCACTCCACCAGAAAACTATTGGATGGAATCTGAAACAGGAACCCCAGTAAAGGTTTTCATTGGGTCTGTTGACCTTAACTTAATTATCACTAACAAATGTGTAATATAGTTTTTAACAGGTCATTGGCCCATTTGTTTTATATTTATATCGCTTCAAATTAGCCAGCATACCAAATTGCCAATGTGGTTTACTAGGTGATGGAGACCACTATGTTTTTGACTGTACTTACATTAAAAAATTTCACAGGTTCACGAACAGTTAATTCTTCAGGAGAACTGCCTGAATTTATAGCATAATTTATGTCCAGCAGATACTGTTGATCTTCGCTTAAAACTTTCCGTTCAATTTCTGGAATCTCACACTCATTACTTTTAAAATTTACCACTAGAAGTTCCTCACATTTACTGAGCTGCGTACCAATCGGACCACTAAATGATTTTTGCCTAGTCGTTTCACCATCTAAATTTATGATTAGATGCCGAAATTGTCTTTTGTTTCCTGCTTTACTATTTGATGCTGTTTCATGAACTTTTTTGTCACTTCCTTTGTTTTCTGTTTAGTTGTTCAGAGCTTTTACTTTTGTTGTTGCTTTTTTGTATGCAGTGCAATCTAGTTATGTTGTGATGTTTTGTAAATTTGATATGATGGTTTTTCTTTATATTTTATTGTTATTTTGTACTCTCCGCAGCCCGAGTAAATTCCTACACCCTCTGGGTAGGTTGTGCCTGCATGGGCAAATAAATAAATAAACTCCACCACGGGACTAAACTATATATGTTCTAATCACCTTATATACAGGGTGTTCATTAATTATTGTCGGGGTTTCCGTACCTCATAACTTTCGAATAAAAAATATTACGCAAAATCCGATTACGTATTCGTAAATTACAACTCAAAGAATTTTATTAATGGTATTAAAAAGATTAATGAATTTGCACATGGCTGCCCTTCGTGGCTCGTAACACATCGAGACGAAATTCGATTTCCCTCCAAGTGTTCTCCAGCATTTGTGGGGTAACATTTTGGATCGCAGTAACAATTCTGCACTTCAGTTCATCAAGGGAGGGCACAGGGATCTTGTACACAATGTTCTTGACAAACCCCCAAACCAAATTTAGTTTCGAAAAACCACAATACACACATTGCTTTTTCTTGCAAGGTCGCCATTTTTATTTATGACGTCATAATTACCCAGACTGCAAATGCTCTGAGATCGCATTGTTGCCACGTAAAATTCTTTGAGTTGTAATTTACGAATACGTAATCGGTTTTTGCGTAATATTTTTTATTCGAAAGTTATGAGGTACGGAAACCCCGACAATAATTAATGAACACCCTGTATAGTTTTGCTCCTTTTTTTGTATCAACACGTGCGTGATTGCTTGCAAATTTATTGCTAATGAATTATGACAACAATGGGTAACACCATAGGTCATCGAAAGGGACAACAGTTCTTATTTTCCAGTGGCAATGAAAAGAAAAATCATAGCACATTCCAGTTTCTCCTTTCTCCAAATTCCCGTTTCAAAACGATATTTTGAGTTTTTGCCCGAAATAATCGAAAGTTTAATATGAACAATGTAGTAAGATATTCATGATTGACAGTTCCTTGAAATTAAACATTCTGTGGGTGAACACATACAGACTACGAAATAAACAGCGCAAGGTGTCGAAAAGTCGTAGCAGTTTTATTAGTTTTATTGACTCAAATGAAGATATCAAAGTAATATCTGGGAAAGTAATAACAATTTTAAATCGTGGAGAATATAATATACATTGGGAAAGGCAAAAAGCAAACGATTTTAAGAATTAAAAATATTTGTTGAAAACTGCATTTTTCAGTTATTCTTGAACAGTGTTAATTGATTTCATGTATTTTTTTAATAGAAAATTAATTTTAAAGTATAAATACAACTGTCGCCTAAAGCATTCAGATAAACACACAGACACTCCCTTATCTTCAAATGGAACTTACATGAACCAAACATAAACATTTCCTGCACGTAATCCTGTTTCATTTTTATTTGCATATCATGCTATTACGTGTAATAAAAATCAATATTTCGTAAGCCTTCCATTTGGAGCATTTTAGGAAGGGAATGACTCTAAAGTTCTCACTTTTTTTTTTCAATTCCCTTTCTAAACTGAATCACTACTTGTGCTGTTATATATCTTTGTCTGGCTTTAAATGTGCATCAGCAAACGGCTTTTAATATTCGAGATTCTATACATCTATATTAGAATTGTCCAGACGTGGAAGTAACACGGGAGGAGTTAAAAATAAACACTCCCCTTTGCTCTGGGTCATTAACGAACGAGAAAATTCGATTTCTCTTATGGCGTCAAAGAATTCAGACATGTTTTTTTTATTAAAGCTAAGCAAAAATAAAAATGAGTTAAGTGATAGTAAATTTCACTTCATCTACGTATTCCTGCTGGATTGAAATAAGAGTCAATGAGGATGCCACAAAAGAAATGAAACAGATGAAGCCATCTGTTTCATTTCTTTTTTGGCAATTGATTCATGGCTTTTTTATATATAAATTGAGTCGAATTAGCAGTTTTATTTCTTTTTTATTTATGCTGATTCATTACCGTCACTTGAAGAATCAGTTGAAAGTTAGTGTAGAATACCTTCGTTTTGGTTAAAAGAGTTCTTTCTATATATTTTGGAATCAATATTTTTTTCCTTAACCATTCTTTTACTGAAAGGCTCCCTTTACTTACTGATTTGAATTAGAGGGGTGAATGCTATTGCAAATATTTTCCTTCAGTATTTTTTTTATTTTGTACTTCCTAATACATTTTTTTCTGTTAATGGATTTTGCATTATTTTTACTCGGACGAAACGAAAGTAATTGTTAAAAGTAAGGTTCTTTTTAAATGAAGATTAGTGTCAATTGATTCATCAGTTCTGTTTTTCATGCTTTTTTTTATTTCTTAAGCATTCTGCCAATGTACATGAGATTTTCTACAATAACTACCGTTAGTAAATCTGTGAATGAAATATGAGATATGTTTGGAGGTCTAAAAGCCCGTCTTAGACGGGCACAAATATTTTAGTATCTAATAATATACCAGTTTTCCTAGAAAGAACGCCGCCCCATGTCTATGTTCCTGCAACCATCACTGTTTTCCTAGATAGAGATCTTAAGCAAAATAAGGTTAATTAGTTTAATTTAACTTAACGTCTCGTCGTGAAACTATACAAATACTATTTTAGGATGGGCTGCTTAACTGTGAACTGTGGTCAGAGGGTGAGGATGACATCTCAAACTTTATCTCACTCTCAGAAACACACACAATCTTAAGGGCATTTGGGGCTGCGATGTCTTAGCGGTAAGGTCTCGGCTTTGGGGCCGTAGGGTTCCAGGTTCGAAACCAGATTCCGATGAAGATCCCTCCTGTATTTTGTAAGCATATTTAATATTTATGTCTGACAAAAGCTTGACTTCAACTTATTTATTGTTATAACAATGTATGATATCAGATAAGTGGCAACAGTCAGATGTTGACCTGCTTTGAATTTGATTTAAAATAAGAGAAGAGAAGAGTACGAGAGTAAGGTTGAACGATGTTACGTTGTACGCTTGTACGAAGTGTAATAGTTGTTTTTTTTAATATCCTAATAAATGTTTGTTTTAGTCTTAGCAGAAGTATTATGAATGTCAATCAAAACCCAACAATTAGAACTGTTGTACGTTAAATCATACGTAGGGGTCAAACGTCTTCCGGTTGGCGCGGTGCGGAAATTCGGAGAGGGGGTGTTAGCTTTGGTATCGTCCTCGTCTTCTGACCGCGGTTCAAAATTACGTGGTACGTATCAAAATAGTTCTCGTGTTGCTTCAAAACGGGACGTTAATTTAATTAAACTAAAGGACATTTGACTAAGTTTTAATGTGTATCAGTCAAATGGCTTTTAATATTTCAGATTCTGCTCATATTTAATAACATCCAATATATCCTAGACAACCATCTAAATCCTAAGCGAAATAAGGTTAATTAATTTAGTTTAACATTCCGTTATCAAACTACACAAGGGCTATTTTTGGGTGGGACTCCAGGACTATTCACACTTCGATATTTGGACTCCATACACACTTCGATATTTGGAATGAATCGGATATTAAATCCGCATCCTCCGATCCCTAAATCGAGACAATTCCATTAGGCCACGTGATCAACCAAAAAGGAACGATGTTGAAAGTTAAACAAAATTTATTTAATGTAACAGCCAAATATTCTGAAATTGTAAACATAAACCTTTCACAACAATGAAAGATAATTCAGATATGCTTTACCACCTTCAGCAATCTACAACTTTTGCAGGGAAATCAAAACTGAAGAACACATCTTGTTTATTCGAGACCAACTTCTAGCAAAACTAGGAATTGACCCACAACTATCCTTTGATTTGGTCTTCGATCTATCATTGTTCTCAAGGAAAAGTTCTTCAGTCATCGGTTCTCAAAAATAATAGGAAAAAAATGTTAATGAGTTTACCTTCCGTATAATATATTTATATCGTGTGCTTTTACAAAAACCCTCATGTTTTCTGTATTTATTAGCTCCATACTAATCTCAGATTATATAAATAAAAATTGCATTTAAATTTATAAACGAACGTTATAAATATGTAATAAGATACTCAACATAAGTACCTCCTAAATATGCGCGACTGCTGGAAGTTTAAAAGTCTAGTGTAATTGATTATAATTTGTTATGAATAACCCGTCAGTGAAGGAAACATTCAACAAATAAAGCAACTAAGTGAAATTTCCAGGTATGAGTATTATAAATTCAATTACAAGATCGCTCAAAATTGATGTTAGGTAATAAATGTCCCATGATTATAGTCATATTAATTTCAAGTGGAATACCAGAATTAATGTATTGGAGAAAATCATTCGGGGAATTATGATGAGCATAACAGACTTTTATTAGTTGTAGATACATTGCATTATTCTTAACTTAGTAGCCTTCACAGAATTTTAATGTACATTTATGTACAGGGTGACAATTATTGAGCTATATCAAAGAAAATCTTGATAACTTTTGAACCGTTGGCGAGATTCAGATAAAACTTGGCGGTTGAATGCAGGGAATGAAGGGATTTTTTTTGAGCATACGCACTCTTATTGTTGTTGTTCATTTTTCGTCGAAAATGTCGAAATACAGCGTTTCTGAGCGTATATCTATCGTCAGGGCCTACCATTCGAGCAATAACAGCTCGATTACTGCTCAAAGGAAATTTGCGGCCGAATACAAGTGTTATAACAATAAAAAATGTGATTGAAAAGTTCGAGAGAACTCGTAGTGTCGATGAATTGACACTTCAGCGATTTTTGCAGAATTTTGCTCTTCGTCTACACCACAACATAGCCATTGATGGCAAGCATATCGAACTTGTCATAAAACTAAATCCGAATACCTTTAGTTACTTTTAAAATTAGAATAAAATTTTTGAACTCAGTAGTTTTTGAAAATTTTATTTTTCATTTCATATAGCTCAATAATTGTCACCCTGTATGTTCATTCTATTAGTTCACTATACATAAAATGCTCAGTTCAATTTTTATACCTTAAGTTGTTTCATTAATATTTTTTCATCTGATAATGTAGAGATCGTGTCTCAATCGTTTCGTACAATTTAGCGGATGACGTTATTATAGCTTGGTAATTTGTTGCTTTTCAGATGTATATAAAGTTATTTGCTAGTGTTCTACATAAATAGTGATGACAAATAACTTGGGATTTTGTTATGATCACTTATGTGCAAAACCGCCCGCTGGAACAAAAGTCCAAATAAATTTCTCAACGAATTTGTATGATTCCTATTTATGCTTTAAAATTTTATATATTTCAAAAAGAACTTTTATAAAGGAATACGATTCAAACATCCGTTTCATTATGCAATTCAAGCTATTTTTTGAAAATTTCGTTATTTAAAAATAATTATTCTCGTCATTAAAAAAGTTGGTATTAAGAAATAAAACAGTATTTACTTTGAATACTCTTTAAAAATAATTTATAGTGCCCACCAGTGGCCTGTTGGGTTAATTGAGGAACTGATGAATCTGAATCGGATGCAGAAGGTCATGGGTTCTATCTAGGCTTTTCTTTTAACCAGAATTAATCAAAAATTTATAGACTGATGTACGCGTTAGCAGTGAATTGCTCGTAACCGTCGGTCTCGTTGCTGGAGATTTTCGTTCTCCTCCTAGCAATATGTAAACGTGAACTAGTTTTCCCTGAAAATCCTGAAAGAAAGCGACCTACCCAAATATTGGAGCTAGAACCAGACTTCTACCTCAGGAGGTACCTAGAAGCTTCAATGTCACTTTGATTAACGGAAATTTTTAAACTTCCCCTTTCTCATGAGAGCTCAACTCATAGACGTGGGTACGCGTCCATAGACCCACTGGGCCAAGTGTGATTAGTCACACCGCAACACAAATTCATGCTTTTGATAACTCATTTCGTAATATTTGTTATTTTTGCAAAGAAGATATACTACTGCGTTCAAAAAGCACCCGGAATGGTGGCATTAAATAAAAGGTATCAATTTATTGGTCAAGATTTATTGTATCTCCTTCAAAGTAATGTCCTCTCACTGAAATTCACCTCTGCCAACGTTTTTTCCGATCGTCAAAGCATGCCTTAAAATCGCTTTTGGAAAACCCCTTCAGAGTTCGTAGCGAATTTTCTTTTATCGAATAGTAATGAAGGAATGGATGGATTTTAATGGACTCAAAACGGAGACCACGAAGAGGCAATTTCAACCTTGGAAATATGAAAAAGTTATACGGTGCCATATAAGGTGAATACGGAGCTTGTGGAGCCTTATTTGTTGAATGTTTGTTTAAAAACTCAGAAATAATAATTGCACTGTGAGAAGTCGCATTTACGTGGTGTGAAAAACATGAGTTTTCTAGCCACATTTCAGGCCGTTTTCGACGAATTCCTTCACGCAAACGGCGCAAAATACTGAAATAATAACCTTTATTGACTGTCTGGACAGTTGATAGGAATTTATAATGCACAACACCACGACAATCAAAGAAAACAGTCAGAATTAACTTGATTTTTGAGCGACTTTGACGTGGTCTTTATGGCTTGCTTCACATTTCAAGCGTCAATCACTTGATTGTTGAGCTGTTTCTGTATCAAAAGCATATATCAAAGTTTCATTATCGGTAATAATGCGTTTTAGAAAGAAATCCTCTTAAGAAAGCATCTCCCGGGCCACTTGAGCACGTTGTTGTTTTTGGAACAATTTCAAAGTTATAGGAACAACTCGACAAGCGACGCGTCGAAAACGTAAATGATTTTTTAAAATTGCTTGACAGGAATAAAACAATATAAGAACTTGTTGAATATCGCTCTTATTGTCAAAGACGATCACCAAGCACAAATTCTCTGACCTTGTCGATATCTTGATTATTAATCGAAGTGGATGGTCTACCAGATAGCGGATCCTCTACGACGGATTTTATACCATCTTTAAACTTTTTATACTAATCAAATATTGTTGTTTTTGATAAACAGTAGTCTTTAATAGCTTTTTGCAACATTTCAAATGCAGTTGTGGCAGAAATTTCATTGCGAAAACAAAATTTAATGCATGTTCTTTGCTCAATAACATTCGCCGTTTCGGAAAATCAACAGAGTGAACATTCTTATCTCATTAAAAACAAATTTATTTTCAAACAAAAAAATGAAATAAATTGCTGACCGTTGGCAGATGTTTATAGAAGTCGTAAAAATGTTTGATAAAAGTTTGCAGACGATATCTACTATACATGTATTTTAAACGAAGCATTCCGGATACTTCTTCATCACAGCAGTAATTCGTGAATGACATTCCAAATTTCTTTGATACTTTATTAACCGTCTGTGTAATTAAGAGAATTAAACAGGCATGATGGAAGAGAATTTAAAATCTACATTTCCCTCTATAGAATTTTAGTATTACTAAAGTCACATATCGCTTCCGAATCGTAAAACTTAAGAAAGGAAATCACAATTCATATGTGTTGACAGTAAAAATGTTTAAAATTCAATTGTGTTTTTCGGAAACAGTGTAGGTTTCACAACACGTGGCTTTTAATCAGATATCCCGCGAAGAAATAAAATGCTACAATTGTTTCAAAATTTCAAATCAACAATTCGAATTCCTTTACACTTAGCAACTTCCTGTAGTTATCTACATGTTCAGGTCTTTGAACTTTTTATGATATAGTAATGAACTTGAACTTTATTACATTCCGACAAGTCTTATAGTAAAACTCTGAATGTTTTTATATTTTCTTGTAGGATTTTGTTTATATCTTAAAATGCACATCACAATATATATTATCTTTTACACTTTAACTTTATATTTGAAGTAACTTAAATATTTTCTATAAATGATTGATCTAATAAGAAAATCAGGAGTTTACTGCTCTGATGTTTCTCTCGTGCATGTTTGCAAACATAATAATGGAAGATAATAGCATTGTTTTCTTGGTTGGGAATTTAAACGCGCCGATAGATAAAATAATTTTCGAATAGAAACGGTTTTTAATAAATTTGACAAAAACAGTTTTTAAAAACACAGTTTTTCGAGGATGGATCCAAAATAAAAAACGTTTACATGGGTAATAAAAATTATCTATTAATAATAGACAGAAAATACAAAAAGAAATTAAGAGGCATACTTGCCGATCACTTTTCCAAATCAACTGAGGCGTTTATCTGAACAAAGAATCAACTTGTTTAACCCGGCTTAGTAGAAATCATGTCCATGCCCATTGAAAAAGTCTCGGCAGCTGTTTTCTCATCACTTTTTGAAGAGAAACTTGTTCCTGGCAAGAGTTTGGAACCCAGATTAGGTACAAAAGCTGAACTTTATGGGGGGGGAGGGTGTTCCAGGCTTCCCACTTGAACTTTTGCCGCAATTCTTCAGTCTTGCGAGCAGTATTGGTATTGTTCTGCAGGAGGATGACACCATCACGCAACATGCCAGGGCGTTTGCATCGGATGGCTTCACGATGACCCAGAGACTATTTCCTTTTTTCGAAATTGGAGGAACACTTATCTGGAACAAGGTTCTCTTCAGACAGTGATGAGTAAACGGCTGCCGAGAACTGACTTAACGGGCAGGGACGCTATTTCTACCAAGCCGGGTTAAAGAAGTTGGTCCTACGTTTAGATAAATGCCTATTTAGATTTGGTTATTATATGGAAAAGTGATCGGCAAGTATGTCTCTTAATTCCCCTTTGTATTTTCTGTCTAATGTTAAAGAATAATTTTTTATTACCCTTGTAAACTTTTTTTTTGCTTCCATCCTCGTATTAATGTACTAACGAAAGATTTTTAATTTCATTTATTTTATAATTCTTAGTCTTCGATTAATAATTCATTATTATAAATATTATGCAATCTAGAAAACAAATTTTCTCAAATTCTCTACCAGGTGACACCACTCGTGAAGTATTAAAGTTTAATTAAATTAATCGATTAACTGATAATTAAATTCAGAAAATATTAAAAATATGTGTTCTCGATGAAACACACAAGTGTACGAAATGTCTGAAAAATCGATTACAAAATGCCATCTTTACAAATCCATACTTATAAAAGGCAATGTTTGTGTGTGTGCGTGTGTGCGCGCGATATCCAGACGAATACATCGCACTTACAGACATGAAATTTGGCACAGAGGTAGTCGTAATTGTGACTCAATGCACCTCGAAGCCAGAATTTTAAAATTTAATCTAGAAAATTTTTTATTTAATGTTTTGTGTTGTTTTGGGTAATTTTTGGAACGTTTACGGCTGTAGTATCTTTTCTAATGATCACTGAAGAACAATCAATGCACCATCGGATAGAACAAACAACTTTCGTTCTAATGAAGTTTGTTTTGAGCTTCAAAAGTAATTTTCTGAATTTTGAGACATTTCTAAAAAATAGTCAGTTTTGCCATCGAAATTTTATTTTTGTTTTTAAATTTGCTACATCCGACGTTCTGATAGCACTATTATTTTCAATTTTTTTCAGCTTATAACTGGAACGGTTCTGTCGGATTTAAAACAAGAACGGTTAAAATAGCGTTTTCCTTTTTTTTAAATTAATTTTTTCCTGGTCAGTTGAAAGATATTTTTCTCTTGCGAGTATTCTTCCGCGGAAGTTTCTCCGGAGGCTTCCCAACATGCATTGTTGCACTTTCATTGGGTGATGGTGTAGAGCGCAGGATGCGTCATAACCTTCAACTGAATAACATCGATTATTATTTTCGGCAGTGTCTTAACTTGTTTATGTCTCGCATATTTTACTTGCTGTATAATAATCATTTTCACGTCGCAATTTTTTAATATTGTTTCGGATTAACGCACTCTGTATTGTTTTATTGTTTTTCTACAGTTGAAATGTCATTATCGCGAAGAAAAATAAGCGGGAAAATCAAATAAGTGTATCTTTTGTTTTGTTCTCAGAACTTTTTCATGTCATTGTGGGTGTTTTTTTTTTTCCTTTTTCATTTTGTTGAAATCTGATTCCACGGGCAACGCCGTGCGCGTACTGCTAGTAAGAAAGAAATCAAATTAAATAAAAGTGTACAGAAACAGTAAAAAAGAATGTCCAGTACGAAGGATTCAGAATATCGAGTCGGAAGCGATAATTCTTGCAAATCCGGGTTGCTATGACTCTGGATCACCAACTTTTATGTTGTTCTATAGTCCACTTGAGGCTACCTTATATATACTGTAGGTTACTTTATTATATAGTCACTTATTATATCGATCTAGGACGACACTCATGGTTTCTACTGATTTTTCTTAATACTAAACAGGTTTCTTGGTAGGGTTTTTTTTATTCCTAAGACAAATATAAATATTTCCGAAATTTTCTACCGAAGATTTTCCGGTTCATTTTCTTAAATATCTAAATAAAACTTAAAACATCTAAAAATTACTTCTGCTAGAATTTAAAAGTCGCGCAATAGTAACTATTAATAGTAGATTACATGTTTTGTATTTATTTCGACGAAATAAGAAAATTTATGTGTTTTGGCAATACGGTAGTATTTATGTTACCTGACATATCATTTGAAATGACATCATTTTTGAAATGATTTACCTTCCAGCGTGGGCGCGTAGGTGAGACATACACTTGAGAAGAATTCCGTTTTATATCTTTTTACCAAAACGCGCTAAGAAAGTATGACCTCGGCTATTCGTCCAGATACTTTCGAGGAACTATTAGTCATCGTTTGGAATAAGAGGCGTTAATAGGACTTTACGAATATGCTATTTGGCTATTTGTGTTTCAGAGATATGCGCGACCGTTGCAATGAAATGACTATGAAACTGCCTTCTTGCTTTTTATATCTTAATTTCAATTGTTTCTTCTCCTTCCATATTGCCCTTTCAGTTTTATATTACAAATTTAAATATTTTAAATATTTTATTTTCGCGTCATTCAGTTAATTCTTTGGTAATTTTATATTGATTTCGTGTTTTACGTTTACATTCCTTTTGAAATGAAAATTGCTTAAAATAATTGTACTTATAAACTCTTACCCAATTACAACCTAATTTTAATAATTATTCTATTGAAAATTGATATTTTACAATAGTGTATATAGGAAACATGCGCAAACTTTCATGCTGGTATAGAGGGCTCGCCCGATGGAAGGACTGTTCAACTGCTGTTGATTCAACTGTTCCCTTTCATTTGGTGGGTTTTTGTTTCGCTGTTTGTAGAATCTGAAGATCAGGCGCTCGGGTTGCCATGCAATGTGTGCGAACGACGCTTCTAAGTCGATTAGTCCACTGTCGCAGTGAATATCATTGTAAATCTTAGCGACAAATTAATAACGGATTTTTTAATTTTACATGAATGGAGAGCGCTGATGAACAATTTGAAGAGACAAAATCTGAAATAGTGCTGCGAGGAGAATAAGGTTTAACGCTTTATGAGGATGGATTAAATGCAATTTAAGTAATCATAAAATACATTGAAAAGGAAGAGAAAACCTCAATCACGGACGTGCTGCTTTTCATGGAATGGCGTGATTGAGTAGTACGGGAAAGGCGGGTAGTATGACAACCTAGTGTTTCTAGGACCTGCCAGTACATATCAACCCAATATTTTGCCTACAGTACAGCGATATCATCAGTCTGAAATGTGCAGATACTGGTTGACATAATTGCTCTGTGTCGTCCCTCAGGAAATTTTCTTCGTTTGTGACCCTATAAGTGGTTGCTTCATATAATTTTTGACGACTCCTTCCACTTTTACGGGTAAGAATAAAATTACGAAACTACTGTTATTATTCAGCCTACTTTATTTAGATTATGGCGTGAAAGTTTCATCTAACTGCCCTTAACCGACTTTAGCCGTCACCATGTTTTTCTTTTCAATATAGGTTGGGTAGTAAGTGCTTTAGTAAGTAAGTGTAAGGGTAAAAAGGCCAAAGTTCAAGAAGAAACTTAAAGCCGAGGGTCGAGGAGAGTGATTTGAGGATGCCATGAAACTTACAACTGCAGGGGGGGGGGGGGGGGGGGCTTGGGGAAAGGTAACGGCTTTAGTGTCGGAGGGCTCCAAGCTCGAAACCCGATTCCACCACAAAACTCCGCCGTGTATGGGGCCCGCAGCACGCCAAATCATACGCAGTGGCCAAACGCCCTCCCGCTGGAGCAGCGCGGAAGCTTGGAGAGGGGCGAGGGGCGCTAGCTCAAGCGTCATCCTCGTCATCCGACCGTGGTTAAAAATTACACGTTGCGTCCCAAAATAGCTGACGTGTTGCTTCAGAACACTGCCATGAAGAAAAAATAATTAAATAACCAGTAGCTAACTAAGATTAAATAACTAATAAGATAACGATGGAAATGTAAGAAAATTTCTTTCTATTTGGCTACAGAATTAAAATATATCCATTTGTAGGCAAAAGAAGTATACGTTTCTATTTTAAACCTTATATTTTGTAGTGTGTCCCATACTACCCGACATATTTAAATTTTTATAAATAATCTACTTAAAAATTAGTTGTCAGATGTAATTTGCATAGCTTAGATAAATTTGTTTAATATACACTGAAGGGCCAGAAAAACTTCTACACCTGCCTAATATCGTGTAGAGCCCCAACGCACACAGAGAAGTGCCGCAACATGATGTGGCATGGACTCGACTAATGTCTGAAGGTATCTTGGAGGCAATTCACTCCATTCATCCTTCAGGACAGTCCACAAATCCATAGGAGTGCGAAGTGGCGGATATTTATTCTTAACAGCATGTAGCAGGTATCCCGGATAATTTCAATAATGTTCTCCTCTGGGGTTTCAGGTGGCCAATGGAAGTGTCTAAAGTCAGAAGAGTGTTCCTGGAGCCACTTGGTAGCAACTCTCGACGCGTGGGGTGTCGCATTGTCCTGCTGGAATTGTCCCAATCCGTCGGAATGCACAATGGACATGAATGGGTGTAGGATGCTTAAGTACCTGTCAGAGTCGTCTCTAGACGTATCAGGGATCCCATATCACGCCAACTGCACACGTCCCATGCCATCACAGAGGCTCCACCAGATTTAACAGTCCCCTGTTGACAAACAGGGTCTATGGATTAATGATGTCGTCTCGATACTCCTACATGTGCATCCGTCTGATACAATTGGAAACGAGACTCGTCAGACCAGGCAACTTGTTTCCAGTCATCAACAGTCCAATGGTAGTGTTGACGGGCCCCGGAGAGGAGTAAAGCTTTGTGCCGTGCAGTCAGCAACGGTACACGAATGGGCCTTCGGCTCTGAGAGCCCATATTAATGACGGTCCGTCGAACAGTTCGCACGCTGACACTTGCAGATGTCCCATCATTGAAATCCGCGGCAATATGAGGAAGTGTTGCACGTCTATTTCGTTTAAGGATTCGCGTCTGAGGTCAATGGTCCAGTTCTTTCAAGGTCTTTCTCCGGCCGCACCAATGGCGGAAATTTGATGTTTTACCGGATACCCGATATTCGCGGTACACTCGTGAAATGTTTGTATGCGAAAATCCAAATTTCATCGCTATTTCGGAGATACTATGCCCCATCTCTCGTGCGCCGATTATAACGCCACGTTCAAAGTCACTTAATTCTTGATAACCTGCCATTGCAGCAGCAGGAACCGATCTAATACATTTTGCAGACATCTGTTGGCATAGGATTACGATGATTGGTTACCCCTGTTATTTGCAAACGCACTCCTGTACCAGTTTTTCTGTCTCTTCAGTGTAATTAACATGAAGAAAAGTGTTCAAAAAAAGGTTTTGAACAGTTATAGTTTATTCCAGCTAAAAATATAAATTTTATATTAAATTTTCCTTGAGTGGCCGTTGCTCCACTAACACAACTAGGAAGAAAGACACTACCACAAACTTTTTCAAAGAAACATGATTGTTTTATTATATATTCCAACATTTGCAGACATCCCGTTTTTGTCGGATCTACGTTTCACACAATGAATCAAGCTCGTCTTCGAGGCAGAGTCTAGATTTCGATACCAGAGTATAGCGATTCGATACCAAATTCCACCACTGACGGTATCCGTCGTGTAAGTGGGTCTAATGCGCAATAAACCTGTCCCGGTAAAATTTCTTCCTGTTGAAGTGGTGCAGAAGTTTGGAGAAGACGATGTTGGCTCATTGGTTGTACTCACCATCCGACTACGGTTCAAATTCAAGTAATCGGTACCAAAATAATCTTTGCAGAATTTCAAAACGAGACATACATTTGGCAGATTAAATTTACAAATATATGAGAAAATTTAATGTTATAAATAAAGTAATACCAGTGGAAACGAAAGGAACTTTCATTCATTTAGCATACTTCTACCCCCTTCCAAAAAAAAGTGATTTAGTCTTTTTTGGGGTTGTTGAAATTAAATAATCAACGAAGTGTATACGTTACTGTCAATATAATCGAATATTATATATAATAACCGGACGTTATTAATAATAACCACATAAAATATACGGTTATTATATATAATAACCTCTTATAGATCGGGTTATTGTATATAATAACCGATTTATCACATTAACCGTAACATATACACAAAATAGTAAAAACAGTTTATTGATATGAACTTATTTACGATTTCTCTTACAATAATTGATGATAACGTGCAATTATTTTGAATTCTTTCTTTGTCATTTTCGTTTGTTGTGTATTTACAGCGTATCATTATTATATTTTGATGTGAATATATCTACAGAGCATGATTATAACATTTTGCGTATCATTGAAATATGTTGCGTAAATATATGGTTACAGCATGTTTTACTTGAATTTCTAGCATGTTTCACCAAATTAGGTCAAGTTAACCGAAGTATGGTCTATTAAGTGATATATGAAGGGTTAAGAGTTATATAAAGTGGACCAAGCCTATGCGATTCATTTCGATATAACAGACCTCAAAACTGATTAGCTGCTTTTAAAATTACTGTAAACTTGTAATTGTTCTTGATGCCCGGTGGATAGAAATATGGGTTTATGGGTTTGAATCATTGTTACACAGAAAATATAACATTTCTGCACTTCCATGGCAAAGTTGCGCAAATTGGACAAAACTTGGACTTGGTCCACTTCAACTCTGAATCTTCCACACATAAAATGGCTTTGCAAAATAGAGGAAAATGGTGTGAGGGAGTTCGCATCCATGATGTCAGAATGTCTATGATGTTTAATTTTTCTTTTAACTTCAATTTTAAGCAAATAATGATTTTTAACATGAATTGAATATCCTTTGAAAAATCATATCCACTTCTACCTTATTCATCGTTGCAGGCTTTGTACTAGTTGAGGAAAAGAGATGTTGGCAACAGAAACAATACATCTGTATATTTCAAATATTTGACAAAATCAAAGAACCAGTTCCGCAATCTCAACCACTAGACGGATTTCGGCAATTTTTATTCTACATGACAGCTCATAACCCCTATATCTGTCAAGAATGGTCGTCTGTCCCTCAACACCCTCCATTTTTGAGAGAAACCTCAAAAATACTATTTCACTCTGCATTCTCTACCGAAAATATCTTGAAAGAGCCCCCCATCCCAACCGATCTCGAATCACTATTTCACTGTAAATTCCCTACGGAAAAACCTTGAAATAGCCCCAGCACCAACCACTGTACCGATTTCGTCAATTTTTATTTTATATGAAAGCGCATGACCCCTAAATACATCATTAATGGTCGCCTGTCCCCTACCACCTTCCATTTCCGAGAGATATCGCAATATAAAACTTTGACAGAGTCCCCAGCTTCAAGAATTGGAACCGATTTTGCCAATTTATTTCGTCATTTTGCAAGTATGGCTACAAGCTATTAATACACAGTTGGTCGCCGAAGGTGGATAGCAAGACAATAAAAATAAAAAAGATAAAAATTCTTTAAGAATATTATTAAAAACTCTGCAGCTAAAATTCACTTGAAGAAATATTACATTTTCTTTTAAGCACACTCAATAAATTTAACTCTTTAAATTTTTACTAATTTTTCACTAACAAAGCAAAATTCTCATTCCAATAAGCTTTCATCCTTTTACTTAAGTTCGGTCGTAAGCGAACAATGAAACCAATCCTATTTTTAGAAAACCACCTTATTTTTTTGCAAAACTTAATATTCAGACCATTTATCAGAGCCTTATCACTCGGGAACGAAATTAATTATTGTTCATTTCCTAAACAGAGCTTCCAGGAAAAATCTTATTCTGAATAAGATCTTCATTATGTACTTTCAATTTGTTTCGGACGCATTGGAATTCAATTATATCGTGGCAAGGATTGCAGAAGCACTTTTTTTTCATCTTCTGTAATTCTGCATTCACCGAATAATTAACTCTTCAGTGGTATACATGGGCTGAGCCTTAAATCAAAATTAGGTTTCTTTGATGTTTAATTGCAAAGAACAGCATTAATACACTTCGTTGAATTCATTTCGCCGCCAAGAAATGTGAAGAAATTAAATTTTGGAACCACATTTTCGATTCGAGAAAATAGATATGCCAAGAATATCGATGCGGCATGGAGATAATAAAATTACGCCTTTAGACTACGCTTTAATTTGTGTAAAATTAAATAAATGATGTGGAATAAATTTCGAAAGATGTGATCGTTCTCCTCAAAAATTTAAAGTGTCAAATCCTAAGTTTAATAAATTTCATTTTATACTGTTTGCTGATATATTCCGATATTTTAATTCGCAATTACCAGTTTTAATCAAATACGGTTTTAAGGTCTAAATAAGTTAAAAATTTTTTCACTTTAAATAATAATATTAATTATTATTAAAAGTAACCATAATTCAGGTTTCGTAGGTATATATATATATTGTGTGAGAAAAAAATTAATAGCTATATGTTTTGATATATTTATTATGATTTTTCAATAGTGTCAGAAAATAGATCTAAAAGGATAAGTAAATATTAAAAATGCTTCTATTAGTATACTAAAATTTTGAATTTTTTTTTATCGAAAATATGGTGGCCAAAGCAAAATAAATAAAAGCATTGATATGTAATAAATTGGAATTTTGGTCGCATTAATAAAACATTTTAATTTTTAATGAATATTTAGAATTTTTTTGCTTAGGTTGATCATTGTGGTTAGGCTAGATAAGATAAGAAGCATTTAGATTCCTTTTTTATTATTATGCTATACTGATACCTTCTGTTACAGATTATGAATTAGTAATTAAGTATCCATATTTTAAACAAAATAAATCAATAAAGAATACGAAAGTATTTTTCACGGTTGCAAAACGCATCTTTCAATCAGGATGAGATGATGATTGTCTATTGAACATTTAATAATTATGTTCCTTAAGAATAATGTTCCTTAATGTATAAGTAAGAAAATAGCTTTGAGTTTTCAGCTATCTTTCATAAAACCTGCCGATGTTTTTTGTTATAAAGTCTGCATAAAGGGATTATGGAAGTCTTTACTCTCTTATGCAAAGATGACTGCTTTACTTCGTATGCGAAATATGCAGTAATGGAAGTATTGCAATCTTCAAAAAATTCGACCTGATCCAGATTTAGACATGAAGATTTTGATGAGTCTCCACGTTTTAGACCTCCCTATGTTAGAGAAATACAACATTTTTGGAATTATGCCTATGTGTCTGTCAACACGATAATTCGAAAACAGAACAATCTCCATGGATGAAAATTGGCGAATGATATTTATATGAAAATTATGCATCTGTATAGTATTAACTCTTTAATCCCAAGGCGACTTTTTTTCTTCTATTATATTTCTGCCCCTTTAAAACCGAGCCATTTGGGAAAATACAACATGAATTGGACTCTCCAAACCTGGGTGGTCATTTACCCCACCCCCCTTTTATCACCTTCCCTTAAGGCGCATGGAAATGGGCTGAGGTTGGCAAGGATTATTGGACCGCCTATCACGCTTATCTCCGAAGCCAGCTCAGAACCTCACTTCCCCTCAGAAGTAGCTAACCGCCTCAGACCGGCCTTCGTCGCTGTTAAGGGGAAATTTTTAGACCGCCTCCATCTGTTTGAGAGGGTTAAATTTCGACGAACTTTGTGAAATGGAAGTTCGTTTGTCTTATACATATAAAAAGAATAACTCGAAAGGTCTACAAGGTAGATGACAAATTTAATATGTGATCATTACACCAAATTAATGTTGTGTCTGATTTTCCGTCTGATTTTGGACTAAATGCGTCATGGGTTGACTGTTTGTCGGCCCTAATGTATGTGGACACCGTAACTCAAAGCATAATTAGCTACAGAAATGAAATTTGGTATTTTGTCGTCATACCAAAAACATGCAGATATGTATCAAATTTTGGACATAATAGGACAAAGGGGACGGGTCTAAAACGAATGTTTGATTCGTTTTCAATAACCTACGAATTCTAATAATACACGTGCCATATTGCGACTGTATACGAGAAAGTTTAGGTAAAATTACTTCATCTAATTGTGTAATGTTGAAGTTAAAAAACATTCTATACGTTTTCATCCATCTTTACATAAAATCTGCCGAATTTTTTTTTATGTAGAATACATAATAAAATATGTTAAATTCCTTAGAATATAATGTAATGGGATACCATAAACACAGAACAGTTCTTTTTATTTATTTAAAAATGACTATTAAAATACATTTCAAGTCATAAACTTGAAACCGCATTTGAAAGAGCTCTCTAAAGTTCTCTCCGTGAACAAAAGATGAAAACTTTCTTTAGATGAAAGCAGTATTTTATTCAGACGTTGTGTAACTTTTACTTTAAAAAAATGCACTTTTTAACATTTAGTTTCACCTGAATACTTTTTTTCACTTACTAATTCACTAGTTGAATGTTATGGTACAGTGAATTCAGTGTCTTTCCTCAGTAATTTAACTACAAGTTTTCTGTTTTTGTTCGTTCGGACTTTCTTTCGCTTGCGTTAACAGTAATGCAATCTAATAATATGTATAAGATGTAAAGGAAGAGCAGTGTGTTCTTTTTTTGTCTTAATGAATGCTTCTAAATTTACCGTGCAAATCCGAATCATTTAATTATATTGTTGAGATAAATGAAACTTTTTTGCACCATTACAGAATCCTGTTTTTATTCTACCAGTCCTTTATGACTATGCCTAGCGTTGTTGTTGGCTTTATATATTGTTAAACACTATGTGTTGCAAAAATAAAAAGTTACAATATGGAGGATAAATATAAATTCACATATCATTAATAATATGCACGTATCTCATCACTAGGTAGTAGCGAATATACCAGGATGAGATATTTCGTCAGAAGCGATGAACATGTGAATAGGTGCCGTAAGGAACACCTCGTCCCTTGACATAGATACACGGTAAAACTGACCGATCGGATCGCCGCGGGGATGAGGTGTGATCAAAATATGTCGTGACTGGTGACCTAGCCTCAAAGCAGAAACACGTAGAGTGAAGACACTTGGCAGATAAATGACCTTGAACCCGCCCACGTATTTCTCAAAAGTTAAAAGGTTGTAGCTCCCCCAATTTCTGTACAGTTGAGCTCTGAAAAATGCATGTACTGAGCTACCGTCTAATTTTTATGTCAGAGCAAGTTGAGCAGAGAATATCCAACAAGTTTTGCAAAAAAGCCTGGCGACACCTGAGATGAGACTTGCGTAAAGTTGAAGAAAGTTTATGGGAAAGATTGTAACAGCCTTTCTGTTTGAGTTGTTTTAACGTTTTCAACATCCCATGAATGTGCCGAAAGTGAACGCTTCCAAACATTGATAAATATCAAAATATCCATGAAGTGTATTCAGTTGTGCATAAAAATCATCGAATCACTATTGGTGAGTTATATGGAGAGTGCAGAACTATCTATAGTTCACTTCAGTCCATTCTGATCGAAGATTTGTGTATGAGACATGTGCTTGCCAAGTTTGTGCCGAAACTACTCTCTGCAGCTACACTCGATCTCCTTGAAAGTGCTGAAAATGCAGAAAAGATTTTGAAAGTGATTGTCACAGTGGATGAATCGCAAGTTAATGGCTATAATTGAAGGAGATCGAAAGCAGTATTTAACTTGGCCTTCTTTGCCATGAAAAATGCGACGACATACATTCATTTTTTAAAGCTCTATTGTACAGAAGCAGCGAAAAGTACGACCTTGTAACTTTTGATGCAGGCGTTGGAGGATTTAAGGTTAATATCTGTAAAGTGTCTTAACTCTGAAAGTTAAAGCTTTGAGACTAGGGCAGCAGTCCTGATACTTCTTGATCAAGCAATAAAGCGGGAAGCATTAAGCGGAATAAACTCTTGTATGAGAATCTCTTGCATGAGACCTCAAGGATATACTTCCTGTCAACTGTTTGGGTTGTTAACTATCCACAATAGCATTATTGTCCGGTCTGAGAGCATGCTTACTTGCACCAGAACTGTCATCCTCCTACTCGAGAATCTCTCCCCCCCTGCCGATAGTTCTGTTAATAGATATGCATTTATCATTCTACCAAAAACCCTTATTTCTATACATATTTTTAAAAAGGCTTTCAGCTCTGTGAGATTCCCGGAAATAGTTTCTCATTTAAAATTTTATTGGATTACTTGCATAAAGCTGAAATTCACGGAGATGACAAAGTGAAATTCCTTGAGCTGATGATTTCGAAGCCTTCAAAATGTTACAAAAATGAGTCAGGCTATAGATTTCAGGAAGGTAACCTATGCATAAATTATTCCAAATTCAGCAGTCGGTTAAGGTCACAAAACCCCACTTTTAATCAGAAGCTACAACCTCATTTTAACATAATTGCGAATAGCTTATACCAAACCCTTCGAATAGCTTATACAAAAATGTACATTTTACCTTCCTATCCCTATATTATGTGAAGCAGGTGTAGTTGCGTTTTAACATTGCCACATATCTTAATTAAATCTGGAGATTTCATCTTTCAAATACAAGTCTACTTCAGCGAAGCTACTAAAAGCTTGCATGAAATATCAGAAGACAGCCATCATGCAAAGATATTTCATTCAATCATAAGATATCATCGCCTTATCTACGCTTTAGATTCATATTTATGACACTTTGTTTTTAAATTAAGACTTTCCTATGATAAAATACTTTAATTGCAATGTTTTGGTGCTACAATATTGTCATATCTGGCACATGTGTCATGATTTAACTAAGAAATTCACAGCCTAGATACGTTATTGCTTTTATTAAAATATCCAGCATCACTATTAAAAATTTGGAAATAGCAGATATGAATATATAACCAATCCTTTAACCCCCCCTTTTATGTAATACGATGCCACATTCTGTTTTGGAAACTAGTTGTTACATTGATTCAATTAAGAGTACATTGAACAGGTGAAAGGTTTATGGATTCTAAAATATTTTTCTATGAATGTCTTAATTGTAGGATATAAATTTTAACATACAATAATTCAAAGCATGCGCGAAGCCCGGACAGGACAGTTAAGTTAGCAGTAAATGGTTCTCACAATGTTAAGTTTCTCCAAGTTCATCAAGAATTCACTGCTTACCTCTCTTCCCTTGCGAAACTAAGTAATTTAGTAACTACACTAAAAGAAACAAGAATACTCGAATCTTCCTCAACAATTCAGAAACACTCATAGCACCAAATAAAATTTAGATAAGAATCAAACAGCAAAACGAGCTCAGCAAGACTCCAGAGAACAACAACGCATCTTGTTTTTGCTGGGATATAAAATTACATCACGGTCCAACCAACTTACTCAAACACACGTCGCATCTCAAAAAGATTGTACCAACCGAATAAGCCTCGGTGATGCAATTTCCAGAGACAGTATTTAACCTCCCACCTACACACGCACTCTCTCTCTCTCTCAGAAAAGGTTTTGTTTTCTTGTGCCCAACAACAAAAGCCGTACAGTGACCACATTACACTGACTTTATTTCTGGCACCTGCGTTACTGTGATGTCTGTGCCCGAAAACCGCGCCTTATTACTCTAATTTGCGTTAAAGTAAGTTACAAGACGTGAAATGTCTTTTGTGCTGACGGAATGCAAATAGGAAGTTATGTAAATAACGATAAAACAAATTCCGCGCAAAATTCGTGCTCGTTATGGAGTAATGGGGTGTGACTCGGAATTTTAAGCAGCTCGGATGCAGCGGAGGTTGCGCGCTGTTTTAAGGAATATTCGGCACTTTCAATAGCGTATCGGTTGCTTCCCTATTCTTATTGTGCGATGTTATAATCTCAGGCTTTTGTGTTTGTTTTGGATATTGTTATGCAGATGGTATAAAGGAAATAATTATCAAGCAATTTGCTTTGAATCGCTGCTCATAATGTTATGCGATTTCGAAAGCAACTGCTCTGAAATGAAAGCGTTCACTTTCAATACAAAGAATATTTAGCTAAGTTAAGAATGTGTAGGAATTGAGAGCAAAGGCTTATGTATACGCTTGCTCTGTTGAAGTATTTTAATTAAATCAATTTGAGCTCAAAATTGTAGCATTTTTTTTAAATGAACAGTATTCCTATAGGAATTTAGTGTCAGATTCGTACAGGATGATCGCACTTTCGAAACCGATTCTAGAGAATATTAGAAATGTGCGTGATCTGGTGCACAATAAATATATTTTCGGAAATCAACTGTCTTCATGTTGATATGATGTGGAAGTTTGGAGAGTAGAATGCCAGTTCAGAAGTTCATCGTCTGATTACGGTTCTAAATTACAAGGTCCGTTTCAAAATGACCCTCGTGTAGCTTCAAAATTCTACTTCTCTGAAAACGACAACTTCCTATTCTCTTACTCTAATTATCCGCCCTATAGGGACTGTCTAAATGTAATCATTAGAATCACTCCGACCCGGTGGATGGAGATGACTTCATGAATGTTTGTTTTAGGAGAAACTATTTACTTTGTGTACTGCATGTTACTTATTTAACAGTAAACATTACTACAATCAAATAAATGGCAGCCATACTATTTCGCACTTCCGCATAGAAGGGATCTATAGTTACTGTCTGTTTTTTAATGAAATGTTGTTGAAGACGGACAAATTAATATTAATAATAGTAAAATGGTCATGTCAATTTTCCTAAAATCTTAAAGGGGACGCACATACTTTTAAACAAAAGCAAGTATTGTGCCGAAGGCATGTTCATTTCTATCCATGCTACACAAAAGAAAAAATTATAATTAAGATTTTAGGAAAATTTCTAATAGCTCTGTGTAAATCTTGATATATTCTCAGCTCATAATTATTCTCAAAGGTACATAAAGCTCGTGATTTTTGTTTCTTTTGTTAGTCTAGGACAGTATATGCATTTTTAATTGGTGTTTACTTTTTTACCAGCGTTAGTAAAATTATCTAATAATGCCATTTTTTCTACCTCTTTTTCGACTCTAAGGGAGTAATTAACTTATATATCTCATCACACAATTTTTGTAGCCTCTAGTCGAAATTTTTTTTAGTATTTCACTATAGATAAAACCATACGAATTTGCAACATTTTGGAGACATTCTTCTGTTGCACTGCTTTAACTTCTACGGTATAATGGCTGCATTAATAAATCACGAAGCGCAGGTTCGAGACAGATACATTTTTTATTCTCATGTCAATTTGGCAACGGTTCATAAACAATGAGTTTCATATTTTCAAAAAATATATTAAACTTTTGCTACTTCAAACTACTGTCAATCATAAAAATATGGAATGATTATTATGTGCTTTTCTGTTAGCTTTATATAAGTAAAAACATCTTAATCCATCAAATCTTTTTCTGTCTGATTTGAAATATTTTTGAAATTATTGATTAGAATCAAATTTAATCATTTTTCATGATATTTTTCAATCATTCTTCGTAAAATTGTTTTAAAATTGTGTATAAAGAAATTTTCTCGAAAATATATCTTGCTCGTTGTTTTGCTAAAATCAGGATTATTTTATTTTGTATATAAACCCACAGAATGATTTTACAAAAACTTTTTGATAAAAATTTATTTTGATTTGTGATGGGGTGATAAAGTCAGCTCTTACCGTGAAAATGCATTCTTATTTATTTATTTATTTTACAACTTTAAAAATTCGCCTGTAGAAAAGTATGCCTTTGAGTTCAAAGTTGTACAATGAAGCTAATTCTCATACCTCACGTTGCTTAATAAAGCAACTACATTTGTCATTTGACGTTTAACTGCATATTTATTGTCTTACGCTGTGTTGTGAAGTCACATCATTCGTCATCCTGCTAGATACATAATAGATTCAAAAGTTTGAAAACACAGTGCGATTTATGTGAAACATGTGAGAATGAAATAACTCCATTAATGGTATACAAAGAGGATGAATTATGCAATTTTGAACTTTGGTCAAATAATGAATATTCTTAAACCGTTATTCAACCTTCCACCCCATGCTAAGGTGAGGATTTTTCCCGAACGACGATAGACCTAACATTCAAAACTGATATGAATGGATGATCTCATTTCAGATGAACATCCAAACTTCATTATTCCGATTTCCAGAACACAAGCCGAGGATCAAATCATGCTAGAGAAGTTTAAATGAGCTGCATACCACCTTGGATCTATGATGGGCATTAAGCCACGCATCTTGTGTTGAAAGGTAGAGTTTTTTTTCATTTAAGGTATAGTGGTAGTTCTAATCGCAATTGCTCTAACACACCTAGTGAAATTCATGATGAAGAGAAAGAATGACATCTTGTGATCAAAACGACCTTTGAATACTTTGGTAGCAACTGATGTAGAAGCCTCACCTAGCACCAATATATGCATATCTGCTGCATTCTTGGGGGACTTTCAGTGGGAAAGTGTTCCATCTTTGTGCCATTTTTTCTACCTCTTATATATATATATATATATATATATATATATATATATATATATATATATATAAAATAATATAAATAATATATATATATATGATATTTTAGTTTTTTAACTTTCCTAAATAATCTTAATGACACCTCATATTAAATACTTCTACTTTCATCATAATTAACGCACTACAACTTTCTTTACAAGTCGCGAGGTTCTAAAAGGGAAAATTCCCTCTTCTGGGTACTTAAGAGTTCTGGGCATTCATTTCGGCCCTTTTTCACGTCGGCATGTAAGCTTTCAACAACAACGCGCCGCTCGGGCGTAAATTTCTAAATTTTGGTCATGGAGCTGCAAACAAATTAAATACTTTACCTATGAAGAAATAATGCCTGATGCCTAAATAAAAGAAGATTTAAACAAAAATCGTCTCTTCCTTGATGAAAATGGACTGCCTTTCACTTTTTTAAAGCCTGATCTTTCATATATATATATATATATATATATATATATATATATATAAAGCTTTTTCCAATGTTATCTTGCGAATACGATAACTGGAGTAAATTTATTTAATTTTAATCCGCGAGGGATATGTTGTAAGAATAGAGAAAATATTGTTCAGTTCGTAGATGGGCTATCCAGCTAAAGGAGATGGAAATGGGTGTAAATTTTCATGTTCTCATAATTCCTTTACAATTTAAAATAGAAAGAAAATTCAAATTAGCCGAATTATCGCCTTATCATAACGAACAATGTTTACATTAAACTTTTTCGATAGCTACAATTGCTTCAAAGTTATTACCTGAAAAGTGATTTTCCATTCCTTCCTTCCCCTCCTCTCCCCTCTAACTTAATGTACATTTCAACCTATGCATATTACCCCTTATTGGAAAGCTCTCGTCATTTACAGTCTCTACCAACTACTTTCATTCTTGCAGCTCAATTCCTTATGAGAATAGAGGGTGAAATGTTATTTTCCTTATTAATATTTGTAGAGTTGTATACGTATAATTCTTTTGCCAATGTTATCTTTTGAACACGATAGCAAGAGTAATTTTGATTAGATTTTAACTGGCGAGGGATCTGTTTTAAGGACGGTGAAAATCTTGGCCAAGTTCGCAGATGGGCTAACCAGCTCAAAGGGGGTGGAAATGGTGGGGGACTGAAAATTTCATTTTCCCATAATTCCTTACGATTGAAGATAGAAAGATAATTCAAATTAGCCGAATTATCGCTTTATCACAACAAACAACTTTTGTATTGAAACTTTTTGATAGCCACAATTTAGAAGTTATGAGCTTAAAAGCCATTTTCAATCCCCTCCCCAACTTATCATTTCCCCATAGCTCTGTTACGACTAAAGATAGAAAAAAATTTCAATTAGGCGAATTATCACCTTTTACTACTTTAAGCTGGAAGTTTTCTGACAGCAAGAATTACTCAGAAGTTATGAACTGAAAAGTGATTTTTACCCACCCACCCTACTTAAAGTGCGCTTTAACCTATGCATGTGACACCTTGTTGAGAAGCTCCCATCAGCCGCATTCACTTCCACTTTTTATGCTTTAAACAGGCTGATATGTTCGGCTTTGCTCCGTATTAAAATGCTTTCAGGTCTAATATTTTTAATGTAAAAACTGCTATTGTATAAAAGTTATAATACACAAATTCCTTTTCTGATCTGAAGCGTTTTTAATTAAAATAATAATATTAATTGAACCAGACAATTTTTAAAAACAACCGATAGCTGATTTTCTCCATAAATTATTATATAGGTACTTCAAATTTTGTTAATAATAACTAAAGTAAAATAAAGGTTTTAATGAATATTTTGAAACAATTATATTATATTATATTGTATTGCTAATTACTCATTAATTTAAAGCATGAAAATAAATCAAATCAAATATTGGTCCTGATATAAATTGTTAATCGTCTACTTTTAAAATCTTCATTTCGCATTCGTCCAGAATTCTGTGAATGCATTTTGGCAAAATTTCTTCATATTATTCTTGTTCTTCAACAATAAAGATTATTGTTAAGAATTCTGTATAAAATTAATTTTGAAAAAATTATTAAAATGAGAGAAACAAATTGTATGAAAATGAAATTTTTGTCACTGAAAAGCTAATTTTTGAAATTTAATATGGTGTAAAAATAGTTTCTTGAGATAATATTTTGCAAAGATATCGCGGAAACACGCATTGCTTAATTTTTAATTAACTGAAATTTTAACTAATTTTTGGGCTTTGAAAAGTTGAGAGTGACCTTTCTCTTGTCTTAATTAAAAAATGTGCAAAGTTTGGTTGAAATTAGTCCAGTGGTTTAGGAGGCGATGCTGAACATACATACATAGCCACAATGACTTTTATTTAAATGAAGATAAATCCAAACAATTGCTGGCAAATAACTATGAGCCATAAAAAATGTTTTAGTGAAGATTTCGTCTCAATTAATTAAATATTTAATTTTAATTAAAAAAAATTAATATTAATAGTTAGTTTGATAATTAGTTAATTTGACAGAATAATTTTATTTGATATTTAATTAAACATGGACGCAAAAATATTTGTTTAATAAATTTAATATAAAATAGCCCTAAAAGATATTTAAAAAAGAGTTCTCTTTTTCCTTATTGATATTATAAAATATATCATAAACTTTAAAATTGTTTGGGGGTTTTCTGCCTGAGTTTTTGCTTTTAACCGTCGATGGAGATCTAAATTTACTGTTCAAAATGGCTGCATTCATATACTATGCTTTAAACACGCATATTAAACTTTCCACTCAGAATGTTTAATAATTTTTATTCTTTTATGTGTTAAGAATTTAGTTACTATTATCTCTGTAACCAGGGAGTTCTTTAAATGACCCCATTCTAGTAGTGTTTAAATGTTTCGTGTCATGTGATTTTAGCATATGACAAAGTACGGTTGGCACAATTATAAGGTAAAACTAGATAAATGAATTTTTCTCTTAAATTTATTTAACTCTTGATTAAATAAATTAATTTTTTTAATCTAGAGTCTTTCTTCATTCCTGTCAAGAGTCTTTCTCTTGTTACAGTTTCAGATAGGCTGGCTTAATGTTTTCTAGGAGAAATTTGCACTGCTGGGATGTTTATTTCTGTATGACTCTTACCTGTTGAATGTTTATGTGATGGAATATAAAAAAAATTTGAACAATGAACTGATTAATAAATCTAGCATAACCTTTTGAATAGAATGATATAACCTGGATATAATGAAAAATTAATGTCATGGAAACAGAATCACGACGTAGATATTGCAATGTGTGAAAACAATAAAGTCATTGGCTATGTCTGTATTGATAAATATGTAATATTTCATTACTTTTGCAACATGAACGTAAAGGAATCTACCTTTGCCTTCCAACTTGCAGAAAGGGATTTTTTAGTACTATAGATATAACCATACGAATTTGCAACATTATGGCGATATTAATCTGTTGTACTGCGTTAACTTCCACGTTATAACGGCTGCATTAATCAATTACGAATTACAGGTTCGAGACAGATACATTTTTTATTCTCATGTCAATTTGACCAAGGTTCATAAACAAAGAATTTCATATATTTCAAAAATACATTAAACTTTTGCTACTTCAATCTACTGTCAATCATAAAAATACGGAATCATTATTATGTGTTTTTTTTTATATAAGTAAAAACATCCTAATCCATCAAATCTTTTTCTGCCTGATTTGAGATTTTTTTGAAGTTATTGATTAGAAGTTAGTCATTTTTTAAGATTTTTTTCTTATCATTCTTTGAAAAATAGTTTTGAAATTGCTTATAAAGAAATTTTCTCGAAAATATCTTGCTCGTTTTTTGTTGAATTCCGGATTATTTTATTTCGTATGTAAATTCGCAGAACGATTTTATAAAAACTTGTTCATAAAAATTTGTTTTGATTTGTGATGGGGTGATAAAATCAGCTCTCACCGTGGAAATGCATTCTTATTTATTTATTTATTTTACAACTTTAAAAATTCGTCTGTGGAAATGAATGCCTTTGAGTCAAAAGTTGTACATTGATGCTAATTCACGTACCTCACGTTGCCTAATAAAGTAACTGCATTTGTCATTTGACATTTAACTCTATGTTGTCTTACTCTGTTTTGTGACATCACATCATTCGTCATCCTGCTAGATGCATAATGGTTTCAAAACTTTGAAAACGCAATGCATTTTATATGAAACATGTTAGAATGAATTAAGTCCATTATCTTAATGTTGTACAAAGAGGATGAGTTGTGCACTTTTGTAAAATTTGGTCAAATAATAAATATTCTTGAACCGTTATTCATCCTTCCAACTGCATGTTGTCTTACGCTGCGTTGTGACGTCACATCATTCGTCATCCTGCTAGATGCATAATGGATTCAAAACTTTGAAAATGCAGTTCGTTTTATGTGAAACATGTGAGAATGAATTAACTCCATTATCTTAATGGTGTATAAAGAGGATGAATTATGCAATTTTGAACTTTGGTCAAATAATGAATATTCTTAAGCCGTTATTCAACCTTCCACCCCATGCAAAGGTGAGGATTTTTCCCGGACGACGATAGACCTAACATTCAAAACTGATATAAATGGATGATCTCATTTGAGATGAACATCCAGACTTTATTATTCCGTTTTCCAGAACACAAGCCGAGGATCAAATCATGCTAGAGAAGTTTAAAAGAGCTGCATACCGCCTTGGATCTATGATGGACATTAAGCCACAGATCTTGTGTTGAAAGGAAGAGATTTGTTTCCACTAAGGGGATAGTGGTAGTTCGAATCGCACTTGCTCTAACACACCTAGTGAAATTCATGATGAAGAGAAAGAATGGCATCTTCTGATCAAAACGACCTTTGAATTCCTTGTCAGCACCTAGGTAGAGACTTCACTTAGCACCAATATATGCAAGCCTGCAGCATTCTTGCGGGTCTTTCAGTGGAAAAGTGTCCCATCTTTGTGCTTCGCTTGACGAAAAATCTCATGCAGCCAACTGACCACATCAATCAATTCGTTGTTAAACGCACATAGGTCTAATACTCTTTGAATAGTTCTGGTTCAGAGCTAAGACAGGATATGGAACTCATAGCTTTCTTTCTACGATTCATGCCCTTTAGCTGCGTCATGCCTTACCTGTCTGGGATGGCGAGCCTTGCTCGTCTAGGATGGCGAGCCTTACCCGTCTAGGATGGCGAGCCTTACCCGTCTAGGTGAGGTACGCGAATAGTTTCGTGGAGTTCACAATTCACAAGACCTGGTTCTTTCTTCGGAACGTGATAACCATCCTTTAGTTTCTTTTCTTATTGGAGATTATCGTTAATGTATGATTTCTACATGCGGCGTGCCCACCGAAATGAACAAACAAGCCGTGCTTTCATGATTCTAGAACTGCGTAAAGAATTCTATTTTCTCAAGCATCAACGGGCCTTTAATATGCCATTTAATTATACGAACTGATTGCTGAAGATTTTGCGGCTGATATCTAAAGCCTATGTTAACTAGTGGGAAATATTAAAAATTCATGATATATATAATGTCTTAAGAATCTTATGCAGACTTGATATCTTAAAACTGCACCATCTTTGACTACGAATCGAACCTGTGAACTTGGATAATGGGTTGAACAGTATTGTGACCCCAACACCTTTTAACCTGGCTAACAGAAAAAGAAAGGTAATTACATATTGGAAGGCTGAGATAGCTGAGTAAATAAGAAATTAATATAAACACAATTTCAAAGCAATCTTTAAGTTGATCAATAGCAAATAAATAACATCTTACTTCAGAAGCAAATTTATATTTTTTAATTCTTGTTGTTAAAAAATAACATTTTAGCTTACATACTCTTAAACTTAAAAGGTAGTGTGTCATCTTATCTTCTCGAAATATATCTTAAAATAAAAGCATTTACACTGAAATTCCTTTGAATAACACGAAATCTGTGCTTAATTGACTGTTAAATGAGTTCGTCGCCTAGTGTAATTAATAATTCCTATTGAAGAACTTTGTAAATTTTGTAAGAGTTTTAATGTTAGAACCAGTGTCTCAAAGTCTTTAAATTTAATTATTTTCGCCTTTAAAGAGTTCAAAGAATTGACTGAGCTCTATTTTCCAAAAGAATCAACATTCAAAGCGAGAGGAGATCGATTTCTGAAAGTTTGAAAGGAATGATCGGCGAAGACCAGAAGATAAACAGTTCGTATATAAAAGACCTTTTGACATTCTGAGATATACTTCGGTGATTTCTGGGCCTTTATAAGTCCGTGATTGAAGCTAGATAAACTAATTATCTCTAACACTGGATTTCTTAAACATTTTCCATTTTCGTTGTTATTCCAACAAACGGCGATTGTGGCAATATTTTTTATTAAAATTGTTTCCAAGCATATATTATTAATTTTCTCTAATCAAGTCATTTAATGTTTCACCTCAATGGAATTCGATACCTTTCGAATGGCTTTATTTCAGCACAAAACTGGTAATGTCAAAAAATGACACTTCATTTATCCTCTAAATTAACGAACTAAATTGAGCTTGATACCCTGGAATTGTAAATTGTTGGATTCGACCACGGTTTCTATTAACAGCTTTTACAGAACTTGAAGATACTTATCAGAGCATGGAGAGTTTTTTCCGTTGTAATCCAGCAATTTGAAGAGCTCATTTATGCAAGGAGATATCTGAACTACAATGTGTATAACCTTCAGAAAGAAGATCTAATAACTATTGTAACTATATATGATAATATTAAATACATAAACCAATTATTCTTACTTAACTTGTGGAGTGCGCCAGCTTAGATAGGTGTAAAAGTAACTAATAAGAGGAATGAGACAAAAACACAACAATATACAAATACAAACTCAGAGAAAGAGAATTAAAACACAAAATGATCCGTTTAGATAAATGCAAAAATAAAACTGTAATAAAAAGTAGATTAAGGTATTTAAGCAATACCATAAAGAATTATCCCTGTCTTGCCTTAGTACATGTATTGAACTGTATGACTTAGCCTCCGAGAATAGCGAACTGGGGCCGACCCATAATAGCCTCCATTACGAGCAGTACATGTGACGACCTCTCAGACAGAGGCGATGGGGCCATAGGAGCAACATCGCCATTATTAAAATATCCAGAGAAGAGAGAACCTGATTACTTATTCGACAGCTTCTCATCCTTATATTTGAGGTGCCCCCCAAAAGGTTGTATGTAAGTAATATCGAAGGTATTTTCGGTTTATCTTAAGTTTAGGGTGCGCAGCCGTTTCTCCTCACTTTGGATCACCTTCATTGTCGCCAAGAGGAAGGCGGTTTAACGATGTGAGAACATTTGTTTCGGGTGTGCAACGATGTATATATTCGTATATTGAGCGCGCATCGGTCATTATATTCGTGTCTTGGGCATTGGAGCCTCTTTTTAATTGGTATCTTCTGTGCTATCTTTGATTTAATTGATAGATTTAATCGAATTTGAATAATATTTCGTTTGGAATACTTCGGTTTGAATTTTGAAAGTTCAGATCATTTCCGAACGGATTTGTTTAGACTGCTGTTCTCCTGTCTCTCTACGTTTCTGTTGACTTTGATGAAGGAAACTTTTGAGGTGAGAACTTATTTTGGAATTAAAAAAACTTAGATTCCTAACAATCAATGAAAAAACGAAGCTACGAGGTTCCCGCTTTCCTGAAAGCGAAGCCGCTGATGTTTTTTTTAATTTAAAAAATTTGCCCGGTGACCACTTCAGATGCCGCAGGCATCGCGTGCGTGCGCAAGAGACCAATAAAAAGCTCACTGCGCTCCCAAAACAAATGTTTTCACATCGCCAAACCGTCTTCCTCTTGGCGACAAAAAGTTGAAGATCCAAAGAGGGGTGGAACGGCTGCGCACCCTAAACATAAGTTTAACTGCTATTTTGATTTAAGCTATTAGAATTCCAAAATTCATTCAAAGAAGTGAAAAATTTAATAAAAGATATTTAGACAAGGCGCTATTAGAACTAAAATAAGTTCATTTAGATTTCAAAAGTTGAATCTGTATTTTTTATAATTGCAATTATAAATAAAGCAGAAGCTACAGCTCTCATATAACAGATGTAGCTGCGGATAATACGTGTGTCTGTTTGTCTCTCTGTCAGCTCTCCTGAACAATGATAGGTAGAAATATGAAATTTGCACTTCCTTTAGGGGCTCATATGTAGATCAACTGCTTTATTCAGCTATTATTATATTATTTCATAAGAAACTATTTTAAATGCATTTACTTAAGAAAAAGAAAGGATTATGACAGACTCTTAAATAAAAATCATTATTAAAGTGAATTGAAAATTACGACTCAAATATTTGTATTTCAGTCCTGACATTATAAACTGCGATGGAGTGCAATAAAGCAAATTCATTAATAGACTAAAATATTGTATAAAGTTCGAAATAAATTTATAATAATAGAATTAATTAAATCAATTATAATCAGTAAAGAATGAGAATGAATCTCTTCCGGGCAAGGTCGGGTAATAAGGCTACTTTCATATACTACGATATAGGACAAGCTCCTTCTTTTCTGCTTAAATTGTTGTTTCAGTAATTCAGGAAAACCGAAAAACGAATGATATAAAACCAGGAGGTGTTGAAAAACTCAACCCAAAATAAAAGAAATATTTGCATGTTTCATCAACATATATATTTCGTTCAACAAATTTAATTTAAGCTTTCACCCACCTGTAAAAACCATAAAGTCCTACTTACCTCTTGACGCTAAAACAACGGCGAAACGTTTCCCCTTTACCTTTTCACTGTCCAGAGGCGTAAAAACATTTACGACACCAACATCAGCCGTAACATATTGTTCGGAGTCCCTATAAAATGTACGCCAGTTGTTGGCCACACTTGCTGCTACTAACTCAATTTCAAAGAGAGAGTCTGCCAAAAGGCTTTGATCAAGTTAGAGCTTCATTTCGATCTTGCGCATGATCATAAAATGACACTTTTCATAAAAGTAGCCATAAAAACGCATCTGGATGCATAAAAGCGCAAGGAACTTCCACCTCTTCAGTTCCACTAGGAGCTGGTTATGAAGTTTAGAATATATTTTTACTCCGTTTTTGAAAAAAAATTTATTCCGTTAAAGTGCTGGTAAGTAATTGCTATATTTCTACTATGGCTCTAAGCGTATTTTTATATAAAAGAAAAATATTGGCGAGTTATTAAAGTTAGTAAGGTTTTATGAAAAATTTTCAAGTATCTAATAAAACCTGGATTTTGAACAATGTATTCCTAAACTGTCTACATTCAGTGCAATATACATGTTGCAGGTATTTTACGTTTGAAAAATAAAAGTTTTCAAATAATTTGATACAGATTTCACTTTAGGTTACTGTTAAAAATGAAATTTCAAATCTGTATTTTAAAACGGGCATTCTGAAGAGAAACAAGTGATTTTTTTCCATTTTTTTCAATTCATTTAAAGATAAAATCAGTGCTCCCTTTCGACAGCCCATGGTTCTTGTCTTGCCTTATTACTACTAAGCTTAGCTGTTACTACGGAGAGATAAAATGCAACAGGAGAGTAAGCAGAGAATGATAAATGTTTTCTGCTTCGGGAGAGAGATCCTAATGATATATAAAAACAAAAATATAGAATATTGTATAATATTGAGAAAGAGTATTTTAAAATATTGGGAAAGCCTTACATTGGTTCATTATTGGGATACAACAATAGGGTACAACTTTTGCAATATTGTAAAATTTAAGTGGACCTTACATTTCCCAAAGTTTCAATATTGCGAAACAATACTTACTATAATAATTTTATAATTTTTGCAATATTACGGGATATTTGGGTACCCCATACTGAGAGGAAATAATTCTACCTCTATAAAATCTGCTCCATTCATAAGGAAAGCTCTAAGAACGAGGCTCTTAATTAAAAATGTTGTTAAAATGTTTATTTTTATATTACAAATTGACTCCTACCATTTTTTTGGCATTTCTTTTTGAACTTTCGTAATCCAAATAATTGGTAACCTGGACGATAGCTCAGTACATCGCCGAAGGCAAGAAAATGAAGTTTATCTTACTAAAATTTCCATGACCAATAACCCTTCTGCAGTCAAAAGTAAACAAGGAATTTCTAAGTATTAGGACGATGATTCACAAATTCCTGAAAAACTGATTAAGCAAAATACAATTTTACTAAGTTAAAGACAGCCTGGTCTGACTTTAACTGACAGGGAGGTCTGAAAGTTGTTGAACTGGTAAAAAAGTACGATATGTGGGAATTTATCCTCCGTCAGGCGCAACCTGCCTGACAGACACAACTCAGACGTTTTCGTTTTCCTCTCCACTTCCAGGAAAAGTAGAAGTCTTTCCGTCAAAGTAGTTCTCCTTTGTTTACCTGACGTTTGAAAAACCCCCTCCCCCAACTATTCAGTTGACTTGAAAAGTACGTAGAGAGCAGATGTCACCATATTGACCTCATAGGCATATTGCACCGGAATTCGTCATACATATGATTGTTAATTCGATTTTTTTTAATCGCAGCCTATTATTTTATTCATTTTATGACTTTATCATGTAAAATTTATTGTTGTAAAAAAAGTTTGCCCCAAAATTTGTTTCGGTCAAAGGAAAGAAACGATACACCAGCATGTTTGATTTAAGTGCTGGAAAGACTTTGGTGTCCTAAGTTACGAACATGAAGAAATATGTGGTGTTCGTATCTTCGCTTCATGGTGACATTTCTGCAACTATATTCCCACTTTTTTCTTTTAAGTATCACCATGAAGGTCAGTGATTAATTTTAGAATGTTAAAATTAAAATTAGTCGTTATTAAAAATATTAATTACGAAATTGTTTACCTTGTGCCATCAAGCGCACTGCGCCTGAACTCGTCGATGTGAATATTGCGTCCAACAGAGGGCTATGCGTTATGTCTCAGATTTGGCAGTTTCTTAGTCTGAGTTACAAATTATCAGTTTCAAATTATTCAGCTACAAATTATCAGTGCTCCGTAAGATATGGAAAGAATTTTGTTCAAATAAGATCGCCTCTATTTGCAGATTCTTAAAACAGTGATATCATGACACTCCTTGCTTATGCAAAAAAATTTGTTTCCATTGCCATTGTGATGTTTTCCACTTCCCGCAAGGACATTTTCTCCCGAGAAGAGAGTGGGCCACTTTTCACTCAGACCTCAAACCGCAAGTACACATGGTGGTCATTAAAAGTACATTAGCTAAGGTAGCATCTGCAAGCGGAGGACGGCGACAATGCACAGGAATAAATAACTGTCAAACAGTGCATATGGTTCGGCTATCAGGCTATTAGCCGTGTACTTTCATGAGACACCTGCATAGCTCTTGTGGTTAGGAAATCCAGGAACCATCCCACGGTCGGAACTGACCATTGGGGAGTTAGGTGTTAGTCGTTGGTCGCATGGCAGTCCGGTTGTCCAGTTGAAAGAAACGGAGGCGGAGCTCCACCCCTTTAGGCACGAACAAAACGGGGGTGTTGGATTAAGGATAGGAGAGCGATGAAGAACCGATTAGGGACTCTGGAACGTGTTTCAGACTCCGGCAGCTTAGAGAAAAAGCTGTGTTATCAGCTCTGATTAAAAGTCCCGAATTGATTCGGACTTTGGCAACGTTCGCTGAGAATCAGCAATTATTTTCGAAATCTCGGTTCGTCGAATTTCGGGCACTCTTTGTTGTCTCGTGCTTATGCTATCACCCTGATAGAAGAAATTAGAGGTCTGTCTTGAATCTTTATCGGACCTGCAATTTGTCTTGACGAAACCTTTCGGAATACGGGGGCCTTGATCTCCATCTCTTGTGGAACTCTGACTCGATCGAACTTTATCGTCAAACGAACTTTGAACTCAAATGTACGAACTGTGTATATAATCAATTATTCCAGATTTTTATGCAATAAATTGTTGTTTAAATCATAGCTGTGAATAAAGTACTTAGGTCAACCTAAGCATTTCATTTATTGGTTTACACTCGGTCGCTCATTGGCCAAGACACCACACCATATTTCTGTTCTCGGTTTTTATGATGTTTAGATTCCATTTTTTAATCCGGAATGTAAATCTAGTATGTGCAATAAATCTACTCGCATACCCCTTTCAGCACGAGGATGAAAAGTCATTAAAACGAAAAAATGGTTTCTCTGCCCTTCATTGATATAAAAATTGGTGCTGTACTGGTAAATGGTCCGCTCCTTTGTCGTGCTTCCACTCAAACCTTTCTGAGCGGCCATGTTGGTCACCCGTTCAACTTTAAAGAAGTACATTATTTTTGTCTCTCTGATCTTCTTACATTTTAGTAAGA
>BGPR01000023.1:1592091-1614903 GCA_013235015.1 Araneus ventricosus
TGCTTTTGAATACAAGCTTTGATTAAAACCAAAATCTTTGGATCGCACTGAGAGAGACATTGGTACCTAACAGTATCAATTAGGGATAAGCCCATTTCAATCAGTCCGATTAGCCACCAACTTAAGGAGTCGGTAAATGAACTCCTCTTGACACCGAACATTCCTTTTCTCTTTATTCCTCTCATCTTGTACAAACTTGACATTCATACCAAAAATTGAAGATACAGAAACATCAGCAAAAGACTCTGAGGAATTAATAAAATTTGGTATAATCACAGTCAGCCTTCAGTCTTCTATATAAAAATCCAATTCTTTAAAGAAATAGTAGCACGTAAAATTCCTACTTAAGATTTTATTTAGGTTTACTATTATCTTGCATGTAAACTGCATTTTTTTACCTCTATTTTTTAATGGCAAATGCTAAAAAACAAACTGAAACTTAACTTCACTAGTACAGTGTATTTTGGAGTAAAACCAATCATGCAATGTGTTAATTGTTTATTTCTATTAAATAATTCGTATTTAAAGTGACAAACAATTGAGTCCATGTAAGTTTTATTGCTATGATACCTGCAGACCTTGAGACCTTCAAGTGAAGTTAATTATATTTACAGAGTCTATCATATTTTTGAATGCATTGTGATTTTAATTAATTTAATCAATATATTTTAACCTTATACATAATTTTTTAACATATTGTCTTAACTGGTATTTTTTAAAAATAACTGAGATATGTATATTAAATTTTTTTCTCTGTGCGTTGTATGTTTTGCAAACACTTCTTCATTAAATTAAGGCATCCATGTGTGACTTGGATGGCAAAATATACCTTCTTTTCATATCAAATTATTAATAATTCACTGGACTTAAATTTTGTATTTTCTATGACACGCTACAAATTTAATTAAATGCATTTCTTTTCCCACAAATAGAATTTCATATTTCCTAGAAGTTGGAGAAAGAGCGATATTATTTGTTTTCATCTCATTAAAAATGAATTCTTTATTTTCATGCATATAAATTCAGTTGAATATTATCTTTTTTCTTTATATTCAATGATTTTTTTCGTTGTCCTAAAAATTAAAATACTTTATGAACAGAATCATACTCTCATGCATTTTTACTTGAACCAAATAAAATTTTTTTATTTACTAATGCATTGATTACAACATTGTTTCCGATGAAGTTAAAATAATAATAATTCTCTGTTGCCACAAGATTTCTGGGTTGTTATTTTGTAACTTCCACTATAAAATATTATTAATGCTTTAAAATAGGAAATATAAATTTTTCACACTCACGAACATAATAGAAGTCTTAAGGTGAGTGTAGCTATTGTTCTTAAATTTTAAATCAGATTCAAAATCTTATACTAATATAGCAAGCTTATATTCATTACAAGAAGTTCTCTTCAAAGTCAAATCTTTTTTAAAAGACGTATATAATTATATATTAATAAATATTTTAATAACCAGACTTAATTATTAATTGTTTCTGAGTATTAAGTTGCCAAGGTTTCGGCAGGAAATTTTTCGTTAATCACGGAAAACAGTTTTAATTAACAAGGAACTGATGATTAAAATACAGGATTTAAAATGCAACGAAGTGTAGATATAACGATTTTTCTTTCAAATATTAATTTATAGATACTTCATATTTTCAATTATAGAAAGAGAGAGACTGTGTATAAAAGCTACATTTATTCTCTTTAGAAAGTAAATGAATCTTGAACTATTTGGATATTCAGTCAAATAAAATGTGAGTTACATAAGTGCTGTGTAATGAACAAATTTCGACATGATAATGAAAAATTTCATTTAATTAATTTTATAGTATATTAAAATAGTTAGAAGAAGAAATTTTATCTGATTTTTTATGAATATCTATTTTTCTGAAGCGTTTCTTTAATTTGTAACATAATTTTGAGTATTAATTACAAAAATTTATTTTCTTCAATTTTGAATTTATTCCACCTTACTATTTCCTTCATGTATTTCCCAGATCTGAATTAAATTTATTGCAGTTAATAACTAAGAAATGTGATAATGTTAATAATTAATCACATTAAATAATGCGTTGTAACAATAAAAATTGTTTTGGATCAACAATTAAACGGTTTGAAAAATTAAATTAAGTGCAAAATTTAAATATAGTAGGGAAACCGGTCTATAATTCTCATGCCATTAATGTGCATAATTATGCTGTTTTAACTCTTGTATAACTTTTTTAATCCTCATTGTAACCAATATTGTAAATTATTAGTATAAAACAAAACTTCTATTTACTGATATAAAGGTATAGACACAGTTAATAATATTATAAGCTTTTTCACTGAATTATATCAGGCTATTTTTATGCAGTTCATGCAGACTATTGTGACATAAATTTTTAAAATATTTATTTAACAAGCTGAATTAAGATTTACTCCTATTATCAAATTTGATAACCCTTTCTCTACTGTAGTTAAGAGATATCAGAGAAGTTGTCATCCATTTAGATAGATGGTTCGAATCTCAGACCTGAGTCGTGGCAGCGAACATGTTAAGTATTATTCCTGACGGTTCGAATATATAGTTATGCCGCATAATTTTTGAGTCTCTTTCTAATGTCTATTTCAAAGACAAAAATTTTTTAAAGTGGAATACGTTTTTGGAACAGTACTTTATTGGTATAGACTAAGAAAATATTATATACCTTAATAATATTATGGTATATAATATTATTATATACCATTCAGTGTTACATGACAAAGATGTAAAGTTATTTTTTTTCACCTTTTCGAGAAGTAAGGATCCCAGACTCAATGAAATATCTACCGTTTATATATGGGCTAGGTGCACGTTAAATTCGTCGAGTGTAAAACGCCCTCTCTCTGGTGTGGTGTGGTTATGTTAGGTTAGGTTATATTAACGTCCCGTTTTGAAGCAACACGAGGGCTATTTAGGGACGGACCTCGTAATTTTGAACCGCGGTCAGATGACGAGGACGACACCTGAGCTGGCACCCCCCTCTCCAAACTTCCGCGCCACACCAACGGGAGGACGTTTGGCCACTACGTATGATTTAGCGTGCAACAGGCCCCATACACGGCGGATCTTCAGTGGAATCGGGTTTCGAACCTGCGACCCTCCGGTCCCGAGGTCGAGACCTTACCACTAGGCCATCGCTGCCTACCTGGTGTGGTGTGGAAGTTTGGAGAAGGGTGACGGCTCAGATGACGCCATCGTCATCTGTTCATGGTTCAAAATTAAGAGGCCCGACCCCAAATATCCCTCGTGCAGCTTTAAAAAGGGTTTCAATCCAACTAAAACTGAGTTTAACTGAACCAGCATTCTCATCTGCGAAATGTCTCAATCCGAATTCGACAAGGAAAATTTATTACAATCGCGCACAAATATAATTACGAGATTTTTACGAAACTCTATGTTTAGAACCTCCATGAGGTAAAGAAACACGTTTCTGCAATCACATCTCTCTCTGTGTGTGCCCTCTCTGTTTTCTGTTGGGTCCCCTCTCATGTTCGAATTATAGGTAATGAGAAAGCGGGCAAGGTTTCCAAACTGGCGACTGTTTTAACCAATATTGCTATCCCTGCGACAAACTTGGAAAACACAGTAAGATATTTCTATGCACCAAATGGAAGATGGAATGGGAGTTACAGTCAGAGAACAGCTTCACTCTTCCAAACCTTTTGTGTAACATTGGCCCTTATTAACGAACAACAAAACCGATTGCATTGGGATATCAGATTTACTCATTTTCACGTGCTATTGGAAGAAGGATCACCAGCGTGCTCGCGGTGCAACTGTCATATGCCTCCCGCCATATGCTGTTAGAATGCACAAACTTGAAAGCTCAGCGTTTGCCGGTTTTCATCAAACATCCTCAATTTCATTATCAGCTTTACTTGATAAAACGCCTCATGTTAATATTTTTGCATTTTAAAGTCCATTAAGTTTTATCCACTCATTTAAATTGTGTTTGCATTTTAAACTACAATTTCCCATCTATTGTTTTATCAACTCTTTATAATTATATCCTTTTACATTGATATGACATTAACTTTTTATTAGGTCAGGTATAGTCAAATCCTTTGCCCTTGCGCCATAAATAACCAATACCAAACCCAACCAAAACTGTGTGTGAGTCAGATATTGATAACTGAAATTGTCATTTAAGAGCTATACAAATTCTGATGTTTGTCGACCAGTAAAAACAGTTGAAAGCATACTTCATTATTTAATCAATTTTTTATCTTTTTGAATTATTCCTTGCGATTGGAGAATAGCGGATTCGAACCCCTATCTTCGAGTATTCGCCGTGTACGGGGTCTGTTGAGTCTGAAATTGGTCGTCGATGGTCAAATGTCGTCACATCGATGTGGAGTGGGAAGTTGGAGAGTTGAATGTCAGCTCGGATGTCATCAGATCCAGATTCGAAATTGTGAGGTCGAACGAAAAATAGCTTTTTTGTGGCTTCAAATCGGTACGCTGATGGTTTAGTTTAGTGATATTAACGTCCCGTTTTGAAGCAACACGAGCGGTACGTTGATGGAATGGAACGAAACAATCGGGTTCTTTTTTATTGATAAAAAAGCAGAGCTAATTGTTCTTGAGTAATTCGAATTTAGATATCGTTGTGAATCAACCCCGCATACTTCGATTATGTCAACAAATTTAATTGAACTTATGAATATTTAAGAGAATCGTAAACTTTTCAGTCGTCAAAATATCGATTTTTTTTCATTTTAGCCTCATAAAATAGGGGGAATTTCACCGATTACGGAAATGTATAATTTAAAATTGAAAACAACAGGAGCCAGTATGATAAAAACAATTTTTTTTTCATTTTTTCTCAAAATTTTAAAAAAAAACTTAGGCATGCATAGGTGAGGTTAATTTCATTGCATCGATATGAAATTTTATACAATAATATTTATAAGCATTATGCATCAGTTGCTTTCGTGAAAAGTACTTTTTATTAATTTATAGGTAGTGATATATTTTTAACCTGATTAATGAAAAGTATCATGAAATTTTCAGATTTTCGAGTTATATGATATTCAATTTTTTAAAAATTTATGCGAATTAGGGGTGATTTTATGCAGAGCATACGATTTTTTTGACAGCAACGATTTCGTTTATAAACTTGCAGATTATTATCGCATCACAACACTTTTTTGATTTGTTACTAATAATTACCTTAAGAAACAAACATTTTTATGCTATTTAGTGATGAAAATATCATATTCTTCCTATAAAGACTATATTTTACAGCAGATTAATTTTCACTTGGAAAAAAAATCTACTTTCATTTACAATTTAAAATTAATTGTTCGAAACACCCCAGTTCCTTTAAAGCGTCAATCTTTTCATAGTACCTTCAATATATTTGGAAGTAGCCTCTGCCCTAATTTAGGAGACTTTATTCGTTAAATTTTATTTAACCTTCCAGCGGGCGCGCCTGCGCAAATTTTACGACGTATCGTGCATCGTATTACATACACATATATATATAGTGTTGTTTTACAAAAATCAATGCAACTTTTATTTATTTAATCGGCATTTATTAGCTCCATAATAAACAAAGATTTTATAAATAAAAATTGCACTTAAATTTATAAAAGGACGATATAAATATGTAATACGATGCGCAATGCAAGTATCTCCTCGCCCGCTGGAAGGTTAAACATTCTACAAAATTTTCTTTAGTTTAGCAAATTTTTTTACATCTGTTAGGATGGAAATGCTTAGATAATACACCAAGTGAGGTTAAGATAATCAGCTACTAAGAGCTAAGGTCATACAGAAATTTTATGCTAATGAACATCGAGAAAGCTATTCTATCTTCTATTTAAGCAATAATGTTTATCACTGATCCATTGTGCGACAAGTAAGCATTATAAACTCTTGGGGGCACTCGCGGTTTGGACCTGAAAACGGTAACATTAATGTGTTCTAATATTTAGGTTAGAAAACGACCCATCACCTATCCCGAAGCATCAGCCTCCTCACATCAGAAACGTGCGCATCAGCTACCAGCGCCATCTAGCGCCCAATCTATCAAATCCCGTCTCCAAATCGTGTCACTTGCATATTAGAACCAAAATGCTGGATTTCCCATGTTCTCTCACTCACTCGCTAAGCAGGCTCAATGCACCTTACAGAACAGGATAAAAGATAGAGAAATAAACAGAGAGCGAGATAGAAAGGAAAGGAAAAAAAGAAAACTTCTCTACTACACACATTAAATCTAGGAAGAGAAAAGCTGCGAAGAATACAAGTGTAGTTTAAATGAAATAAGGTGCGTCGTTCCATGTAAATGAAAGAGGATTGGTTTGGAGATTCGAGCGGAATTACTATAAATCTTAACGGTGTTCCTCGGCCGTTAAAACGGCGCGGGGTGAATTCGGATTCACTGATTTGTATGCAAGATGCATCGCACTCCAGGCGCACTATCGTAGACCAATTAGTGTCCTGAAAAAGTTTGGATGCCAAGAATGATATAAAATAGGCTTGTTTCTGAGGTAATCAAAAGTGATGCAGATTGGAAATAGTTGCAAATCCTTAATCGGTTAGAAATAGGGTCTATTTCTTAGATGGAAATAATTCGCGGTTGTGATGTGAATTCCGATTTCGATATCCATTTGAAGTTATCAGATAATTAGGTTTGTCTCTTAAGGTCAAAAGATGTACCTCTGGATAAGTAGGTTAAATGTATTTGTAGATATGCAACTGAAAACTAATATAAAATTGAAGTAATTATTCATGTTAATGGTGTTAAAAATGATCAACGAAGGTGTGTAATGAAAGTGATAAAATGCTCGTAAAGATGTAAGATTTTTCTTCATTGAAACTAAGAAAGAAAATCGAAAATAATTTATATTCTTTTCAGTAGAGAGGAAATGAATTATTCGGGCGTTTAGTTAAGTAGTTAAAATAACTTTCGCTAATACATTCCAGAATCTAGTAGTTTAAATTATTGTTAGTGTAATAATTCTTGATATCCTCTCTCTAATGTTTGAAGACCAATATTTGTATAATTACAAATATTACTACAAAGGTTTCAAGCTTGTATATATATAGTTGAACCTCGAGAATCCGAAAGTCTTTTTTTAATTTTCTGAAAAATGTTTATTAAAAAATGTAGGAAAAATAACAATTACGAATTAGAAACATAGAAATGAGCTAATGTTTGTTTCTAATTTAAAGGAAACATTTGAATTGGTATTTAAAAATGAATACATCACCTTAATTATTAGAAGCAAAATCGGTTATCTTCTTTTGGCGTTAGGAACTAAACCTGCGAATTGTAGGTTGCTCTTTCTTTACTCTTTTCACAGAGTAACCAAAGTCAATACATTACATACATTACACATTACTACATTTAGTATATCAAGAGTATTTTACCGAATTGAGGTCAGTTTCAATCAGTTAGGATTCGCGAGGTTCTACTGAATTCATAGATTAATAATTCTCTCTTTATCCGATCACTGATCCCAACATTTGATATGCTATCACATGATAATTTAACTTTATATCTGAAAAGTGATCAAAGATTCCAATCTGCAAGGAATATATTGCATCTTGCCCTAGCATATGAATATAGTTCTCATTTTACGGTAAATAAATTTCATGTTTTCTCTTACGACTCTGTAATATAGAAAAGTAGATGGATTTATAAAAACTTTCTTTCAGGGGAAATAATATTGAATTATCAACAATCAAAGCCACAGAATTTAATACACTTTCTTATTGGACAGTACACTCTCGTTGTATTATTTTCTACTTATTTTCCTTATCTCGCCTTTCAAGCACGGATATCTTAAAAATATATAGAGACTTAAAATAAAAATTGCAAAAGCAATTAGTAAAATTTAACTCTTATAGTTCAAATTAATTTACAGAAATGTAGAATTCCGTCAGTCATCAAAATTTTCAATTGTTGACCGTTATTGCCCATGCTCTGCTGATAAAACTGACCGACAGATAGACGTATTCCAAATGGCACTACCCAGGTAGCACAACATATTTCACGATATTGTACAATATTGTTCGATACTATATAATGTGGTAAAAAAGGGTGGGAGGTTAAATCCCAAACCCGCTACAGATAAATATGCTTCATCTAAGGAACACTCTAGGGCAAAATGCACCAAAGATAAATGAGGAGAAACAGTAGTTTAACAACTAAATTATTTATTGATAAAATATGAAATGAGAAAGGTATTTACACAGGTGGTTATTTACAGATTAGACAAGAGAGATTTAGGGTTTGTTAATTACTTATTAAAATATCAAACTTGCACCTCGTTTAAAGATTAGTTAGCTACAGCCATCACCCATCGCCGCCGTGCGAACAAGGAAGAGACCCCCGTAGCTGCCTACGCTCACATCTACCGCCTGTCTGTTCTGCTTGATTTCAAAAAGTCATTTCCCATTAAAACATTACACTTGGTTTTAACTGAGAAACACCCGCGCATCACGTGATTAGCACCGTGAGAAAGCGCGCGATCGTTATCTCCCGATATCTTTCCGCTGACACAACAATGTTCAAATGAGCTTGTATGGAAAGTGAAAAAATATTATTAAGAAGGCATTAAACTTATGCTTTTAAGCTAGACGGGAAAAATACAATTCCAACAATAATATTATATGATATTGTACAATATTGTTTGATATTATATAATATTGTACAATATTGTTTGATATTATATAATATTGTACAATATTGTTTGATATTATATAATATTGTACAATATTGTTTGATATTATATAATGTTGTACAATATCTTTTTTCTACTGAGGTATGCATGCCAACTTAGATTTGGGCATATTCTCCTTTATTGAATTCTATCAACTCGTCGGCTGTACCTAGTCTTGATCTATAAACATTTTTGCATGCATTCTCACAAAAGGAAATCCATCAGGTGAGTGTGTAGAGAGCTCATTGCAGCCTTTTCGTTTTAAACCTGGTGGAAGTGCCATTTTTCATTCTCAAATACATCTTGAACTACATGGCCCAACAGATTTCTTTTTCAAATTCAGATTTTAAAAAAAACTACCTTTCACGGGCAACCCTTTAACCTACAACAACACGTCTGACACATGCATCGACTTACATAATTTTTGCTATTTAAATCCGTAATTAGGTCAGCGTAACAATTAATTTTGAATACAAAAATTACTTGGACACGCTTAAATGTCTCAAGTATCATTTACCATCTTAAATAGATTTAAATAAAAAAATGATATCCCAAATGGGTGATCTAATTAGGATGTTAAATAAAATCGTAGGGCAATGAGGTAAAGTTTGATAGATTCTTATTGTGTTCCACTGTCAAACCTTCATTATCAAGTGCCACGCAACTGTAATTTTGACCATTGATGGAGCAATTGTTTGTAAAAAAGCATACTTTAATGTAAAAACTTATAATTTTAAATAAAAAATTCATTGTATTAATTAATTAAAATCGTTAATTTTTCGATTTTTGAAAAGATTTCACACTTGTATTGATAAATTTTAATTCCGAAGCACTGATGTATATTTTTAAATGTTTATGTAACAGCATTTTAAAATGTGTGTACACGTTTTACGGCACCCTGTTTTCAACTTCCATTACTGTAACAAAAACATCATGGTTATTTTAAGTTCTTACTAAGTAATAAAAGTAAGTAATAAAAGCACAAATTTTTGTTTATATAAGTCTTATATAATCAAAAATTTGTACTTTTATTTATCATAACTTATAAATTGAATTAGATTAGATAATTTATAGCTATAATCCAAAATATACGTATAACTATCTTAAAATTCATTTTTAAACTTGGACTTGCATCGTAATAAGTAAGGAAGAATTTTTTTTAAAAATATTTTTCTTTGCTAAATATTTAACATGATTTTAAATACTATGTAACATAATAAACTGATTTTAAATGTAAATAATTTGCACAAGAGAGCTTCTATCCTTTCAACCATTATGTTAAAATGAGTTAAAAACAATATAAAAATTATTTATATCTTCTCAAATTAAAACCCTCTTTTTCGAGCCTCATAATCAAGCAAAGTGTTCCAAAGAGCAACTGCAGGTTCTTCTTGGAACATTTACTTCATAATTGTTCCTCGGCAACCTCCTCCCAATAAAAATTAATCCATTTATAGAAGGCAGTAATCTCGGAGGCCGACTCTGGGATTCTTGTGCGAATTCTTCAGGGCAGTTTCATCTCTTCGGATGAGAGGGGAAACAGTTTCCTCGGTTTGCTTTATTATCGACATGGGGAAGATAAAATTCCTCCTTTATCACTCTTACGACCTTAGAAAGACGCGAACAGATTCAATCTGAATATACGACCCAGGATAAATGTGGATGAGAAAACCTAAGTGGCACGCTATCCGGAAGATCCCTTTACAAACAAAAATTTAGAGGAGAGGCAAGTAGGAATAAACCGGATGAGTTTTCTTTATTGTTATCAAAGGTCAAGTGGTTTATTTCGTTTCTTTGCAGTTGGAGAGTGAATAAAACTGATAACAATTTTCCTACTTTTGCGACAGCTTATGATTTGAAATGTAAGTCATAATCATGTAACAGCAGATTTTTCGTCAGATTGCGTAAATTAATGACGAATATTTAACAGAAATGATAAGAAATGAGTGAGAGAATTTGTTAAGGCTAGTCTGGAATAAAAATGAACTCCAAGTAAAATTCTAATTTCGGTTTTTATTCAGAAAAAAAACAGAATACACTGCACTAAAAACTCTTTTACTAGCAAAAATGTAGACTAAATCAAGTGGAAATCAACCAGAGAGATGAGATTTCTTTATTATTATCAGCGAATATATTTCATTTTTTTACAGTAAGAGAGTGAATAAAACTGATACCAATTTTCTTACTTTTGCGACAGCTCACGATTTGAAATGTAAGTCATAATTATGCGACAGCAGATTTTATCGTCAGAATTCGTAAATTAGTGACGAATATTTAACCATTAATGATACCAAATGAGTGAGATAATTTGTTAAGGCTAGTCTGGAATATAAATGAACCCCAAGTAAAATTCTAATTTAGATTTTTATTCAGAAATAAACAGAATAAAGGGGAAAAATTTATTCTTAAAAATGAATATTTGTTTCTTATTCAAATTTTAACGTCGTATGTAAAGTGGTTAAACGCCACACTGAAACGCAAAATTCTAATTTAGGTTTTTATCCAGAAAAAAACAGAAAAAAGAAATATTTCATTATTCTTAAAATGATCACTTTATCACTCTTACGACCTGAGAATGACTCGAACAGATTCAATCTGAATATACGACCCAGGATAAATGTGGGATGAGAAAACCTAAGTGACACGCTACCCGGAAGATCCCTTTACAAACATAAATTTAGAGGAGATGCAAGTAGGAATAAACGGGGTGAGTTTTCTTTATTGTTATCAAAGGTCAAGTGAGTTTATTTCGTTTCTTTGCAGTTGGAGAGTGAGTGAAAGTGATAACTATTTTCCTACTTTTGCGACAGCTTATGATTTGAAATGCAAGTCATAATAATGCGACAGCAGATTTTTTGTCAGAATTCGTAAATTAGTGATGAATATTTAACCATTAACGATAACAAATGAGTGAGAGAATTTGTTAAGGCTAGTCTGGAATATACATGAACCCCAAGTAAAATTCTAAATTAGGTTTTTATACAGAAATAAACAGAAGAAAGAAAAAAAATATTCTTAAAATGAATATATATTTCTTATTCAAATCCTAACGTCTTATGTAAAATGCTTAAACACTATACTGAAAAGTAAAATTCTAATTTAGGTTTTTATCCAGAGAAAAACAGAAAAAAGGAAATATTCCATTATACTTAAAACCAATAGTTTTTTTCTTACTCAAATCCTAATGTCTTATGTAAAATGGTTAAACGCTACACTGAAACACTTTTACTAGCAAAGATTTAAAGTAAATCAAGTGAGAATCAGCCAGAGAGATAAGATTTCTTTATTATTATTATGAGCGAATATATTTCATTTTTTTACAGTAAGAGAGTGAATAAAACTGATAACAATTTTCTTACTTTCGCGTCAACTTATGATTTGAAGCTGATGTCCTGACTATGTGATAGCAGATTAATACAATAATTTGATGATTTGACAGAACTTGTAAATTAGTGAGAAATATTTAACCATTAATTATGAGGCCCGCATAAGGAAATCATTTACACTTTTATTAATAATAGCCAAGAAAATAAATGAAATTAAAGTAAAATATTAGTTACTTTTTGCTGCTTAAATTCTTATAAAAAATTATAAGGGACATGCTTTTTTATTTTTAAAATAATATTTTTGCATCTTATTTACTATGGTTATGGCGGCATTCTACCCTTTACAAACAAAAATTTAGAAGAGAATCTAGTAGGAATAAATCGGATAAGTATTCTTTATTGTTATCAAAAGTGCGTGAGTTTATTTATTTCCTCTATAGCAGAGGAATAAATAAAATTGACTAAACTTAAACAGAAATAAACTTTTCCTACTTTTGCGACAACTTATGATTTAAAAATGAAATAATAATTATGCAATTTGTAAATTAGTGAAGAGTATATAACCATTGAATAATAGCAATGATAAAGGCTTCATTTTCATGTGTTGAGATTAGCAAGAAAATAAATGAGAGTAATGTAAAATACTATTTATTACACCTAGTTTAGATTTTTATCTGAAAAAAAATCAGACTGAACAAAAGAGGCATTTTTTATTTTTCAAGTCAATATATTTGCTTTATCAAATCTTACTGTTATATATAATATAATTTCTGTCTGGGCAATAAATTAGGCACCCTGATTGTCATTCAAGAAATATTAGATAAAATGAAGCATTACACATTTTCTTCGTTAAATACAATTTTCGAAGATGCTCAACAAAAAATTTGAAATCATGAAATAAAAGATTGTTCCTTTTTTTATCAGTATATAACTTGATAAACTACTTGCATTTTTTATGAAAGTTTAAATATTAACATTAAACAATAACATTAATTTTTTTCATCTTATTACCAACTTCTATTCTTGAAATTGATTTTCATACTTTCCAAAAAATCGATATATTTGTTGTTTAAAAGTTTCACTTCGCTGCTGATGAAAATTTAAAAAAAACATGAATCATATTTTAATGCGGTAAACTGCATTATTGTGTTAGGCTTCAATGAATAAGCCAAGTACAAAAAATGTTATCCTACATACCAATTAACATTAAAATTACTGTATTTTCATTCAATTACTGCATAAATTTACTACAAAAAATTAAAGTCTGAAGTATCAAAAGATGACAAACACTAAGTTTTAGCCATATACTTTATAGACGACTCTCAGAATGTTTTAATTAGTATAATTAAATGCATAAATGAATGTAAAATACGTGCATGAATATTTAAATATACTTTCGAAATCTTATTCACTCCACTGATTTTTCATGGCTTTTAAACTATTAATGAGTGTTAAATTTTTAGTTACTATTTTGTTGAGTAATAATTATGCAATTAATTCACTTGATAGAAAGTTATTGTTATTCTTCTCATATTTTACATAAGAATACTTATTTCTAAGATTTTAGATTGCCAAAAAGAAAATATTTCAAGTTTCTTTCGACGGAAAGCATATTTATCATGAATGTAAGTGCAATTTTCATAATATTTAATTTTGAAATCATTTTCCATTCAGTTAATGTAGTAAAAAAGCTTCTGTGTTTATATATGATTTATTTTAAAAAGTCTTTCTTTTGTATTAAGAAACAAGATTTGTATCGAGGTTAATTTATTAGGACAAGAGATAATCAATTAAACACTGTTTTCTTTAAAACTATTATCATGAATATTCATAATTTTCTTACTTTTAAACATTTTAATTAATTTATCACTTTCAGCCAATAATATTTTTAATGAAGTTTTATTTTATGTAAGTTTAAACACATTTCCATATTTTTCTAATGAAACAGCGAAGTTATATGCACAGTACGAGAAAATGCAAATAAAAATCGTATTAAATTTCGTATTGTGTTCTATAATCAGGGGTGTAGTGGTAATTTTATAACTAGCTTAAAATAGTGCGACCATTGTCTAATCCTTTCCCTTACAAAAATATGATGGATATTTCAAATTAATAAAATGCAATAAGCCTATGGATAGTGGCGGAAGTGAGAGGTTAAAATCATTAAGGTTGCACACATTTAAATGTATTTTATGTTTTTATACAGCAAACCCCATGATAATTTTTATATTGCTTATTGATGCGATGATTTTACTTTGGCATTACTCAATTTTGGAATAACTTTTAAAAAAAATCAGCACAATCTTTTTAAAAATTATTCTTTACCATCTACATTATATTCATGCTTTGAAATACAGTACGAATTATGTTAATGTTTGATCAAAAATTAACTAATAACTGTAAAATATGCATTGTTTCTGGGTTGACGTTTTATTATTTCACGATTTTAATACCTAGATAAAATAACTGCGCATCTCTGAAAGGTAAAAAAATGTTATGGTGAAGTGAACCCCTATATACCCTCCATATCCCTCACTCCATTTTGTCCCCCCTCCCCCAATAATATCACCTAAGTCAAAGCGTTCCGGCACTGCTTAGTTTTCGACTACACCACTGTCTATGATCATCTGCTGGCCGCCTTATATTTATTTATTTAACCCTCACCGGCTTTATCTACCTACCCAAAATGGTGTACGGCGCTGTTCGCCTTATATGTTTAACCCTTAATTGCTTGGTGTATTTTGTACATCATTGGAGCTTTAACGGCCGTTGTTTTAATTCTGCTTCACCCTTAAACGTTTCTCCCAGCTAGCCTACAGGTGACTCATGCTGAGTGATCTAGGAAGGTTTTTGTTTTCCTTCATTTGAACCCAAGAGCTTGAGCGAAGTCTTTGTATCGTTATGTCTCTCGAAACAATGAATAAGTACTATTTTAACTCTAAATGGATATTTTGTATTTTAATGAAGGATTAAAGCTGTTTAATTTCTAACTAAAATATTTCTATGACCTCTTGCTTGTGTTATTTTATTATAATTGTATATAAATTTATAAATCTGCAAATCTTTAATATGCGTTTCACAAATTTATATTATGGAGTAATATTGTCATTAACCCCTATTTTAAGTGTTTTTTTTTAAATTTAAAGTAACACATGGTTACTGCATTTGACTTAAAACTAATCCTATAAAACACTAACCTTTTTACCTAGATGTTTAGAATTATATGGTGTACAAAATACACCCCCGGGAAATTTTGCTGTGTGAATTGGTGCGAGTAGTTAAGGGTTAGATATAATCCATAGTGAAGTTTTAGTACAGGATATTAGTATCCTGGATCATCAAATTTTAAAAAAATCCAGAGTAAATTGCGAAAGGAGCAATTTTTGAAATGTGTTTAAATTTATATAAAACTATATTTTCTGTCGTTCAAACTTTATGACGTTGCTCTATAGGAACAAATCATGGCAAATGAATTTTTGTACAATGAGTTCATCCAAACAAACGTAATACTACATCTTGTTGTAAATGCAGTTATTCTTTTATGTCCACTACACACCAGCTAGAAAACATTTGACTCTAGATATACCGGGAATACGTAAAAGATGGATCTTTTGTGTAACCAAGACTGGAGCAAGAAACTCTCCAGTCTTGAAGCCGAGACCTTGTCAACTGGACACCGCAGCAACGACATACTCAGAGAGTATTAGATTGAAATGTCCTCGCAGAGGATATTAATTGTATGGTGAATATTCGAACCTCATAGCCTTAAGCAAAAAACACACTGGTAAAAGACCATTGCATAGTATGAATTGCCATGTTATTGGTCCGTTGTAATAAGATATTGCCTTAGGATTAAAACTTTAACCCAATGTTTCACAAACTTTTTTGTGCCATGCCACACTTAAGCCTTTCTAAATTTGTTATGCCGCCTAACTAATATACACATATTTTTTAATATTCAAAAATTTAATTTTTCACTGAAGAAACTAAAATGATATGTTTTATGAAGGAATCACTAGGAAATTGTTGAGAAACGTAGAAGAAAATTTTCAATACATACCGGGTTCCCACTTATATCCGTTACACCCCCTTAACTTCTAAACGGTGACAGCTTAGGCCATGAAGTTTGTGTCTAGGCTAAAAAGGCTATGCGCTACTCGATTAGACAACTTACAACGCCATCTATCGGCAAATTTTGAAATTAGAGGTCCAATCTCGTAAACAGTGAAAGATACGAGAAAAAAGTCAATTAGAAAGTTGTAGAGCACTCTCGATTTAGTACGAAAAAAGATACCTTGCGCATATTAATACTCAAAACATAATGCAAAAAATGAGCATTTGTTTGGTCACGATTTCGAAAATTGTCATGTCATAAAGAGTGGAAGAATGAAACTTAGACACGTCCCTGTCTTCTGGATCCTTTATTTATATTGCTCAAAATGCTCTCCGTTAGCCACTATACACATTTGCACTCTGGACTGGATTTCTCACTGCACATTGTGCATCATGGCAGGTGCTACGGAGGCACAAGCATCAGTAACGCGTCGTCGAAGATCCTGCAATCTTGGCGGAGGAGTCACATATACCTGCCCTTTTATGTGTCCCCATAAGAAGAAGTCCAATGGGGTCAAGTCAGGTGAGCGCGAGGACCACTCTACGACACCACCGTACCCGATGACTTGATTCTGGAATGTCTCCATTAGGTACTGCTTACAGTTGAAAATCTTAAGCGGAGGGGCGCCTTCATGTTGGAAGCATACATTTGGGAGTTGGTGCAACGGTATATTCTCAACAAAGTCGGTTATTACATCCTACAAAAGCTCCAAGTACCATTGTGCCGTTAACGTTCCCTCGTAAAATACTGGTCCAATGAGCCTGTCATTAAAAATTCCGCACCAAACATTAATCGACCAGCGTAGTTGATGTGGAACTTCGACAGCATATCTCGGATTTTCTAGCGAACAGGTATGAACGTTCTGTCCAATAAACATTCCGTTACGCAAAAAACACGCCTCATCCGTCCATATTCTGTCTGCCAGGAATGTTGGGTGGTCCTCTAAGTTATTCATCACAACGTTGCACCACGTGTAACGTCTCTCAGCATCAATCCCTGCACAGGTGTGGATCGGTATGGATAAGCACCTGATTCATTTAGGATTGCCCAAACGCGGCTTTTTGAGAGGCCGCAATTTTCACTGATCATTTTTGAGCTGCTCTGAGGACGGCGAAAGCGTATGGTAGCACATCTTCTGGTTGCACTTTGCGTCCTACATTACGAGGTCGGCTGGTCACGCAGACCGTCTCCCTTAAACGTTTTACAACTTTTAAGATGGTCTTGCCGTGTAGGATACGGGCCTTCAGGTAAACGTTCACGATTTTGCCTTACGCCTACATTCAACGTAAATTAACAACACCTCGCAATCCTCGATAATGCCAAATTTTCCATAACCCTCAGCTTTAACGTACAACCCAGCAGAAGCATTCTTTTATAGTAGTAGTCTCTGGTGAACAGGTATGACGTCATCATTTGCATAATACATGAAATCCATTTGATTTTTATACCAGACATGGTTGAGTTGAGTTGTGTGTTTGGAGAGACGATTTTCCAAGATAAGCAGAAAGTTTTCAATGGTTTGTAGAGACTTTCAGTAAAACACGCAACCGGTGGGGATAGAACCATGGTCTTCATGAATGTAAATCGCGTGCGTTTTCCCTGCGCCACAACACAGGCTGGTATTTAGTCCGTAAGGTGGTCTTTTCTCGCTTTGCTCGCGTTTCACGACGCAATAGTGTTGAAAATCACAATCAAACAAATGTTCATTTTTTTACATTCTGTTATGAGTATTAATGTGCGCAAGGTTAAAACGCCAGCGAAGCGAGAAATCCAATCCAGCATCCCAATTTGTATAGTGGCTAACGGAGAGCATTTTGAGCAATATAAATAAATGATCCAGAAGACAGGGACGTGTCTCAGTTTCTTTCTTCCACCCTTTATGACATGGCAATTTTCGAAATCGTGACCAAACAAATGTTCATTTTTTGTACTTTTTTTGAGTATTAATGTGCGCAAGGTATCTTTTTGTAATAAATCGATAGCTGATATATATCGATAGCTCTACAACTTTCTAATTGACTTTTTTCTCGTATCTTTCACCGTTTACGAGATAGGACCGCTAATTCCAAAATTTGCCGATAGATGGCGTTTTAAGTTGTCTTATCGAGTAGCGCATAGCCTTTTTACTATACCTAGACAACCACTTTATGGACTAAACTGTCACCGTTTAGAAGTTAAGGGGAGGGGGGATAATCGGATGTAAGTGGGAACCCTGTATAATGGAGAACTGAAATTCAAGTACGAAATAATTTTATTGCAGATTTTTTCTATATTGTTTTAATTATTATTAATTATTTATTATTTAAATTTAGTGTAATCCTTGCGCTTGATACATGCAGGAAAGAGATTTTATGTTTGGTTCCAATTTAGTTATCTTCAGTCTCAACCTTCCTTGTTGCATTATTTTCAGCCGATTTGTTTGTTTCTTTTTTTTTCATTTTCGAATTGGACCCCTTAGCAACCAAATTTCCCCCATGTGGGACGCGAGTCCCACTTTAGGAATATTGCTTTAACCCTTTAAAAGGCTATTTTATTACAGTAAGAGTGGATTTTTACAGTAATGGTGGATAGAACATATTTTGGATCGAGAGCAATTCATTCAGATTTTTAAATAAAATTAATTTGATTTTTACACTTTTTTTTAAATCAGTCAATAAATTGCTTCAAAATAATTCATTATTATTATTTTTATAAAGAAGTGTTTTAATAAAATAAATTACATCTTCCGCTGCTTTATTATTATTGCGTTTTTCATACATTTCCTTTGTGAAAGTAAAAAAAAAATGCTTGCAACTAAAGCGAATTAGGTATTTTCAGTACGGCAAAAAACTAAAAATTGCAAATTATAAATAACAATTTTACTTGCTGAAACATGCACTAAACCTTCAGTGTTTCTAAATCAATTAACCACAAACATAATCAGATGAAAAAGGATCAAACCAATAAAGAATTATGCGCAGGAAAAATGGCTTCATAATATTGTCCTCCCTTCTTTTATACAAGGTTACCCTTTATTGTTAATATCCATTATGCGGTTAAAGTAATTATTAATATTTTTCGTGGTTTCTGAAGGTACTTTTAAAGAGATGGTAGCTCTAATCAGAGGTAGTAGAATACCAGAAATGGAGATTGAAAAATTGATGAATCAGTTGGTTAGTATATACATTACAAGGCCTTAGGTGAGGGTTAAACAGATCCTTTCGTTTTCAAATTAGCCACTTGTTTTCTCCCTTATGAAAGGGGATTTGTTTAGTTATATTAACGACCATTTGAAAAAACACGTGGGCTGTTTCGGGACGGACCTCGTAATACTGAACCACGGTCTGATGACAAGGACGCCATATGACCTGGCACTATCTCTCTAAGCTTTCGCGCCACACCAGCGGGCTGACATTTGGGCACTACTTATAATTTAATGTGTAACATGCCCCATACAAGGCAGATCTTCAGTGGAATCGGAACATCAATTCATGCGAACCTGGAACCCTCCGGCCCCGAAGTTGAGACCTTACCATTAGGCCACTGCGGCCACATGAAAGGTTGGTAGAAACAGGCTAGAGAATGGAAGGCCGTGAGTTCGAGCCCCAATGTCCACGGATCAGCTGCACGTTTATTTCGAATAAGAAAATTTCAAGAGTAAATCGCATACAACTGATGTGACGCGTAAGTTTATGGAGGGAGGACCTTCTTTAGTGCTGTCTTCATCATCTAATCACAGTTAAAACTGATGAGGTCAGTCTCAAATTGTCCACCTGTATCTTTAAACCGGGACGTTGAACTAAACTGAATTAATCCGTGTAAAAAAATTGTTCCAGATTCGTTTATTCCTGAGATAAGAAAAAGTGAAACCATGCTACTTTCAAACAGAAAACTCTTATCTCATGAACAGAAAGGGGATATTTGCTTCTTCCAAGTAATCTGTTGTTAATAAACTAAAGAACAAATAGTTAATCTTGTTAATAAACTAAAGAACAAATAGTTAATCTTATCTGGCTAGAAAATCCCTTAGTAGAACGTGCATTACATTTTATGTTATATAAATGAGCAACCTGTCTAGACATTCAAATCATGCCTCTTCAGGAAAAAGAAAATGGAAAATTCTTTTTGTAACTGAAGTTCTGTTTCTGAAGTAGATTTCGTTTAAGTTTACTTCTGACTAGTTTATGCCATTACTAACTTGCCTACCTATGGATTTGAATAGCGAAATATTCGTTGATATATATCCAATCTATGTATCTGCGTATATAAATGGAATATATTCTATTATGCAGATGGATGAAGCTTACAAATTTAACAGAAAATATTCATGCTATGCGTTTCATATGAATTTATGTATTAGGATTGATTGCTTTCGCTGATTATTAACCCTTCTATTCTTGATTGATCTATTTAAATCATCGCAATTACGTCATACATACATTATCACGCAACTTTGTGGTGTCATGTTTGTGCTTTATTTGTAATATATCTTGAAGTGACATTGCAGCAGTAGATTTTTCTTTTGACATGATAATTCCAAGTTATTTTATATAGCCCTAGATTTTCAGAAAGCACCACAGCGATACGCTTGCGGGAAGGTAGAGGGCCTAAAGACGATTCAGAATGGCATAGTAATGCAGAGTCGGAAATGCCTTCTTCACAAGCCAGGGTTAAAGGAATTGAGAAGAACAAGAAATGAAGAGGCAAAATGTAAGTAAAACAGGGAGTTTTAATCATAAAATTTATGATTAAACATCTGCAACTATTACAGAATGTATTCGAAATTCCGTCCACAAGCTCTATATACGGCGTTGCATGGAGTTAATAACATTCTGAAAGATTCTTGCTATATCTCTAATCTCCCAGATAGCTACAGAAATGAGAGAGACGAGATCTTCACCTGCGTTAAAGCGAGTCTCATACACTTTTACTATTATATGACTCCAATAGAAGAAAGAAAACGACGTGATAGGTTGGTAATATAGTAGGCCAATTAGCTGGACGACTAAGCCCGATTCAATGCTGTCCGAATATGAGATTTAAGTATTGATGGATTTCTGGTGAAATGAGCCTGGCCCTCACAATTCAGTACCATACTGAGGGAACAACAACTGAGGATCATGCTCTTCTTCCAAAAGTTACGACTGGACTAGACATAGAAAGATCAAACATTTCCTACCACCCGAAAGGGGAGGAATTATGACTAAAAGGGTTTACGCTGCGCTTGCGTTGTCCAATTTCATACAATGGCCTCTACTGCAAGAAGACATTTCCGACCCTGCAGTACTCTGGGGTTCAAAATCGTCTTTTTACCCCTATCCCATACATAAATTTGTCTAAGTGGTGTTAAATCACCCTATAAAAACATTGTATCGTCACACTAGGGCCTTTAACCCTTTGAGGAAAGGCCGCACGAGTAACGGTAAGGGAAGCCAGCACGTCCTCGTGCCAGTCGTCAAAGGGATAAGTATTTTTTCTAAACATTTTCAATTTGGCATGGTCTATCAGAAATAATTATTGTGTCTGCAACGTCACCAAAGTGTCAAACGGAAGTACAAATTTCCAAATACGCTCCTGATACAATGGTTTGTTTGTTTCCTTGGGACCTACGAATATCAGTTTTGCAGATTTAAAGAAAATTTTGATGAAACGCTTTTGACGATCAGTCCTAAAGAAACTGTCCCAGAAACACAAATTAATTGTGTGATGAAAATGGAATTAATTAAATTTTATTTGGATTTATTTCTCTTGTTTTTTATTCTGCAATTTTTGAGAGCTTATTAAGCAGAAACATACTTATAGCAATGAAATATCTATTTATTTATTTTTACACGTTGTTTCAAAGCACGATTAAGTTCTTCGCATTCAAGTTGCAAAGTACTTTTCAAATCAGTCCCAGTATTATTCGAATTGTTCATCTGGAAATCACCTGGTTCGTGAAAGATTTGAAGGAGCAATATGTTCGCCTTTCTTCCGAAGATCTTTCTACAACTGATATTGAAAGACAAGCAAAGCAAAGACATTAAAATCAATCACTTCCCATACCAGCATGAGAACCTCAATGAAAAGTTGCTGCTGCTACTTATAGAAATACCTGCAAAATATCTATCAACAAACAATTCTTTCGAAATGGGTATTTTAAAACAAGTCTGGGAAAGGTTTGCTGTTAAAAAAGGAAAATAAAGCCAACTTTTATGCTTTTTTTGTACGTTTTCATCTCGCATTTTTCGTTTTCTTCCCTGTGTTGGTGGAATAAACGTACGGGAGGGGGTGAGATTGGTAAAAAACATCTGTCTCCAACGGAAACTTGAAGTTAGCACAAGCGTGAGAAGAGGCTGAAGAGAGAAAAAAAATCTGGATTCCATTTATAAGCAAATGAGATCTAAAGGAAAAAGGGTTGTGTTGCGATAAGCAGTGGGATATATAGATATAGATAGATGGATAGATCTGGTGAAAAAAGGAAGCCATGCCGTTGAAGGGAACGGGAAAATAATACAAAGTGTAATCTATAGATCTCGGTAGAAATCGAAAGTAATTTGCATGTTAGGTATTTAACCAAACATCGGCGTTTCTGGGCGTTTCATTTTTAAGAATTTTTTTATTTTCCTTGACTTGTTTCAAGTTAGTAAAGATGGATGATTTGAAACTGGATTCCTTCCTATATCAATAGGCGATCTTCAAATTACTGG
>BGPR01000023.1:1614913-1713913 GCA_013235015.1 Araneus ventricosus
AAAATAAATTCTATAATATAAACATAACAATTCAATATTATAAACATGACAATTCAGTATTATAAATATAACAATTCAGTGTTATAAACATAATAATTCAATATTATAAACATAACAGTTCAATATTATAAACATGACAATTCAATATTATAAACATAACAACTCAGTATTATAAACAGGACAATTCAATATTACAAATATAGCAATTCAATATTATAAACATGACAATTCAATATTATAAACATAACAATTCAATATTATAAACATAACAATTCAATATTATAAACATAACAATTCAATATTATAAACATAACAATTCAATATTATAAACATAACAATTCAATAATATAAATATAATTGTTAATTTATTTCTATGTAATTTTTTAAAACATTTCAAACAAAGTGCTGGCAAAAATAATTATGACAGCAATAGTTGTAAAAAATAACGAGCAACAATGGTTATCATTGCAGTAAAATTTCATTTCTCACTTTAGTTCGTCGCTGTCCGATAAAGCGAAGCGCTCTTAGAGTAGCCGCTTAGGAGAGAGAAATATGAACTGCAGCGCCCGCGTGAACGTTTTAAGCTGTGCTAAAATACCTGCTGGCACAATTATCAACTGTGTTATTAGAAACTTCGCAAATTAACAACTACACGAGGGAAGTACGATTCCAATGGCTTTAGTTCTATAAAACTTGTCCCAGCTCGTATGCAGAGGTAAAGCCTCGGCTGGTACAACTTTCAACCGTGTAATTGGAGACTTCACAGATTAGCGAAGCGAGGAGAGTAAAACTCCAATGGTAGTCTCTGGTAATATCTAGTGGTTTCCAATGGTAGTATCTAGTAGAACAATAGTTGTATCAACTCATATCCAGATGTAAATTATATGATGGTACAGTATCGATGCCGCCCGTAATTAAAAAGTTAAAATAAATAACTTTTCATTAATCCTTTTTAATGAGAATAAATTATGAAGCAGAATTCATTCCTATACTTAAATTTTATTAAGTGTTACATTTACTTCTATGAAATATTTATTTAAATCGAAATATCAGTATAAAATGAAAAAGAATAATTTTTAATTCCGTATAATTAGTAAATTTAGAAAAAAAAATTAATTAGATTTTTCATAAACGATAACATTCAAAGAATTTTTAAATATATGCACATAAAAGCACGTTTTAGTTAGAATTACAAATCAGATAGCATGAGTTTTTCAATATTTTAGACCTCGCTTTAATATATCAAAGTTTGCTCTAATTAATATATAATACTTCAAATAAGATATTTATGATTGAAAGAATTTAATGTTTCCTTAGTATGTCTAGACTTTAGAGAAAGCATTTATTGATTACTTTAGATTTGAATCATGTACTGCATTAGTAAAGTGCTTTTATAGAAAAATGGATGGCACGATAATAATTTTTAAGTGCATTTATCGTTTCATTAATTTATCATTTTCTTAAAATTAAATATTTCTCTGATATATTAAATTCTCGGAAAATTTATTGATTTTGCATTTTATGTCTTTTAAATTATCAGGATAAATATTAAAAACACTAATATATATCTCTTTGCACATCTCTAAATTTTCCGAATTAATCGAATATGTAAGGTAAGTAATAAAGTAAGAAATTTAGAACAGTTATTTCTTTTTGATCAGAAATTTAAAAATTCTGTTGTGAATCTTCAGAGCACATTTTGATTTTGATATTTTTTTCGTGTATATTCGAATTACATGAATTTTTACAGATAGAGGTACAGAAGAAGAAAATACAGAATTCCATTTTTGTAATTATATATATGTGGAAACGATAGCTCAAACGTAGGCAGATGAATGAAATTCGCTATTATATTACTCAGTAACTATACCAGACTAAACTAGAACGCTAGAATATTAGACTATATCTAGTAACTATACTAGAAGGTCGATGGTAAAACACTTTAGATTTATTACTTTCTAGTACACAAACATTAAAAAGTATTGTAATCTTTCAAAATTCAAACTTAAATGGAACAAAAGTTTTCATAACTCTTCATGTTTCAGATCTCGTCAAAAAAACATCTTTTTGGAATTATTTGTGTGCGTCTGTCTGTTGACTCTCTTTATTTTTAATGCATCATTATACTCACATCAAATTACTTATCATACTATTTCCCATTTTCTGTTCAGTTATAGTATTCTTATAATAGTATATTAAAGCATATCAAATAGCATAGCATATTGAAGTGTATCAATTCAAAATTGAACAACACTTAGTTTCCCACAATCAAATACCAATTTCAAGTATCAATTGTTTCATGCAGTCTTTTGTATATATGTATATAGCTTGTTTGTTTACCATTTTTATCCTCCATCCATATCATAATACACAGGAAAGGCCATTCTGTATCATAACCGCATGAACAAAGCTTAAATGTCCTAGCACGATTGTTCATGAAAGCTGCAACTGTAGTCGGCTTGTAAACCGTCTGTAAACCACCATTTTTGTAAATTTTGATTTCATAACATGTATGTATAATTCATAATTAATAATGTTCAATAAAGTTGTTCGAGGGGCGGTACTTCGGTGGAGGGCCTATGGGCCCCGTGGGGGGGGTTTTGGTTAGTTTCTTCCGTCTCATGTCCATTCAACCGGTTCAGTTGCTGTAATGTCACCAAGAACGGGGACATGGGGCGGCGTTCTGTCTGTTAACTCACGGTAACTCAAAAACGGAACAAGCTAAACAGATAAAATTTGGTATGTGGTGTCTCACACCGTGATTTCCGATATGCATACAGTTGGATGTGAATACCAGAACTCAGAAACGCAGTCTGTATAGAATTCTGTTGCAGATCCATCTTTTCGTTGGCTGTCTCTCGGTTTGTCTGTGAAGGCGATCATTCAGTGACGCAACAAGCTAGATGGAAGAATTTTAGTATATAATCCTTTCACAAAAATTGTGGACGCGAGTAAAATTTTTGAGCAAATCCATCGAATGGCAGACTACTTGTTCATCTGTACATGTGTGTGTGAACTCAATTACTCAGAAACGAAAAGAACAAGAATAATAAAGATAATGAAGATAAATCAGGTTCAGATAGAAATTTCTAGATCAATTAAATTTGATACGTGATCTTGACAGCAAAATAGTAGAATTGGATCTAATTGTAGACGCAATCGATCAAAGGGAAGAAGTCCCGTATACATTCGCTGTACGATGAACCTGGGCACAGAAGCCACTATAATGTGGAAATATAAGAGAAACCCGAATGAAAACCTCTCCCGTTGGTTAACCCTTCGTTAGGCAGGATTTTTACATGCCTCACATTAGACGCAATATTCTCTCAGATCACATGCTCTTATATTCAAAATCGAAAACTAGCTACCCCCGCGCAGTGGAAGCATCCGGGGAAAGTTGAAAGATAGTCGTTGCGACGTCAATCGGAAACTGAGGTTGCAGTTATTGTAGCCATCACCGGCTGCGACCAAACCCCTCCCACCGGAGGTACATTCCGTCATCGGAGTGAAGGTAAGTCAACTCTACACCATTATTGTACCCACCACGGAAGCTAGAAACCGCTTACTTATCTGGGGGCTTCTCATCTCCGTATTTCAGGTGCCCGCCGATGGGAAACACGTGGTCTTACATGTATAACGTCTAAATCTTTAATTTTTAAAATTAAATTTCTAAAATATTTTCATTTTTGAAAATATTACTTTATTTCCACAACGTGGCAAAAGCATACACCAGATTTCTTGCAAATTATTCTCGTCGTAAAGACTATAATTTTAGAGGCCATTGGTCATATTAGAAAAAATGTACCAACATCAGTCTCGCCAATTTTAGACAATCGTTCATATTTTCTGAATGAAATCATCCAACACGTTAAATCAATTTAGTATTAAACAATTACAACAGCACACTGCTTAAAATATATAAATAAGAAAATAAAGAGGGAATAAACACCGTCGCGGTGATCTTAGCCATTGTGATTTCCGACGTTTGGCGGTGGGTGATTAAAGCCGAAATCTAGGAAATCGCCACTCCTCGAATGTCTTTGAAGATCGCTAAAACGGTGCAAAATCATATACAAGGTGTCCACTCTATTCGTGGTCCAAAAGATAATTTCTAAACCATTAGATATAGGCAGGCACTTCTAATTGGAAAAGTGCTTTAAACAACGTATAGAATTATATTTTATGCTTGAATCAATAAATGTAATGCTGAAAGGATTAAGAGGTCTAAATTTTAATGCATTTCACACACACACACACACAAACACACACGTTTTATTCTTCTTCGAATAAAACCGACCAACTTGTGAAACTTCGAATATCATTAATTTAAACGATTTTATAACATTCCAAAGACCGCCTTGAGTAAGATTCCTCAAAACATTTGGCAGCCCTTCCTAGACGTGACCGTTGATTGGCTAAAAAAATGAAATTTAAAGCTTCGTAACTCGGTCATTTTTTGTCGCAGAGGAGTGGAACATTTTTTTTTGTTTAATATGTTACTGCGTCACAAATATTTTATTAAATATGACTAATAGCCTCGGGGGGACTTCATAAAAAATTTCAACTTTTAATTTTGTCAGCAGCTCATTTATTGACTCATAGAGCATAAAATATAATTATTTATGCCATTTAAAGCAGTTTATCCTACTGGAAGTGTATGTTTTTCTATGACGATTTAGATATTATCTATTGAGCTAGGATTAGAATGGATACCATGAATATTGTCAGCTGATATCATGGACGAGTGTAAAATATCCGAGCAGTCTGAGAGATTGCGCGCGTCTGACAGTAGGTTAAACTTGTGAACGGCCCCTTAAATATCGTGGGAGAAATAGGCAAGGCAAGAAGAACTGTAAATTTTTCCTCGTTGGCCGCGTATGTAAAGCCAATGCTGGTGGAATACATCAAATTTTCTCGAGTATTTTGGAATATTTTTCTAGCGACGATCATCGGAATGTCTTATTTCGGAATATCCACGTGTCAGGGGACTGAATCACGAAATCCTTCCACTTCCGCATGGATGCATGTCCTCCACTTGGCCGCACGACAATAAATTAAACCGGGCTGCATTTAAAGAAATGTATTTACTTTACAAATTAAATTTTTTTCCTTCGCTCCGAAACTTGCATAGGAATGGTTATTAAAATAAAATTATATCAGCCGCTCCTCTGGGATTCAGATTGCGCAGAAAATTTTTGATGAAAAATGCGGAAGATATTCTTTTTTATAGCTGCTTCTTTTTTTTATTAAGGGTATAAAAAAGCGCTATTGACGGTAGAAAATTAAATTTTTCGAAAATAGGACTTTAGGATTGAAATGTAAAGGGATATATTAGAGATAGTTCTTGTTTCTAATGCTTGATTTCATATTGGATGAATTCATATTAAAAGTAGATCTAGAGTATGATAAAGGAAATTGTAGCAGATGGTATTCATTCAACATATCTCAACAGAACTCAGATTTATGTATTGAATGGAATTAAATCAAATGATAAGCAAGGAAACTTTAGTATTCATATAAATCTGCAATGTCTTCTTTATCATTAAGGGTAGGTTTCATAATTTTGATAAATTTTTCATAAAATTTTTGGTTTCAAGTAATAATAAAAATCATCATTTCTCATAAAATCAAAAGCAACGTGTAAAATACTTATTTTGTTGTTGAATAAAAATAACTTTCGTAAAAAAGGATTTTGTGCGATAATATGATTCTTAGTTACTGAAGAAAAACGCTAAAATCTTCACTAATTTTTAATTCGAAATATTAATTAAAATTTTGGAATTCTTAGCGCCTCTTACCCAAAAGTAACAACTTGCCAAATTTGGCGGCTTTAAATCAAACCGTTTGCCCATGGCACTTTGACAGTCTGTAAATTTGTTTGTTACGCGACCAAATGCGTTGTTCGATTTCCTTCAAATTTGGCAGAAATATTTCTTGAAGCAATAGAAAACGATTTATATGTTTTATTTCTTATTATTTTAATTCGGTAATAAAATAAATATTTTAATTATATATAATTATTATATCAATTTGTAATAAAAGAGTGAGTGGCAACAGAACATTAAAATTATGACATCAGAGTTGTAAATAAACACAGTTCGCTTGTCGTTATCCGCCAATGTTATCTATTTTTATAATCTTTGTCTATCCTTTAGTTTTAAATTTATATTTAAGCTCATTCATCATTTAAACCATTTCTTTTATACCTTATATGGCGCAGTAACCAATTTAAAGAATTTTAAAAATTCGCTTGTAATTGTTCAGCCTAAATGGAATTATCAGACGCTTCTCGCCAAGAAATGGGATCTCGGCAAGATAATTTTGCCTGCCTTATAAATCGTCTGATATCCATAGCAACGACAGCTTTTCGCTTATATATATATGCCAAATTGTAATATTTATCGTCAAGTTATTTTCAGTTCCATCTTCTTAGATCTAACGAAGTGTGTTGGAAAAATATTTTAATGTGAAGTCTATTTAATAGTGAAATTTTCTCGATGATTTTTTTAAATAACTAATTTAAGGAATTAATTTTTCTCTGTGATTTTTTGGTGCCATCGTTTTCAAAATATTTCGATGTGCTGCCTAAAGATAAGCGAGGTAAAAGAGCTAAGAGATGTTTTGCTAATTCAGCAGATTGCGAACAATTTTATCCATACTAACTCCAAATTTGTCGCACATTAAGAATTGTGCTTAACTTTTGTACACCAATGTATCTACTCGAGGATCAAATTATGATGTCCGGTATCGCTACAAACAATGCTGTGTTCACAATGAATAACATTTGCTAAGCTTTTAAAAAATGCAACGAAGAGAAAATCTGGTTTTTTTCGGTGTTGGGAGAGGTCTACTGTTCACAGAACTACTAGTTGGTTCTGTGTTAGTTATGTTAACATAAAGGGTATCATAATTAAAATTTTGGAATTTTTAGCATATTTTACCCAAAAAGCATCAACTTGCCAAATTTGGTAGCTCTAGATCCATCCGATTTGAACTATTTTTGCATCCCCCAATTTACAGGTAACATCTAACCTAAAAACAATTATATGTTAACATAAAGGATAAAATGAAGACTAAGGTAGAATCATTGTACCATATATTTAAGTGGAATTTCTATTATGATTTCATGTTTCATGTGAGGAAACTAAACTGCTCTCTAAAGAATCCTTATAATTTCAGCAATTCTTCAGGAAAAAGTTCTACAGGGCAATGAAATATCAGACAGCAGAGTCTATTGATTATGAGAAAGAAGAAATATTTTCTCTCCAAAGGGGTATTTCACTTCCTACCATTTTCTTGTATTAGGCCAATAAATCTTCCGATCGTGTTTGTTTTTAAAGATGAATTTCAAGTATTATAAGAGCTGAAGGGAGGAGGGATAGGGATAGGCGAAATTTGTTCTGTTGGCTCCTTATTTTTTCGTTCAATTACGTGCCTAGAGTTTCTTACATTCTTTTGCCTCCCTATTATGATTACTGTTTATTTATTTCCTGGTAGTATATGTTCCATGACAGAAAAAATAATGAAAAACCGAAAAAGAAACGTAAACAAAATGAAAAAAAATAATTCAGGAAAACAAACATGCTGCCAAAAATGGGCTTCTAACGAAACCTAAATCTTTTTTTATTACTCCTAAGAATGGTAAAAAAATGGATTTTATTTAAAGCACCAATATGATAATTCAGTATGAAGTCTTTTAAGTATTTTTGCGAGTCAAAAAATGGATGCGATTCCATATTTGAATATTTTATCAATAATACATTTCTTTAACTTTGAGAGATTATTATTTTAAATAGGTGCATATCATAAATGAGATAAATAATTCAAGTAAAGAGATTTAAAATCGTTGAAAAGCTCAAAAGAATACGATTAAAATATATTTCAGATAACATTCCTTTTACGAGAAACGCTGAATATTTAATATTATTTTTAATGCACATCAATGATTTAAAATTAAATTACCGAAAGTACAAGAATTTTGAATAGTTAATCTTTATACATCGCTTTCTTTAAAGCTGTTTTATTTATTTATTTTTTGAGAATTACTAAACAAATATAACTGAATTTTTACTGTGCTTCTTTGTGTTGAATAAATCAGACACTTACTAAAAAATTTAATGTAAATAATATGCTTATAAATGCAGAAAATTCAAATCGGTACAGTAAATCAGTGAGAGTGAAATATAGCAATTTTCTAGTACAAAAATTTATTGAAGAGGTTATTTTTGAGTATTAACAATTAAAGATAAATTGAAATGTGTAGTCAAATGAACAAACAGGGTGGTCATAAATTATTGGACCCATTTCAAAAATTAACAATAAAAAAATCTTACAACTACTGTTTTAGGTAGATTCCTTATAGGAAGTCTACCTATTGCAATGGTTCTCATGACACAATTTCCGGAAAATTTCTGCAGATCTTCACCGATCATGACTCCTAGAACCCAAAACTATCCTTCGTAAAAAAGATTATTTATATGTGTAACGCTTCTTTCCATGTTACCTTGTGAACACGATAACTGGAGTAATTTTTATCTAAATTTAACCAGCGTGGGATATGTCGTAAGGATAGTGAAAATTTCGGTCGAGTTCGTAGATGGGCTATCCAGCTGAAAGGGGGTGGAAATGGTGGGGGTGGAAATTTTCATTTTCCCATAATTCCCTTACTATTGAAGATGAAAAGAAAATTCAAATTAGGCGAATTATAGCCTTATCATAACAAAAAACTTCTACATTGAAACTTATTCGATAGCTACAATTGCTTAGAAGTTATGATCTCAAAAGTGATTTTCCCTCCCTTCCCCTAACTTAAAGTACCTTTTAACCTATAAGCATGTTACCCCTTGTTGGAAAGCTCTCGCCATTCGCAGTCTCTTCCCCCGCTTTCTTTCTTGCATCTCCAATCCTTATGAGAATAGAGGGCGAAATGTTATTTTTCTTATTATTATTTGTAGAGTTGTATACGTATAATTCTTTTGCCCGTGTTATCTTGTAAACACGTTAACTAGAGTAATTTTAATTAGATTTTAACCGGGGAGGGATATGTTGTAAGGACAGTGAAAATCTCTGCCGAGTTCGCAGATGGGCTAACCAGCTCAAAGGGGGTGGAAATGGTGGAGACTGAAAATTTCATTTTCCCATGATTCCCTTACGATTGAAGATAGAAAGAATTTTCAAATGAGTCGAATTATCGCCTTATCACAACAAACAACTTTTGTATGGAAACTTTTTTGATAGCCACAATTTCTTAGAAGTTATGAGCTTAAAAGCCATTTTCAATCCCCTCCCCAACTTATCATTTCCCCATAGCTCTGTTACGACTAAAGATAGAAAAAATTCAATTAGGCGAATTATCACCTTATCATAGCAAATTACTTTTATATTGAAAGTTCTTTGACAGCAATAATTACTTAGAAGTAATGAGTTCCCATCAGCCTCATTCATTTCCGCTTTTTATACCGTAAACAAGTTGATATACCTGGTTTTGCTCCGGATTAAAATGTTTTCATGTTTAATATTTTTAATGTAAAAATTACTATTGAATAAATATTATAATACACAAATTCCTTTTCTGATCTGAAACGTTTTTAATTAAAATGAGAATATCAATTGGAACAGAAGATTTTTTAAAACAGCCGTTTCCTCCATACATTATTATTTGTTATATAGGTAGGTACTTCAAATTTTGTTTACAGTTACTAAAGTAAAAGAAAGTTTTAATGAATATTTTGACACAAATTAATTAACTTGTTAATTATTCATTAATTTAAAGCATGAAAATAAATCAATAGTTGGCCCCGATATAAATTGTTAATCGTCTGCAGTTAAAATCTTCATTTAGCATTCTTCCTTCTTTAAACAGTTCTTCGTATTATTGTTGTTCTTCAACAAGAATATTGTGACGAATTCAGTTTAAAATTAATTTTGAAAACATATTAAAAGGAGAGAGACAAATTTATAGAAATGAAAGATATCGCGGAAAAAATTCTTACTTACTTTTTAATTATGGGAGATTTTAAGCAACTTTCAGGCTTTGAAAAGTTGAAGGTGACCTTTCCCTTTTCTTAAATAAAAAGTTTGCAAAGTTTGATTGAAATCAGTCCAGTGGTTTAGGAGAGGATGTGGAACATACATACAGAGATAATTATTAGATAATTATAAGATAAAGATTGCTGTCAAATAGTATGGGCCATGAAAAAAGGTTTTAGTGAAGATTTTGTAACAATTAATTATTTAACTTTAATTAAGTAAATAGTTAATTTTAATTAATCAAACAGTTAATTTGATAATTAGTTAATTTGACAGATTACTTTAATTTGATATTTAACTAAACATGGCGGCACCATGATTTGTTTAATAAAATCAATATAAAATAGCCAAAAACGATAGATATTTAAATAAGAGTTCCCTTTATCCTTTTTGATATTGAAAAATATCTCTATAACTTTAAAATTGTTTTGGGATTTTCTGCCTGAGTATTTGGTTTTAACCGTCGATGGAGATTTAAATTTACTGTTCAAATTGGCTGCATTCATATCCTATGCTTTAAACACAGCTATTAAATTTGCCACTCACAATGTCTAATAATTTTTATTCTCTTATACGTTAAGAATTTAGTGACTATTATCTCTGAAACCAGGGAGTTCTCTAAATGAGCCCATTTTAGTAGTATTTAAGTGTTTCATGTCATATGATTTTACCGTATGACAAAGTAATGTTCGCACAATTATATTGTAACCTAGATTTAATAAATTAATTTTTAAATCTGGATTCTTTCTTCATTCGTGTCAATAGTCAATTTCTTGTTACTGTTTCAGATAGGCTGGCTTAATGTTATCTAGGAGATATTTGCACTGCTGAGATGTTTATTCCTTTATGACTCCTACCTGTTGAATGATTATGTGTTGAGATATAAAAAAATTGACCAATGTACTGACCGAAAAATCTATCATAACTTTTTGGAATGAAAAATGGAATGCTAAAACCTTGATATAGTAAAAAATTAATTGTGATGAAAATAGAATCACAGAGTAAATATCTCAATGTGCAGAAACAATAAAGTCATTGGCTATGTCTGTGTTGATCAATATATAATATTTCATTACTTTTGTAACATTAACGTAAAGGAATCTCTACCTTTGTTTTCAAGCTTACCGAAAAGGGATTTTTTGAAATGAAAGCGCATTTTAAAAAGTTTTTTTTCAGATAGGTGGCGTACCATTACGGCGTTCTAAATTTGCTATAGCGAGAGATTTCCATACGCAATGGTTTTCGATCAGCAGAAGCCGATGCGCATTTTCTGGTTTCATTTTTCATTTTAAAAAATCTCGAATACTCTTCAGTTTTCGAATTACAATTGATTTAACAAATTAAGGAGCGTGAAATTCCCTACAAATGCATGCTTTTATTTTTCTTCTAGCTTTAATAATTTCGCAGATAATGGCTCTCAAAATGGTATATGTTCAATAATTTACGATCACCTAGACCGCTGTAACGGCGTGTTACCTATCTGAAAAAGTTTTAATGCGTTCTCATTAAAAAAAAACCCGTTAGTTGTAACATTATTAGTGTTTTTATTAATTTTTGAAATGGGTCCAATAAATTTTTATCACCCCTTATACTGATAAATTGATTTAATATAATCTCGTATGGAGCTGTCCTGAAATTGATTTTGTGTCCTTTTTGCATACTAAATGGAAAAACTGATTCATAAAAATTGCGAGTAACAATTGCAGATAAGTGTCAATATGTTAACATAGAATACATTTCACAGATGGATGCCAAACGATTAAAACCATGCGCAAAATTAGTGACTGAACTTATCTTATGTAGGCTCTGTGAGACTTCCGGCTTAGTGATACCGGTTGGTTTATGAATCACAACTGGATTAATTAAATTTCTCCTTAAATATTTTAATTATTCATTCTGGGAAACTCGATTGATGATCTTCACGATTATAAACTTATTGTTTTTTAACGCTTAGCTGTTAAATGACAAACTTAATAATAAGAAAAAAACTGATTAGCACTTTAAGTGGAACATTTAAATTATTTTAAATGAATAAGTACTGATGTCTTTATGGTAAGATTTTTGTTACATGCGACTCGTAGTATATAGAGTAAAACCTCTTTAGTACGTCGCTCAAGAGGACAATGTGACTTACTCTCGAATCTTTGTTTTAAACGCTATTAATTACTTCAATTGTGCAATATAATGGTATATGTCTCCTTTTTATGAGATTTTATAAGCATTTTAGTATATTATTATTCTCATAATTTCGGGCAATATTATTTTTAAAACTTTTAAAAATGTTACTTTTTTAAATAATTGAACAGCACGTAATGATATTTACAGCACTTTTATTGCAATAACTCTTTTTGAGTAACAGTTTATAGATAAATCTTCTTTCCTAACTTTTTGTCATAGAACATATTAAAATGTCATTATTCATTGCAATGTGATATTTTAAATAATTTTATTACAATAAAATTATAATCTTTATTGCAATAATCTTTCTTGCATTTTTTTTCTTTTTAGGGAAGTTTGTAAGGAAATTCTCAGATTTTTATTTTTCATTGTAAAAGAATTGTTAATTTAGATTATCGAGACATTTGATTTTAGATTCTGGTTTACACTCTTAGCACAAGATAACGTTCGATATCTCTATGATGTTGTTGGGATATTCTGAATACTATACATTATCGTGAAGATACCATAGAAATATTGTAGAGCATAATGTGCTAATAGGGTAGTCACTTTGAATTCAATTTAAATTCTTACATTTTTTTCTTCTATGGCTTTAGGCGACGTACTATTGAATATCTGCGACATTATACAGTATTTTAAACGCTGAAATGAATAGGAAGTATCGGGTCAAAATGCAAATGACGTACTAACAAGGTGCGTATTAAAAACGTTTAAATATAATTAGTTACAAGGCTGATAATAGAAAAATTTTAGCACATTGTGCTCCACCATATAAAAATTGTTATGGTTTTGCATTCATCTGGATACAAATGCTGCTTAAAGCATGTTAAAGGGAAAAATCTACTGAAGTCGTTATATGCAATTACAAAAGATATACTTTGTTTTTAACCTTCTTTTAGAAATACATTCTATTATAAAAACTTCGTAAATTACTCTTTTCTAAGAGTCTACCACTGCAGAATCTTACCAATGAACTTTTCTTTAAAGGTTACACATCCCACATATGCAAATGACGAAATAAAACCCTCATTATAAGCACACAAATCCATCCCTTAAATGGGAACATTGTTAATTGTCAAATCTCGTGTCCAGTTCTTATTTTCCCATTCACCCACACATATTTGCACTCTTTAATTTGTCCTCGACAAGAGGAAAAGAAATAAATGGCTGTATCGAGTACCACTGGGAATTTCTGTGGGCAAGACACACCCGAAAAACCGTCCTAGTGTGAAAGCAGAAAATTAATGGCAAATCAGCAACCGCAATTGAGCATGGTCTGCCCAGAAACTCTATAATCCTTCCCAAAACGCTGCGATTATCTGCCGCAATTCACTTCGGGTAGAAAATGAAGAGAGTACGCTCGACTTACCAAGTGTGAAAAAGGTAACAGTAAATTACTTTTCTTTTGTTGGGGTTTTCTATTGCGCCCTTGCAGCACCGATGCGGATGAATTTACCAGCTGGACTGCAATTAATTCCATTAAAACCCTTGAATAATTAATACCGCAGCGCGCCGAGGAGCTCTTATGAATACGTTACCAGCGTTTTCACTGAATTATGCGCTTTATAAATACCATTACGCAAAAGGAAAGGGGCGCTATTAATTCCGTTTGACGGAGTACGTAAAAGCGCACCCTGGTGGTTAATTTGAGGAGTAGATTCTTTTGATGTGAGGAATGGAAGCGAGCCATATTTCTTTAAGCGGTGAATTTCATTTTAATGTGGAAGGCAAACAAGTACAGCTGAAAGGGGAATTATAATAAATGTTTAACTCGTCTTCTGTTTTGTGTCAATAAGGATTAATGAAAATGAATTGTTGCTTTTTTATTATGTTTGTTATAGTCTGATAATTATTTTTGTAGTATTGCATGAGTTTTAAATGATTTTTTGTGTGTTTATTTTAGATAAAAAAAAAGGCAGAGAGTTAAATTGTTACCCCTTTTTTCATCGTTTAACGTTACCTCAATCAATCCAAGTGTTTAATCAACTTCAGGTAGGGGGCCCTATTATCGCCCACTCAAGCCATTATTTTAATCGGAGGACCAACTTAAGTGCAATTTGTCTAAAAATTGTTCTAATCTATTATCTGAACAGTTATTCAAAAATAAACTGAATTACAACTTTAATACATAAGTTTAACAACACGCACACACACACACACAAAAATTGGTACCGCAAAATTTATTGTCATAAAAAAGTATTCCTAATATCGCCCATGCCTGAAATGGATTGAAATAAAGAGTAACTTTTTTCATGATATTTTCTTTATTAAACATGAATATTAAGGCATAAGCAAATTGGAAATGACACAAGCAGGGAGAAAAATATTTATCTATTGTAATTAAGAATTTATAATTTAGATAAAAGATATTGAGAGGTAAAATGATAATATTTAAAACAATTCTTATTTTTGGAGAGACATAAATACACATTACATTACCCACCTCGTGTTTCTGAAACGTTTTCACAGTCTTCACAACAGCACTTAGGAGCCCGTTTTTTATCGGCTTCTGAAGCTTCACAGATCATGCAAAATCAAGTGGTTTGCAATCGCAGCGTCTTTTCAGAATGTCGGAGCCCCCCTCCTCCCTTCAATTTACTCTAACTGCTCCTTTCGAAAATCAACCTTTTTTTCTCAGGCAAAATCTATTGTGCATAACTTCGTTCCGGATAATGAATATATTCAAGGTAAAGCTCGCTCAACTTTTCTTCGCGAGATAATTTAGGACTGGCGCAGTGTATCCAGATGTGCTTTTCACTGAACTTAGTATACATTTTCAGGCCTTTTGTGTCTAGCTTCTTTGTCGGAACTGAATACTTACAAACACATGTACTGACAACAAATTCTTGTTGCTTCACCTCTAATAAACTAAGAAGGATTACTTAGAAGATACTTACTGATAGAAAATGAGTAACCTGCTTTGTTCTGAAGCTTTCAAAGATATCCATAAAAATTCTATGTAAGAACTTGTCACATTTGAGTGATAATTTGGGGAAATTCTTTCTATTGCAATCACAGAAGTATACATTCTAACGAGGAATTTGAAGAACATGTGCTAAGTGACCAATTTCATGCTGTGGGTGTAATCGAGAAATAACAAACAACGATGAGAATAGCGGAACGGTCTCGTGAAATACTCAGGACTGCCCACCCCGTGAGAAGAAGCAGAAAAAGTCTTTATATGTAAAATATTTTATTTTCAGGTGATAGGACACCAACCGTGAATTTTTTAAGCTAAAATTTCTTATTAATATAGCATTATTAGTATTAAATCTTTATTATCATAAAAATGGAAAAATAACAGTAAAATATATTAATAAATACCTAATTACGACACATAGATAATTTAAATGTTTGGCGGACATTTATTATCAACGGATTGAACGTAACTATAATTGAAATACTGGGACTGTCTCTGGCGTCTGCTGAGAAAAATAGATAGTATTTATATTCTGGAAATCAGAAGAGTCGTTCCTTTCAGATATTTATTTCATACAACTATTCCAGAAGCAAAAATATTAGCTAATATCTAACCCGCTTAAAGGTCTAGGGCGATAATGGGGTAGCCAGGTGAGTGATAATAGGAACACTCAAGTAGGCGATATTAGGAACAACCTTAAATTAAATGATCGTGGCCTACCCCTTCGGAATCGGACTGCAAACCAAGAAACAAACCACACCAAAATGTAGCCAATTATAAGGAATAGGAAGTATGCATGGACTACCCAATTATTATCTATATACTTAGCGCCGCTAATCACTTCTCCGATATTTTGTGTCGCTAATGACTTGTCTAACACAAATCGTATATATGTGCCAGGCATAATTAAGGGTTATGGGAAAAATGTCGAGGAAAACTGACCCTCAACATCATGTGAGGTATGTGTCCAATACCCAACTGCAATCAACGTACTTCATGGTGCTATCGTTTCTCCGGTATAATAATAAAAATCGGATTGTGCGCTGTGCCCTAAAGTGCACTAGACCCACCCGCCCATACAGAGCAAGTCTGGGCTGAAATCAAGCTTTGTATTTGTGACCTCTTGTTTCGAAGCCAAAACTCTGCCGCCAAAAAACCGTGGCCCTTGTAGAGGTTGTGGATACTTCTTTACAGCCTGCATCCAAAATCAAGTTCCATATAATGTCGGCGAAGGAAAACGTATTAAAGAAAGAATGAATTAAAAGAAAAATTAAGAGAAGCTTATCATTTACTAACGAGTTGATTTATATGCAGATTTGAGTAACGTGCTGTAGATATGACCCATTTACTGTATATAAATACAACCTTCGCCAGTTGTAAATCGAACGTCATTACTTAAATTACAGCATATAAGATGAACTTAATAATACTTGGAATAACTCCTGCCTTCCTTGCATACATTTTAAAAGATTGTATCAAAAATATCTCCTATCATTTGAATAATATTAATAGCCCCTGAATATGCCTTTGAATAATATTAATAGGGCTTAAAAATTCCTTTGACAAAAGATGCCACACACACAAAGAGACTAGAACAACCGTTACCACTGCTGAAGCTCACAAATTAAGAAGTCGGTTTGTTGCAGTCGTGACTACCCTGTTGCCAATCTTATCAATAAAACTATCGGTAAATAGCAGAGCCTCGCGTAAATTTCGTGACAGCAAGGAGCGAAAATTACCCGGAATTAGAAAATCATGCATCAGACAATCAGATCTTCCATCTTGATTGCCGTATACATGTGGGTCAGCTTGCTACTGAAAGAGCCCAAGATAGAGATTTGATGGTTGTCAGCAGGAAGATGATGTACTTTCTAATGATGGTACGATGGATCTCAGCATTGAGTGTTCTTCATTCAATTCTGTGGTACACAAAACGGCTACACACTTCTTTTAGAATTTCAGACAGCATTCATTATTGTCAAAGGTGTGAACTTAAATGATGCTACACCTTGTTTTTAACGTCATGTTAGTGATTATTTCTGCTTTGGAATTCCTTTGCTAAACTATATACTAATTGTCATTTACTTTTCAGGCTCGTATAAAAGTGTTATGTTGTACATGTGTATTGTTGTTGGTTGGTTACGGAGTAAAATGGACGGAGTAAAAGAGCCAGATTTGGTTTTGCCGTAAGTGTAATTTTAAATACATTATTTTTTTTTATATTTTATCAAAAAATATCTTCTGATAGGAAAGTGTGTATTAATCTTTAAATATACGATTTTTTAAATATTTTGTTAACAAAAATCTTTCCAGTTAGTTTAGACATTTCAGATTATGGCAAAAAAATACATAATAAAATCCTTAGTTTTCTTCAAAATTTAATTATTTATTTAACATTATATTTTAATAATAAAAAACTCTTAGTTTTATTTTAATTTGAATTTTTACTGGTTTTTAAAATCGTGAATAGGATAAAAAAATGAATAAAACCCTTTTTTAGACAACTTGCAAGGATATGTATTTAATGTTTAAAAAATGTGACGACTACACAAAGAATAAAATCTAAAATAAGTGATAAAATCAAAATAATCAATACGAAGAAAATATCTGAAGAAAACGTAAAACAATTATAGAATTCACAGTTTGTGTACTACGAGAAATTAGTTAGAAAATTGCGGCTGTTATTTGGGCAGATAAATCAAATTCATTTAATAACTTTTCTTGCTCAACATTCAAAGAATCTAAACTATATTTGTTTAATGATGTCAACGAAAGTAATCCTGCCCTTTTCAAAGAATTATTATTTGTAGAATGTCTTTTGTTATAATTAATGAAAGAGTTCAAAAGAAAGAAACAAAACACACAAAATAATAGCAAATATGTTTTTTATACGATTAAAAAATATAGAACTAAAACGAAATTAACTTCTCAATTTAATTTTTTAAAAAATATCGGTTTTTGGCAACCATTGATAGCTCAAAAAATGTCGACAGAAGAAATGAAATGACATACTGTGGGAAGATTAACCAAAATAACAAAAAAAATAATAATAAAATTAAAAAAAGAACTTAGTAATTGGTTCACGTAAGAAGGAAGTCAGCTATGAAATATTTTTCACAGTCTTTAAAAAATCGGAAGGTTGCACATAATGTGAAAAAAATATCAAAAATTACAATTAAACATAACTGACGACTAGGGAAGTACAAAACTAAGATCAATTTTATCAAGGATGCTCATTTAATGCGAAAAAGTACGAGAGTCTTGTCCTTGGAACAAAGAAAGTCGTGACTATACCAAACGTGACTCAATTTTATTATTATTTATCATTGAATCACCAGCCTATTAAATTGCGTTCTCGAAATGATTAATTTCTTACGATCTCAAACTATATCTTATAATTTCAAATTAAAAATGAAATCGCATGTGTATTATTTGAGTGAAATTAAAAATGGAACAATCCGAAAACAAATACATTTGAATAGGATTCAATGGCAGTCGTGTGATGTAATGCCGCTGAAGTTTCATTGGCGGCAAATAAATATATACGTTGAAGTACAAATTTCTTCTTAGTTAGCATCTAATATTTGTAAAATTTTATTTTACAAGCCTTATCATGTAATTTATTTCGAAAAAATGGGACATTTCATGGAAAACTTGAATGGGTTATCAGGTAATATGGAAATAATAATCATTTTTAAATGAAATGCGTCGATTTAAGTCTGAACTCTTCCTTGAATTAATCCAATAATTTTTTCAAGATCTTTGTGAAAGTGCACATTATTATTAAGACTAACGGCATATAAAAGATTTCTGCTGAATTAAACAGCAAAATCCATGGTGGGAATTGAAACCACTAGGAGACACGCTGAAAAATTCAGCATTGGTGGGAAGACCTGGAAGATATTCATACTAATTGACGCGGTAGATCCTTATAAAATTATTATGATTAATAAGTTGTGATCCTCGTCCACAAATCGTCAGCCGGAACAAGGTCTCGGGAAAGTTCACAGGTGCCCGAGGCCTAATAAAATGCCGCACGCGATCGGTTCTTAGTAAGACGTGAGTTTTCAAGGACAGTTGACAGCATGGATTACCATGAAGTGAAAAAGTGAATAAATAAAACTTATATAAATTCTTGAAACTGGTTTTTTGAACCTCCTAACACAGTGTCTGTTAGGTATCTGTATAATAGTGTTAGCGTGTCTGTGGAATAAAATATTTTATGGGTCTATTATTATTCAGATTTCTCTGCCCTGTAGCGGAATGATTGTTAGTTATTATAAATCAAAACTTTAACAATTAATGTCTTAATTAGATAGCTAAGCAGTAGAGCAGATATGCATAAACGACATATTTATTAAAGAACATAAAAACTGTTATGATGTAAATGCTTCGAATATTTTTCTTTGAGGGCCTAAAAATGTATGGAAATTTTTAATATCTCGCATACGTAAGAAGACAAATTATTATACTTATCAAAAAAAGATACGACCACGAGATTTTCATGAATCACTATGTTAGAACATCAGTGAGTGCCAGAAAACCATTTTAGGAATTTTATTTGCCTGTTATGTCTATGAACACGATAATTCAAAAACGGGACAGATTAGAAGGATAGAATTTGGTATGGGACCTCTATATACAAAAATATGACCACGACATTTTTGTGAATCAGCGCTGTTTAAGACATCAGCGAGTGCCAGAAAATCATTTTAGGAATTTGTTGTTCTGTCTATGCACACGATAACTCTAAAATGGGACAGATTAGAAGGACAGAATTTGAACCTCTACTTAAAAAAAATACGACCACGACATTTTTATCAATTAATTCTGTTTTAGACATCAGTGAGTGCCAGAAAGCCATTTTAGGAATTTTTTGTTCTGTAAATGAACACGATAATTCAAAAAGGGGCAGATTAGGATAGAATTTGGTATGGGACCTCTACATACAAAAAATACTCGAGATTTTTATGAATCAGCCCTGATTAAGACATCAGTGAGAGGCGGAAAATCATTTTAGGATTTTTTGTTCTATCTATCCACACGATAACTCTAAAACGGAACAGATTAGAAGGATAGAATTTGATATGGGACCTCTACATTAAAAAAATACGACCACGAGATTTTTATCAATTAGTGCTGTTTTAGACATCAGTTAGTGCCAGAAAATCATTTTAGGAAATTTTTGTTCTGTAAATAAACACGATAACTCAAAAACGGGACATATTAGAAGGACAGAATTTGGTATGGGACCTCTACATACAAAAAATACGACCACGAGATATTTATGAATAGGCGCTGTTTTAGACATCAACGAGTGCCTGAAAACCATTTTAGGACTTATATCTCCCTGTTATTCTATCTATGAAAAACTATATAACCTGGCACATGAAACTATCAAAGCCCAGATTAGAACAGGATTGGTACAGGAGAGTTGCGTCAAATCATCTATCCCGCGGCAGAATTCACGGGATTATCAATCACATTCATAATTAGCAGGTCTTTTTTTAAGCCAGACCTCTAGCGACCCAGTTAAGCCTCCAATACATCAACTTTTAAATCAAGGGTTTCAATCAATCATTTTTTTTTTCATTAGTAAACCTTTCTCGGCGACATCAACCTTTTCGTCATCAAGCCATCCAGTGAAAATATTTGAAAAAAAGTCTGATTGTGTCTTCAGCTTTTGTACCTTGATTGGAAGAACTCGTCTGTGTTTTTGTGCATTTTGTTAATAGGAAATTGTTTCATACAGTCAAGAAACCGTCAGACAAACTCCTAATGAACAAATCTAAGGAAATCTGAGAAAAATGAAAACTGCTTGAATACAAGTACAAATTCCCTATATATCCTTAGATTCCTGCTCCACTGAAATTTTAAGCGTGCATATGGTATAAGAACGGAAGAGCGTGGATTTTTAGGAACAAGTGTAATCAATTGCCGTAATACCGAACAGTACAAACTATTTATATCAAAATTTATTTTATTATTTTTTTCTTTGTTCATTTTTTATTCAGAACAGTTTTTTTCTGATATTTGTATTTTATTGTGTATATTTTGCAAACTTCTTTGTATGTTTCCTGCATGTTTTATACTTAATAAAGTTCTGTTGTTTAAATGTTTTTTTATCATTTCTGTCTGTAAATGTCAAACTCTTGAAGAGTGTGTTGCCCAGGCAAGGCATATATTTGTTCTGATTCAGTAATTTCTCAGTTTATATATATATATATAGGTTTTGGGTTTTTTCATAAGTTTAAACCATGTGGGAGGGGAGAATTTAAAATTGTTAGGGTATGCCATTCTTGTGGGTTCAAAAGGCCTTGTGGTGGAAATTGTTGTACTCATCCACCCTGCACCCACCCAACTGGTTAGATAACTCTTGAGGTTATAGGCACCAGGGGTGTGGGATGATCATGTCACGTCTATGAACATAATAACTCGCAAATGGAACAGATTAGAAGGATGGAATTTGGTATTTGTCCTCGAAACCAGAATTGTAGGCAGATTAGTTCCATTATTCAAATATATTCCTCTCCTCTAATGGTACAGCATTTATACCAGAATAAAAATACTGGTACAGCATTTATATCAGAAGAAAAATAAATACTAGCACAGCTTCTAGATCTCGAGGAAAGAAGAAGTTAAACTTAGTTATTGCATAAAAATACAAAATATCGAGAATTTCTGTCACTGATCACAACAGCAAACACAAAAAAGAGACATCGTTATCATCGATTTTTCATAGGTCATCCCAAAAGCCATCCATGCGCCTTGGTGGGACACCCCCAAGGGACGCGTAAACAACGGGGACGCAGCACTTTCCCATGGCACGAACTTTCGTATGCAACTCGAAAACTTTTCATGATCCCAACCATCCCGGGACTTGCCAGCCTGAAAGGATTCCAAAGTCAATGCATTATTTTCTTCCATTCCCCATGACCGAAGTCGAACGTCTCTGAGGACTGTGTTTACTCGTTCTTTTTTGTGGCCATGGCGTATTATTCTTTTGTTATTTTACTAGAGAATTTTATAGTAATGTTTGTGTAAGGTTTTCGAAACTGGGATCAGCCTTGCCGATGTAGACTTAATCCACTATCACCCAAGACGGAGGCAAAGAACGTATTTTCGTCCCAAATTCCACAAGGACCGCGAGTTTTCGAAATCTTTCCTTTGGTTTATTAAATATGCACATGGAAATTATGTTCCCGCCAAAATTGAATTTCGCAACACTCTTATTCTGGGTCTTGTGGGTAAATGATCTGTAGTAAATGATTAACAGGGATAAAATGTTGGAATTTCATTATGCTTGAAGAGCTAACCAAAGATTTTTAAAAGTTTCTCGTTCCAGAAAAAAAAATTGTTAAGAATTTTTTGGAATTTTAAGTATAGGGTACTCCCTAGGGCAATGTAGGATAACTTGAGATCAATCTGCAGTTTTAAATTATTTGCTTGTACTTTATGGTAGAAGTTCTTTCCTTTTAGGAAATTTGTAATCTTTGCGTATTTTTCCCTGGCTGATTTTCCATAACCATACCAAGGTAAGATGAATAAATTATTTGTATTTATGTTTGAATTCCCTAAGGCATTTACGATAAAAATAACTTACATATTTATATGTCATTTTCAAAAGTGGAATCTCTCAATGCTGTCGTTATGCATTTTATTTTGAGTTCTACTTCATTATGTGAAATTCAAATTCGCTAGAAAACAAATGCTAAATTTGCCTTTGGATTTCTAATCCTTCCGAAGCTCTTATAAAATATTTGTCACAGAATACAATGTATAATAATCTTTATATTCTATAAATAATTGTTTTCTAAACTTATTTTGTCATCTTAGAAACTTGATAATTTTATATTTCGAATAACACTGGTTACCTAATCTATGTGAATCGAACAGAAAATAAATGGTTGTTTTATGAAAATGCATACAAACTTGACTATATCTTGAATTAACAGAACAGAAGATTACTGAAGTCTTGCACTTGACAGTATTGTTTGAATTCAATATTAAAACTGAAATAATTTCGTAATGCTCATGCTCAGGATTAATCTCATTGTCTGTATATATTTATAGAGTATCCCAGTAATTGGGAAAAAATTTCTCATCTCCTTATCAAGTCAGGGTGTTCTCTCCTCGACCTTCTAGTATATTTGCACAATTTTAGAGTGAAGAGAATCGAGTATGCAATTTGGATATCATTTCTGAACAATTTGGGTAAAAAATCTGACACATATCTAAAAATTAAGTGACAATGCCATATATCAAATTTCATTCATTTAAATCTTGCACTTTTGTGTAACCACATTCCCATAAACGGAGTGAGGCAAAAGACAATCTACGCTTTTGCGGCTTAATCCAATAATAGATACAAACCTGCAATTATGCAGTGGCGGATTTTGTCTATATGAGGCACAGGTGCAACATTTTTTGAGGCTCCTCCTCATACCAAATGTCGTCAATTCGACTCGGACATTTCTATAGATTGGCTATAGATATTGCTTGGACATCGAATAGATTTTGAGGCCCTCTCATGATGAACGTCTTTAACGAGATGAATACCTCTAGCACTTGTGCGAAATTCCACCACTGCAACTGTGTTGTTAAGACCACATACCAAATTCCATTTATTTAGCAAATTGCGTTTGTGTTTTACAGCTTTCATATTCACACGAATAGAGATACTGACAGAAGTCATACTTTTGACAAATTCGGTCCAATATTTGATTAAATCTACAATTTTGGTGATATAATAGTATTCCAAATTTCATCCGTCCACTTTTCTCCTTTTTAAATTATTATGTTCGCATGCAAATGGGCGGAAAGACAGACAGAATTCCCTTTTCTCGGATTTCACCCAAAATTTGATCAATTTTGGTGTTATCTCCATATACCAAATATTATTCATCTCGCTCATTCCATTTTGGAGTTATAGTGTTTGCAGACTTACATATTTCCCAAAATAGAAAATCTATGTGAAAATTTATCAAAATTCCCCTTATTTTCAAAGAATAAGGCAATTTTTTTTCAAGGGCTATTTTGTGAATTTATTGAGACATTATAAGCAACAAAAACCAAGTTTTACTGCACGTTAGACTACGTGGCCTGAATGAAGGATCGAAGTTCAACGCATCAAAATAATACTATAGGCCACAAAAGTGACAAATTAAGGCATATAAACTAACAGAATCACTGTAGCTTTTTTTAGAGGCACATGACAAATTGTGACAATCAAAGCGGCTAAGTATCACAACCTTATCCTTCACAAAACATAGGTATTATTACAAAGGATTGGGAATAAATTTCCTCCCACATCGCATTCTCGAGGGCTTTGCTCTTCTCTATATATTCATGTGCGTGACCATAAAGATTGGTATCAAGATAAGAATCTCGTGTTGCCTTATTATCCGTGTCGTTTTTGATTTATTGCTCCAAGAGGGAGTTCACGTATTAGGAAATGTGTTATTCGCAGTGAACTTTTGTTATTCACGCCATACTGATAACCTTCCTGAAAAAAAAATTGCGACAGTGTAATGAAGATCTAATTTATGAATGTTATATTAAGGTTGCAAATTGACAGCGGAATATGCTAGAAGATATACCCAAAGAAATTTAGTTTAAAAGAAATCTTGCAGTGTTTTAAACGTGTTGTAAAATGAATAGTCAGCCCTCTAATCCTGAATTCTGCCGATAAGATTTCCTTATGCCATGAAATACGCCACGTTACTGAAATACGTCATTCTGAAAATACTATTTTTATGTATCATTGTTAAAAATTTCGATAATTTTGCTTGCAATATGCCATTCTTACAATATGATTTCCAAGTATCATGGAGCAAGAATTTCGACATACTTTGTTTACAACAACAGGGGCTGTGAAGAAGTGAATTGATTGCAAGATTCCATAATAATTGTGATGATGAATTATGAACTATATTAAAGAATAAAATACATAAAACAATAAAAACGAAAAATTGTTTAAAAATACGTTTTTCATTCAATAAAGTAAATTTTAAATCAAAATCTTGAGTTCAAATCAGAATTAATCCATAATGAATATTATAAGAATATTTTTCAACATTCGTTAAAAATTATGTTACGGATGTGTTTAAAATTCCAATTTACTTAGCGTATGTATATTAAAACCTGAAGCTTTTACAGATTTTGCTTTTACCTCTCGAATATTGATTAAAACCTAATTTCTGCATTTTAGAACATTAATAAAAACGCGCCTTTTAAAAACATATTTATTACATTAAACTTTTATTTCGGGTCATTAAAATTTTCACACAGGGGTCTACCATTACGTAAAAAGGAGTACTGAGAAATAGTTGTAATAATTTTCATGGAAGATGAAATGAGAATTCCTCGAAGATGATTATAGTGGTTTACACGTCCAGCCCCATGCATTAGATTCATCTCTAAATCCTCCCATTATCATTCTAAAAAATGCGAGAAACAAGAAAAATTTAAAATGGAAAGACCTCCACAACATTTACATTCGTGCATAAATGCGTCGCAGTTAACTCGTCTTGTAAATGATAGGTTTGGGTGGCAAATGCTTCGGAAATCTTTCCTATCTGTTTCATACTTTTTGTATTTCATTTTTAAGAAAAACCGGCCCGCTGTGTTAACATATTGACAGTTTGACAACTGGTAGCATTCAGCTGTATATACCAAAGCATCCAAGCCATGTAATTCGAGCAAGAACCGCCGATGCTTTTTATTGCTCAAACCCGTCTCCAGCCATGCTCGACGGGAACCCTAGCCTAAGAGCTGGGTTAAGTGATTTGGTACTCGCGCATGATACGGTTGGCTGACCAAGTGGCCAACTGAAGTGTCGCTAAACGCAGACCTAATGGCCAATCGTGTGGGGTGGTCATCCAGGTGTAACCCATCTTTGCCATTTGTCAGAGTCCGGCTACAAAATCTCGGCACGTGCATTTTTTTTCTTCCGCCTACCCTACTTTATTTTTGTTGTTGGCAAGCCTCTTCGCTGTTGACCATGGAAGTTAATTTCCACGATGGATCGGCGAGCTCGGCGCTGCGTGTGTTTAAATATGGATGAGGTCCATCGGTACAGATGCTTTGTAGCCGGCCCATAATGTTTGGGGGCTACTCGTTGGAGAAACGAAAATGTTTGTTTCCGTTCTTTAATGGGAAATTATTAATTTTGCGGATCGAAGCCAACGTGAATAATTAATGGGAGTTTGTTCAGTCCAAAGAGAGGAAAGTTTCCGCTGCATTGCCAAACATCGCTAATGGCATACGAAATTTGTAATGAATTTTTACTGGATATTCATCAAGCTTGTGATTGTGAATAAATTTCGGGCCGGATAATCACCAAGTTGAAAGAGCACGCCGTGGATTTGATTTGCGAATATCTAATTGAGTTTTCCTCGATCCTATTTTGGAACCTTTTGAAGGCAGAGCGCTGGAAAATGATTTACCGTAAAGGTCAGCGCGAGCACGGATTTTAAAATATGATATAAGGATGATGATTTGAGATTAATATTTCGCCAAAGCTCAAGAAGGAAAGAATTGATAAGAATTCGGAATTAATGGTGATGTGGTATGCTTCACTTTGTTGTCATTGTTGACTTTGATTATTTAAATTTGCTAGAAATGAAACATTGATACATTTAATTTACGAAGCAAATCAATGACTTTATTAAATAGAAATTGTTGTCAGTATGTTTAAAAAGATTGAATTTAATCAAAAATTATGAAGAACTTTTTCAAATTATATAGGAATTTATCTTTTAACTTTATTTATATAATTACATTAAACAAAAGCAAATTCTGAAAATTTAAATGATGTTTAAAAATTGATAAGGTTCAGCATCTAAATCTTCAATTTAAGTCTTCTAATGTATAAATAAATTTTTTTGTTAGTAGATTTAATCAAAAATAATGAAGAAACATTTCAAGTTTAATAGGAATGTATATTCTAACTTCAACTATTTATAATTACATTACACAAAAGCAATCTAAAAATTTAAATGTTGTTTAAATATGGATAAGGCCCAGCTAAATCTTCAATTTAAATCTCTTAATGTATAAATAATTTTTTTGTTAATTAATTATTCTTTGCTTCTCAGAAATGTTTGTTTGAGATGCGAATAAACTCAAATGCCTACAATAAGGTTGATATTCCCAATTACGTTCTGAACGTACAATATAGAAAAATAATTAATCATTATTTTTATGGAAAATAAAGACCTATTAGTATAGTAGATAAGAAAACATATATTTCGAGCAATACTGCTTTCATATATTTTTTCTTTTCCTACTGTTTTTTCATATCCGCTAGTAAAACTAAAGCCGACTCACGAGGTTAGAAAATAAATAAGGAGTGTGAAGCAATGGTTCATCGGAATTAAAAGAACCGGATTGAAATTATCTTATTATTTCGTCACTATTTTTACTCATAAATGCTGAAGAATCAGATCGAAGTTAGTTCTGAGAACTTGACCAATTGTTTAAGAAGCTTTGTATTAAAGGATACCCTCATAACTTAAAAATGAAATTAACTCTATAGTTGAGTGGCTTGGTTGGGTTTAATGGCGCATAAGCCATAATTGGTTTTGCTGTGCCAAACATATAATATAAAAGAAAGCTAAACAGTGAAAATAAATCCTAAGTTGGTGTTAAAGATGATAAAATCTTTGGAAAAATCCATTAATCGTTAAAAACGAGTATTACAGTTAGCAAAAAAATAACTAAAAGATATAATGGAAAACAGAGACATCTTTTAAAATAAGAATGTGAATATTTTTTAGAAACGAGAGGAATATTTAAAAAATCTACTAATATACATTTCGGCTGTTTCAATAAATAGTCGACTTAAATAGGCAAAATATTTAAAAGTTTATTTTGATGAAAAGTCATAATCAGACGGACTATTTAAATTCAAAGACATTCATAGGTCTTACTTCCAAAGTGCTAAGCAATTTTGTTTTTCATATAAATCATATCACTGGCAAATCTCTGATACTTTGCATCCTTTCAAATATTGCCGAGCTCCTGAAGATGTCTGTTATACATATGTTACAGTTAAAGCGTGGAATCTGTTATTTCATTGAATAACTAGGTATTTCATGAATTACCTAGTTATTTTCAACCCGTTATTTCATGGAATAACTATATATTTCATGAATTACTTGGGTGAATACCTGGTTATTCTATGAACTAACTGAATTATACGCTTTAACGGCAACACATAGTATACTAAATGATTGAAAATTAGTTTTGAAGCATCTATAAGTTAAGTGTGGATATCTTCTGTACTAACCAGTATTGCTGGTATACCGGCTATAAGGGGCATTGATAATAGCAGAACTAAGAATATCTGAATGAAAACATTTCAGGAAATCAAAATTAAAGCATATTCAAGCTGTAATTTTATACTTTTTTTACATGAAAAAAAAAGTTAATCTGCATTTAGATATGATAGAATGAAACAATATTTTTTTACAGAAACCTTTTCAGTAATCTCTTAATAAAGAATTTATTCAGTTCAAGCATATGCCTTAATAATGAATCCGAACTTCTAGCTCAAGATTAATAATGAAGACTATGATACATAAATTATGTATAAAAAGTTAAAATAAAACGAGCAGAATATATTCCCCGAAGAAAGATATAGATTTATAAGGGGGGATTCATATTCATCGAATGTGCTACGCATATTTAATTTAAGCTAAAATTTTCAAATAAAAATCCTTAAAGATAGCTAACTGTAGCTGGAAATAACCGGAAAAATCAATACAAAAAACATACAGTATCAAAAATTAATTATAACGCAAAGGAGGCATGCACATGACAAATGGTTCAAACCATTTTTGCTCAAGGTACAAGATCCAACATGACGCTATTAAATATGAAAGAGAGTAAAGTAATTAACTGCAACACACTTATCTCATTATGAGTATAGATAAGATTTCTTTTGAATTTTTAATACAGATTTATTGAGAGATTCACCGGGAGTGCCTGTTTCATGACGTGCATATTGAATCACTTGCATCGATTGCTGACACCCACTATCGCTATCGTTCTCTGGCAAGGTGGATTCGCCAAGCTTAGAGTGATTTCCAACAGGCAGTTTTTTGTGATTAGATAGATGTGGACTAAGCAATTGAATCAGCAGTTTGAAAAAGAAAACAAATCGAAACGTGTGTTATCGTGTAGACCAGGGGTTCCCAAACTTTTTTTCCTCGCCAACCCCTTGATTAGTCTTTTTATTATCGCGTACCCCTACTGTCACATCTCCCCTCCAATCACCCATCTATACAAAGAAGTTTTTATCAATAATGTTAAGGGCATGGGTAAACTCAAGAGACGAATGACAGGAATTTATAACATTTGCTGGACTAATTTTTGATTTTCTTGTTATTTCATTTTTACAATAGTATTAGTTCAGCGTCAAAGCAGATGAAATTAGAATTGTAATAATTAACTTATAAGGATAGCTAAAAAATTAACTTCCTTTTTTCCTTATTTTGAGGGCAGGTTTTGGACTTGAACAACTTTCACATTTACTTTTTACACGAACATGGGGAAATGAAATTCTATAACATTTTGAAGCCCTTACATTTTCTTGTGGCCGCCATTACCGACTTTGAGTTAGCCCCAACTGGTCCTTTGCGTACCAACAGGGGCAAGCGTGCCACAGGTTGGAAACCTCTGGTGTAGACGATCATTGTTAGTTGTGAAAAAGGAATGAAAATTGCTAAATAGACAACTAATATAAAGAATTAAAAGTCATTTAAATTTGGTTAAAAACAGCAGATAAAAATATTGAAATAGGGTTTTTTTATTTATTTACTTTCATGATCGATTGCTGATACCCACTATCGCTATCGTTTTCTTTCAAACTGTACGTCCATTGGATTCGCCAAGCGTTAGGGTGATTCCCAACTTCGTGATTAGATAGATGAGGACTAAGTAATTGAAGCAGCATATTTGAAGAAGAGAACAAACTCAACCAAATCGAAACGCACACAATGTGCACTAAACGTGTGTTTTTGAGAAATTTCAATTCATTTATTTAGGTGCTACTAATTCTTGCTGTCTGTACATTTCTATTTCACGTGATTTCCGGATCACGTGAGGTCAATTTTTTGAAGTCGGAGTCCTCAGAAAAAAATCTCCCTGGTTTGAATCGCTGCCTGGAGATGACACTTGACGAAGTCTGCAGACAGGATTCAATTTTAACTCTCTTTTTTACTCCTTGCGATATTCACTTCTTTTGGATAAGAAACTACTACTAAGTACTAATCTAAAGAATCTCATCTTTTAATGACTTGAATTCTAAAAAATGTGCTCAGAAAAAGTTCTATGTTTAAAACTTATGAGATTTTAATGATTTAATACAAAATTACTAATATTATAAAAGTTAGCTAATTCCTCAGATAATCATGAGAATAGGGTAAAAATAGTAACCTTCAATTTGAAAGATGCAAAAAGCGGTTATACATGCAACTAATGTGTTAAGTGGAAAGTATCCGCTTTAGAGTAAAGCAAATAATGCAAGTGATAATATTTTTTCTTGTGTGCATCAAATTTTTTATAATGAAATATTATTCTCTCGTCGAATAAATTTACTTACAGTGGAATAATTTCCTTTTTTCTTGCGATGCATTTATTATGAGTACAAAATGTTTCTGTCAAAGTCAATATGATCCAAAATAGAATGAAAATAATTGCCATCGTTTACTTTTTTCTAAGATTGACGCTTTTTTGTATTTGAATAAAATCTTTTTTTTTGCTCAAATAACTAGTTTAATTCAATAATTAGTTTAATTAATAATTTGAATTCTTTTTTTATAAATTTTTGTGTTTAATTTCGTAACTTCGTACCCCATTCTACCATTAACCCTTCTTTGCATGATTTTTTCTTTATTGGTGAAATAAATCAAGGTGATATAATTGATGTTCAAAATTAAAGGAAAAATGGTTAAAAAAATCTTAGTATATATTTATAGTATAAATTTAGCAAAAAACAATATGATGGAAATTTCCATCATCATTCAAAGTTAGATTAAACGCAAACTTTTTCAGAAATTGCTCTAAAAATAACAGAAACACATGTTACAAACCTTTCATCCACATCACTTTTTTAGCAATAGAAACTCAAATATAATAAAACAAAATTAAAAACGAAATCATACGTTTATTGCAACTACAACAAACAGCGGAATGACAACTTCAAGCTCGTTTTACTGATAGTGACACTTGCTTATTTTTGACAGCTATGTTTTTTTTTATGCAATGGACATTAAAAAGGTATCCAGACACGATCAACTTAAAGTGAACTTGTTCTTTTATATAATTTTTGGGCATTCAATGTTATGATGGAAATTTCCACCATCATGCAAAGAAGGGTTAATCCAAGCATGCCCACTAACTAAAAATCCGTGCGTGAGATAGACTCTTTTTTTTATTGAACATTGCTGATTTTATAAAATGATTGTAAAATTAAATGCATGTCCTGCTACTCTTAATTTACATATTAATTTCCAACCTGACCAGCCATCTAAATTTTCTGTAGAACTCGGAATACATGATAAAAGCTCCAGGCTTTCAAAAATAACCCTTAGGGCGTTGTTAAAAAGAGATTTCACGGCGTTTGACTCACTGAACATTTTTATACCACACATTTCTAAATGGTGGTCTAAATCGCTCACAACGATTAAGTGATCCATCACTGCTACTAGTATCCTTCATGTCGAATGCTCATTTTTTGAAGATCGATTATGTCCTACATGGATCCCGGATAATAATTGACGTACAAGATGTCTCGGCCGCATTACCTTATTTGGATGATGAATATTGCATACATAAGATGTTATTTGTTTTAGACGATGACAGAATGGATCATCAACTAGATTGATCAGTCTGACCGGTATATCACGTTACTTTTTAAATTGCATATTGGTTCAGTATAGGCACTGTGTGAAATATTTACTGAGTGATCACCGCAAGTTCGAATATGGCAGAAGAGCCTCGGATTTATGGGTCATTAGTTTAACTCCTTTTTGCACTTTATCGTATACGAAATATAAGTAGCGTAAATATTGTATTCGTCAAAGGATTCAACCTCAAGATTGTGATGAATCTCCACATAAAAAAGACTCCGTCTCAAAAAAAGCATTTTTGGAGTTACAGTAAAACTTCGATCAACCGTCACCATCCGGACCCGGTCTATGACGGATAATAGAAAACTTTTAAAATATATCTACAGTCAAGTGATTTCATTGCTGGCTTAGGACGAAAATGAAAATGAAATCCTTTAAAAGTGAATAATGCATACATATTGTATTTAATTTTACAAAAAGATCAATATTGTTACGAAAATCGTCCGCTGTGTGAACGGTGAAAATAGTCCAACGAGCAGGATAACGGAGAATGACACTTTATTCTCAAATATGCCGGAAGACACGAAACGCAGTTTAATAGTAAAAACAGCATTTGTACAAATTAGCAGTAAAAGCAGACAGCAAATCACTAACAATAACAGCAATAGTACGAACAAAAGCGCTCAGTATCTTATAGCTGACCAACTCGCAAGGCGAACAAGACTCTAAACAAATTCTTCGAACTCCGAAGACGTTCAAAGACGGTTGTCTCATCTCAGCAACTTCGGGTTTTTATACCTTTTCTGACAGGATGTGACGGCACATAGAATCATCTAGTAAATTCTGTATATCTCCGCCCTAATAGAGATATCGAGAAAATTTTAGTGTTTTTAGGTCTTTAATTTTTTTGCCAAAGTCGCCAAAATGGTCGCCAAGGTCGAGGGTTGTTGCCCTCCATTCCCCGAAAGGTAGTAAGAACGTCTGTAAATGTCTCTTTCCAACCATACGATTAACATTGTGGGAGAGCAACATTACATGTTAATAATAACATAAACATCCCTATGAGAATGGTAATGTACAAGAATGTATTGTAATACTATAAGCCAAAGTTATTTTCTACCTTTTAGGCGATGACTGATAAGAGAAACTGATGGCTCAACGAGTGGCGATAAATCGAAGTTTTACAGTATATACAATCCATGAGGATGTGAACACGTTAATTCGCATGTATTATGTGAAATAACGATCACGTGGTATGATCGATCTCAAAAGACAGGGCGTTGTGGTCTGTGTAAGATCTTGGATTCAGGGCCGAAATGTTCCAGGTTCGAAATCAGACTCCACTAAATAACATCCGGGTCTCTTCTACACTAAATGAGTAGGGGTCAAATGTTCTCTCGTTGGTGTGGAACCAAAGTGTGGAGCGACGCAGGCTCTGATGTTGTACGCGTCATCTGAACACAGTTCAAAATTACGAGGTCCGTCAAGAATACCCTTCCTGTTGCATCAAAACGGGACGTGAATATAATTAAACTAAACGATCTCAAAAGACTTTTACAGAGATTCTACTTCTTATCATTCATAGCTGTAAGATATTGAAAATAGAAAATGTTGCTATTTTTAATATATGCTGAAAAGCCAGTAAGAGAAATCGAATTTCTATACTTTAAGGAAATTGCGTCACATTTCGACTTTTATAACCAGCCTTATTTATTTTATTAAGTAGGTATGTTGCTTATACATCGTTGTTTTTTCTTATTAAACCGAAAATTAAGCATTAACACTTCTGTTTTACTTTTTCAGTTTGTTGCAATTAAGTTAAAAGAAATGATTTAACTGTAAAAAATTAAAGAAATTATCTAAATTAATATATATTTAACTTAATATTTAGAGAAATTTTGACTACTTTAACTTTGTTTGAAATGGTCTCTTGAGTTAAGTAATTCGTTTGAATCAGATTTGTGTTATAAATTAAGGGATAGCAATGTGTATTACATATTGAACGGCTAATTAAAAAAAAATTGTTTCAACAAAGCAGTTGCTGCCATCTTGGATTTCCTCCCCTTTTTTAGATTTTCTTGAATATCTCGGAAATTATTCAATATTCAAATTACATATGATATATGAAATTAAACAGCGTACAATTCCCTATAAACGGATGCTTTGATTTTTCTTCAAGCTTTAATAGTTTTTGAGATAATTGGTCTCAAAGTGGATGAATTTGCAAAAAATCTTAGTTGATAGTCCAGTCAACGAAGGGTTTGGAAAAACACATTAAATCGTTTAGTTTTGAAAATTGGCACACATGTTAGTGAGGGACTTCAGATGAACATACTAAAAGTCCCCGGTAAAAAAAAAATCTCAAAATTTATTAAATTTTCAAATGACACGTAATCAGAAAATTAAAGAGTGTAAAATTTCCTACTGATAAATGCTTTTAGTTTTCTTCTAGCTTTACTAGTTCTCGAGATAATGGGTCTTAAATTTTGCCGCCATATTGGATCTCATCCCCATTTTTAATTTTTCTTCAATATCTCGAAATTTCTTGAATTTCGAAATTACATGTAATCAGCAAATTAAAGAGCGTAAAATTCCCTACAAACTCATGGATTTTTTTTTTGTTTTAGCTTTAATAGTTTCTGGGATATTGGGTCTCAAAATTTGCTGCCATCTTGGATTTTATAACCCTTTTTTTAGTTTTTCCTGAATATCTCGAAAATTATTTAATTTTCAAGTTACATGTAATATAACAAAATAATGATCGTAAAATTCAGAACAAACGCATGCTTTTAATTTGTTTCTAGCTTTCATAGTTTCTGAGATATTTAAAAAAATAATGATCGTAAAATTCAGAACAAATGCATGCTTTTGTCTCTAACTTTCATAATTTCTGAGATATTTAAGAAAAACTAAAAAAGTGGGGATAAAATCCAAGATGGTAGCAAAATTTGAAATCCATTATCTCGGAAACCATTGAAAATAAAACAAAAATAAAAGCATGCATTTATAGGGAGTTTAAGTTCTTTAATTTGGTGATAACATGTAATTTCAAGAATAAATAGATTTTGAGATATTCAAGAGAAACTGAAAAAGGGGGATGAAATCCAAGATGGCGGCAACATTTGAGACCCATTATCTGGGGATTTATTAAAGCTGGAAGAAAAATAAAAGTATGAATTTGTAGGGAATTTTACGCTCTTTAATTTGCTAAATAAATAATTTTAAAATTGAATGCTTTTCGAGATATTCAGGAAAAACTGAGAAGAGGGGGTATGAAATCCAAGATGGCGGCGTGAGCTCAACACCCAAGGACGGGGGACTTTTAGTATTTTCATCAGAAGCCTTTCATGAACAAGTGTACCAATTTTCAAAACTATACGATTTACTGTTTTTTTACAAACCCTTCGATGACTGGACTATGTTATTTAACTTGTTTTGTGTTTGCAAAGATGGAATTTTGTAACCGCTTTTTCATTCACATCTTGATGTGCTAGTGTTTTCAAATTTGGTATACTTTTACGTTATCTATGACAATTTACTATTTTAATATTTTTTGTGCTTAATTATTATTTCATCATTAACTAAACTAAATTTTGTTTCCACTCCCATGCCTCCACCTGGTTGTGAGTTAGAAAAACAACAGATCTCAAGATTAAACATAAAAAATAAATTAAATAAATTATTAAAAACTAAGTTAATTAAAATTAAATAAAATAGAAGATAAAAATAGAAAATAATAAAAATACTTAGCTCAATAAAATACAGTGTTTTAAAAACTGCTTATAATAAAATTTTTACCTTATGTCATCTTGAGAGATGGGGGTGTTTCTTGTGACTATAAACGAATGTTTATTTTTTGGACAATGAGTATTTGCAGTCTTTCTTTGAAGTTAAACGAAGACAGTTTGAGCTAAAAAAAAAGTCTATAATCTTCTTCATTTGTATTCTTCAGAACTCAATAATTTCCAAATTGTAGATCCACTTCAAGCTCAATGCAACTCGAATGAACTGATTTTTAGGAGATTAAAATTTTCCCTATAATCCATTTTTGATATAAGATTAATGCATTTGTCTAATTCTTTCAAATAGCCCATCGTTTTGATCAGAAACTTACGAATTATTTAACTCGTAATACAAATTTGAAAAGTAAATAAGTAAAAAACACTGCTGTGTTTTTCAGAAAGCATTTCAAATTGCTTTCAAAATAAAAATTGTTTACTTAGCATAACCACTAACAGTTTATTCCTGCTTCTTGAACTATTCTGCTGGCGAAGTTTTGGCGCAGGAATTTAAAGCAACCCTAAGCACCTAAGCAGGGACAGGCATGAGGTACCTTAATGTGGTCACGTCCCTCTAACGACCTCTCTGGTGGAACCCCCCACCCTTCTTGACACGTGATGTGATTGACGACAATATTTTGAACAATCTTTGCATTTCCACCCTTTGCCACCCCTTTAATGTTTTCGATTTCTCGAGGGGTGCTGAAAGATACGAAATTTCACTCCCTGAATTGCCAATGCACGAATCTGTTTTATGGAAATTTCTGTTTTAGCTTTAAAAGTGATTTTAATAGTTGTAATTTGGAAATTTGCGCTCGTTTATAATTACGCTCACCTGAATCCCGATCTTCTTAGTTTCTTCAATAAGCAACCCTTGTTTCATTTGTAGAAATTTGTTTTTATTTTCTCATCGTGTACATTATACGACTCCATATACTTATTTTGTGAGAGTGTATGTCACCATGTAATCTTATAGTTGGGGGAAACCGGGGTAAAACCGGATACTTTGATTTTGGCGTTATTAAGTCTTCTTTCTAGTGAATAAATACTGAATTATTCTCCGCTAGTGAAGAAAAAAGAATGGTCATAGTTTTCAGGTTGTTGTTGTTAAATTCACTTCGTCTGTGAAGGTTTATTTGTTTTATGACGTCAACTCTCCAGTGTTCGTTTCTTTTAAAACTATACTTACTTATTGATCATTAAAATTATAAACACTATATTTAGTCCAGCTTATTATTTGTTTACTAAGGATTTATACACTATCACAAAATAAAGATTTATTAAAGGAATTGCGTGGTTCTATTTCGTGTTTTATACTCTGCACTAGGGGTAAAACCGGGTACTTCTTGTGGGGTAAAACCGGGTATTAGGGGAAGCTACGGATACCCGACCCAAGAGGATTTTCTTAGGTTGTGGACCTCTGCGTTAAATAATCTGATGGAAAGCATTTCCAATTTATTTCGATTTCCAATATTTTCTGGGTTTTTTTTTTTTTTGATAATTTCAAATAATACAGAGAGTTATTTTAGTCAAAATTTTAAAAAGAATTAAAATTTATTTATTCCATCATTTCCTCGCTTGCACACACAAATAAGCGATTTTTATTCATTTTTTCTCATATAAAACTTTAAACGCATGTAAAATTAACAATCTTCTGCTTGAAGGCTTTGCAATCGTTTGGTTTTATTTAACGCATCGACATTTTGACTGAGTACGTCTGTTAGCTTGAATTTTAAAAAAGAAAGAATTACGTAAAATACAATGCTCTTCTTTTGCTTTTGGATTGGATTACTTTTCTTCTTAAGTTTTTGGGATTTGGATCATAAAAATAGTAGGAGAACCCAGTAGGTGATTTACGGTTTTCCACTTTCTTTTTTATACAACATTTTTTAGATTCTTACATTTCATTTTGTCGCTATTCTGTTCCACTGTAACTTCCAAACCAGCAGTGTTTCAATGCGCTAGTGGCATTACTGGATTCCCTATTTAATTCCTATAGATTTTATCTCTATCTTAGATAAGAATTTTGCAAATATTTTAAAATTGATTGTCATTATTCTTAAATTATTAACTATTGTAACTATTGATAAATCTTTTAAAAAAATGTCTTTATTCTTAAATTGTCAACAATTGTAATTATTGTTAAATTTAAAAAAAAATCAACTTTTTTCTTAAATTGTCAACTCTTAGTTAGCTGTTAAATCTTAAAAAAATGTTTTATTCTTAAATTGTCACATAAAATAAAAAAAATATGCTACTTTTCCACTGAAAGTCTAGTTTTCCCCAATTTCCCATAGAGTTGACATGTGTATCCGGTTAGTGGGGTAAAACTTTGACTTTTTCTACAAAAAAATCATTAGTAAAAATGGTTGTAAAGTTTTGACTTTCCTTTTTAACTCCAACAGGTCTTCAAACCTTAAGTATCCGGTTTTACCCCACTTTCCCCTATATTATATTCTTTATATGTGTATAATAAGCAGCCCTTGTTTCATTTATGGAATGTTTGCTTACATTTTTTATCGTGTATAGGACAATATACCTATTTTGTGAGAGTGTCTGTCACCATACAATATACCGGTACTTATATTTATAAGTATATTCTTGATGTATGTTCAACTTTCCTCCTTCAGGTGTCATCTCTGATTTTTTTCCGGACATTCAATTTCTTTATATCACGGTCAGAAACGGCCTAAAATAATTTTACCAATTGGTCAAGACAACAATATTGCGCCCTCCACAACCAACGCATTTTTTAAGAATTCTATAATTTCTGTGAACTAAATGTCAAATAAACTTTCGTTTAGAAATATGCATGCTTTACCTGTAAATATGGCATAATATTATGGCGATAATTTTTAATCTTCAGCTATATGTAAGATTAAAAAGTGATCTTATTGAAACTAAAATAAAATATTCAACAAATTTTAAAAATATATGACATTATATTTGAATTTTTTCTCCTTCACACTTCCGCTTTGGCGGCACCAAGGACATTTGTGCCATGGACAGTTACGTGGTTTGTCCGTCTCTGACCACGGTATTCGGATAGCAGGACTTCCATATATCGCCATTCTTATATTCAAAGGTCGATGTTGAATTAGCCCAAGCATTTTATTAATGCAAAATACTTGCATAATTTAATTACATCTGTCCTCAAACGGTAAGTGATATGTAATTATGGTACGTTGTCTCAAAATGCCGTATGTCACCATTGATGACAGTAGTTACATAAAAATTTCTTATGTTTTTTTGTGTGAGTTTTTCTCGCAAAGATATTTTTATATTATTCGCTGCATAATTGCATCACCCATCTCATAACATGACATTCTGGTAACGTGCCTTTCGCTTAGCGTGGCATAAATAGCTTGGATATGCATCAAATAGAATTATTTTTTCAGTCACATTGTTCTCATTGTTGAAAGATTGTTAGTTTCATTTAGAACGGTTTCGATACACCTAGAAACGAGTTTATTATGTAGTAGGAAGGTTGGCTGTACTTTAAAATGTAAACCTTATTTCTTACAGAGAGTATAAAAAATTGCGGCTACTTTAGTTACATGGAGTCTTCCATCTGACATATAAAAGAAATAAAGTTATCAATGTGCCATCCCATGTATGCGTAGTGTGGCCTGGTGGCAAGGTTTCTGCTTCGCAACCGGATAGTTACAGGCTGGAAACCCTATTCAACCAAAACTCCACCGTTTGTGAGTGCCTGATGAGCGTTTAATCTGACAGAAGTGTAAACTTTCTCCCACTGTTGTGGCGAGGGAGTTTGGAAAGGGGAATGTCATCTTATGTGCCGTCCTCCTGTTCTGACCGCTGACAAAATACGGGGTTCTTCCCAAAACAGCCGTAGTATTACTTGAAAATGGGACATTAATATAACTAAACTAATCTTGCCTTTTAATTATCTTGCATCACAAACATTATTTACAGTGAAAATAGTAGCGAAGCTTGTTTAAAACATGGTTGGCTATCTGTGGTCCAACAGCTGCCATCAACGATATGTCTTATAGTGCGTCATTCCACGAGGAAGCTGTGATATTGACATTATGTCGAAAAGTATCTAGTACTATATTAAAAGTGGCAAAAGTGACGGAATTGAATGTTTCACCGTTTAAATGATGGAACTGTAACCAACTTAAGTGACAATTTTGCTGACGGTCTTATTGAATTGATTTTATATGTACAAAATTTCACGGCATGAAACGACACGTACGGACCTATGAAAGCTAAATATACATATGTGTTTAACAGTCCACTTTGTTATTTATTTCATTACTTAGATTGCGATGCCAAGAAATTGTTTAAAACATTTATTTTACTAACAACTCCCGGGATTTATTCGAATATCACCCAGACCTAATACGGCTGAGAAACCAAACTATTTGATTAAATAAGAGAAATAAACTAATTTACAACTTCCTTAAAATTATTTTACTAAAAACATAGCAAAATTTATTTTACCACCAACTCCAAGCATTTATTCAACCAAGCAATATCAACTATAACTAATAAGACTGAGAAACTAAACTATTTGATTAAATAAGAGAAATAAATTAATTTACAATTTTCTGCTGATACAGTATTTTCATTGTTAGTCGAAAGATCGAAGACGGGCATCAATCTCTTATCACAAATTAAAATAATTCTCAGAATGTAAACAAGCAACATCAAACCGTTCCGCTTCAGTTAAATGAGATTCGCACTGGGCGCACAATTACGGCGAAGATGATTAACGAAAGTTCCGCTCATAATATTAATTAAATTTAATGAAGTTTAATCTATTTTATTTTTCATTTTCATGGATACTTTAATCAACTCTGAACGATTTTAATCATGTCATACGCGATAAATAACTTAGTTTAATCCAAATAATTCATCTTTGTTAAGAAAGGAGCTTGAATAAATAATAAGGTAACAGTGAAGTTTATATAAATTAATTTAAAGTAGACTAATCAGTATCGTGTTCTCAAAGGTTTTAAGTGATTATTTTTTGCTTAATAATAGAACATTATCAAAAATTTAATAAGAATTGAATGCAGGATAAGTAATTTCCGTGACAGATTGAAAAAGTGACTTCTGTTGTATGCCTGGCACACAAAAGCAATTTAACATTCATAGATCATTTTAGTTGCACATAACTCGCTAAAATTATTTTTTAATTCTCAAGTTAAATAAACTTACCCAAAGGGTGTAAAGCTCGACACGAGTCGGCGGGAAGAAAAAACTTTTAAAAATGTATAGTGCATCCATCTTGAATTAAAATAAATGTAAATCAAATGTTTTAAGTCTTATCAGCCAGGTGTGAGGAGAAAAAGACCCATAAACATTTTTAAAAATCCTACAACGCCCATCTTGAGTGGAAGGTAATGAATTAGAAGTAATTAGATATGTAATCATAGAGGCATCAATAATATGCATAATCATAAACATAGAAATATAATAAATAAATAAACATGTATACAATAACAAGAAACGTAAATGTACGAATAATAAACAAATAAATGTACATTTATAAAAATACACATAATATAATAAAAATTTTAAAAAGATATTCATAAATAGTCGTTAAAAATTTTATCGAATAAGGTAAGGTTGCTCAAGTCGTAATACAGCCTAAGTCGTACCAATGCCACTCTGACTTTGTTTTCGCCGAGTCAGCAATGCTGACGACAGTGCGATAGTACCGACGATGTTAATTGCATTATTTAGAATGGAGCTTCGATGCGTTACAACTTAACCTCGAAGAAAAATAAGTTTTCGATAATTTTGTTATAATTTTCGTGCATTTCGTAAGACGAAAAGCAATAAATATTATAACTAACATGTGGTTATTTCTTAGGGTATCATTCTGTGCTATTTGAATAATTGTTTTTATGTAACTATGGCGCTCTGGTTCGATTCATTCTTCTATGATTCTTATTTAAAATATTACGCGTGGCGTTGCTTAAGTCGTACCTCACACGATGCTTAAATCGTGCCAGGTTAGCCTTAAGGATAAGCATCTAAAGATAACACTATTTATTGAAAGAGAATATTGTTCTTTTTAATATATAATGTTAAATGTGCTTTTTCTAATTTTTAGGCGAGGTCCATAAACGTGGCAAAAAGTGCCGATAATACTTAGAGACAAGAATATGTGGATGAGGCGTTATAAAAATTACCCAATGGTGGTATGGACTTCAATGAAAGTACAGTAGAACCTCGATTAACCAAAGTGGTCGGAACCGGACCTCTGTCGGTAAATCGAAGATTCCGGATAAAAGAGAGCACTTAAAAATGGCAGTCAGGAGACCGCAAAAATTTGAACACTATAGATTTAAACATGTACACAATAACTAAATGTGATAATTTTAATTATATTACTATAATTATAAACAATAAATTTGTTCAATAGATGTCACACAAGTAAGAAAACGCAATGTAAATGTTTATATGACAAACGATACATACTTTACATTGGTTAAAACGGAAGTTTGCTCTGCCGTAAGCATGACTGACATCGTTTAGCCGCTCTGTCCCGAAGTTGTTTTAATAGCAAAAGTTCTGTAGAATCACAGTCAGTCTGTTGCTTCAACCACGTCAATCATTTAGCAAAACATTCAAAAGCATCGGAGTTGCTTATTTTAGAAGTAACGATCATCTCATCTTCATCCCTTTCGCTGTTATCGTCATCGCTATTCGGTTTTCGTTCCTGTGCGATGATTTCTTCATTGCTCATAAGTTGCATCATCAACATCACAATCTAAACATCAACTAACGTCATCCTCTTCGCAATTTCCTCAGCCTGGAATTTGTTTCAAAATTCCGTTTAACTCAGTCACGGTGACAGAACCACCGTCTACATTTTCGATATATGGCGCCAGCTTTCGCCAGGACCGTTTTAAGGTATGTTCTGGCACAGACTCCGAAGCTTCGTTAATCATGTAGACGCAGTCTTTCAGCGTTAATGCTTTCTAAAATTGAGCAATGGAACATGCAGCCCCCTCTTCATTGTCATCCTCTTCAAAAAGCAATTTGCTTAGAAGCTGCTTTCTATAACGCTGTTATACAGATTTGATCACGCCCTGGTCCATCGACTGCAAAATGGCGGTTGTGTTCGGGGGCATGAATATGCAAGTCATGTTTTCGGCTTTGAGTGTTTCAACATATGGGTGGGCAGGAGCATTTATCCATCAATAAAATCGCTTTTTTGAGTTTTAGTTTCTTTAGGTTTTTCTTCACTTCTGGAAAGGAGCAATCATGAAACCATTCCGAAAAAAAAACTTTAATTCATCCAATTACTTTCCTGATGTATGTAGTGAACAGGAACAGCAATCTTATTTTTGTTCTGAAAACAACGTGGCTATTTACTCTGTCCCACCAAAGCCAGCTTTACACGATGTGAGCCAGAAGCATTGGCACATCCCAGAATTCGTCACACGATCTTTCATGTTTTTCCGGCCTAGAGCAAAGCTTCTTTTTCTGCAGCCAAGGGTTTCGTTGGAAGTGCTCTCCAATATAGCCCAGTTACATCACAGTTGTATATTTGGTCTGCAGTTAATTTTTTCCTTCATAAACAAGTCCTGCAATTCCGCAATAAAACTGTTTCCTGCTTCAATATCAGACGACAGTTTTTCTCCTACGATGCTCATTGGCGATACTTGAACTTTTCTAGCCAACCAATACTAGCTGGGAATTCCTTGCTTCCTCCGAGTTTAGAATTGAAATTCAGAGTTTTTTGTTGGATCATTATCCCGGATATTGGCATTCCTTCACTCCTTTTCTGAATAAACCGTTTCTAAAGAACGTTGTTCAGTTTTTGATCATTCGCGCATTTCATAGTTTTCTGCAATTTATCTGATTTTCCATTGGACACTGCATAAAACGTTTTGATTTTTTCGGAATCACGTCTCATAACCCCGCCTGTTGTTACTCCAACACCAAATTCTTTTGATAATTTGGTTCAAGTCTCCCCTGCTTCAATTCTGCTCACAGTTTGGAACTTCTGTTCCACTGTTTTGTTTAGTGTGCTCCATAGCATAAATGAATGTTCTACATTTCGGTAATGCCAACGCTTCTGAGTCGGACAAAAAGTAGTCAATAGAAAGGCAGAAGTCAGATAGTCTTCGAGACGAATGGTATTTCCGGCAAAACGGGGCAATAGAATGGAATTTTCGACAGGAGGGGGATGGGGGACAAAGAGGTAAGATATCGGCATGTAGGCACTGCTTTTAGAAGGAACGGCTGCCGCCGAAAGTGACCTTGAAGTGATATTGTTTATTTACCAAAAAAGAAAAAACTTAAGGAAAGTGATGTCGGATAAACGATGTTCCGGTTTCGGATAATCGAGGTTCTATTGTATACTATTCCGAAACCGAAACTTCGACGTCACCTTCTAGAACTAAATAAACATTATGAATTTGGAAAACCGAAACGGTTGTCAGAGGATTAACTCAAAACCGAATAGTTTATTCAAAAAATAGTAATAAAGGGTGTTTTTGCTTCATTTGCTTCCAAAATACGACTTAGGATATAGGTGGACCGACTTAAGAACCGGTTTCCTTAGTCGTACCGATGTTATTATTTTAACTTTTATTTCATTCGATATAGTACGTGTATTTTGAATTTTCTTTTAATAAATAGGTGCAATATTCATACAAGCGGTGACTAATGCAAAATTTAATCCTCTATTCAGTAAAACATGCAATTTGTAGAATTTTTTCCTTAGGGAGTACGACTCAAGCAACCTTACACTTCGTATGAATATTTTTATTTTTTTATTTTTCTTATATTATATTTATTCTTATAATTTTTATTTATTACAAATAAAAACAATAAGTAACTAAGAATTCTATACAAAATACTTATCATGGGGTTTTTAATTATCTTTTCATGAACTAACTGGATGGCGCAGGTGAATATTTATACATATTCACCTTAACATCTATCATGTGTATCCATAATAGTAAGCACACAAAAGTGTGCGTAGATATGCAATGAGGAATCAACTACCATTCAGTAAATAGCGGGTCGGCGATTTTAAACCATACCTAAGAGTGTGTTGTTTTTTATGCAAAATTCCTGCAACAGACTTCTTGCAATGCAATGCTTCTACCAGGGGAGAGGACACCTCAAGTGTGAGGATGAGAATTACCGTTTAATTAAGTAGGTTCTCGGTTCCCTGTGCGGAAAAATAAAGATTTGGTGATTAGTTATCGCCACAACGCTGATGACGGAACTTATTTCCATGTGAAGGCTAAATACATGAGGTGTTCATAATGAGATCTATTGCGAATGTTCCTTAGCACCTGTGATGCTACCCGAGGTAGTTCAATCAGTCACTTTTTTTTAAATATTTTTATTTAACTTGACTTCTTTCATGTTTGTAAAGATGGAATTTTGTAATCTATTTTTTACTCTCTTCCTGGTAAGTTAGAAGTTTGAAATTTTGTACTCTTGTATATTTTTGTTGAATATACACTATTTTAATATTTTTAAGAACTTAACCTATAATTCATTATTATTCAAATTAAATTTTGTTTCCGTAACAATGGCGCCATCTGGTTTGAATTTCAGAAATAATGCTAAGATTAAAATGTAGACAATATTTAAAATTAAAAAAATCTGCTATTCAGTATTTATCTCAGAAGTGCATTTTTAAAAACCGTTTTTAATTTTATTTTTAAAATATGTCATCGTGACAGATGCGAGTCTGCCTTGTGAGCATAAGTGAATGTTCAATTTTCGAACAATCAGCACTTGAACTCTTTTTATAAGGTATTAAGTAGTTGTGTTTTATAGTTCATCGTTTTGAGAACGTGTTTCATCCTTTATTATTATGCACAAACAATGATATCATGCTACATTTTTCTTCTTTCTGAATGTTTTGATTGATTTGTTTGGCTCAACCTGACCGAATTTCGCTCTTGGGCCATTTCACCAATAAGATAAACCGACCAGCTGATTGATTGGTATTCATCTTCTTCTTGATCAATATGTTGATAGCATGAGCTCTGACTTAATAACTATCGTGATGCTGATATCTTGCGTAAATATTAGTTCTACTTGAAGAGAACAACACTAGTTAAATCTTCAGTGCAATTAGATGGGAAAATCAATTGAATAACCTATTTCTACTGAAAGTTAATTTATTAGATATTTAGTAAATCCTGATTCTTACAAAACACAAAATATCTAAATTAGAAATAAATCAGTATGGTGTCAATTCACGAGATGTCATTGGACAAACGTAACTGCATATTTACTGATCCTACATAGTAGGGAATAAGGTTGCTTCTCATTGACTCTCAGCGTCACGTGACTTGACTTGCTTCTAAATGACGTCGCGAAACTAAACAGTTCTTACCAATGCTTGATATTCGTCCTTTATTTGTTTTACTCTAAAAATGTATTCAACATTTTCATGAGAAACATCCACATAATTATAATTAGAAAGTAGTTTTGATTTCTTCATGATGCTTTAGTAGAAGACAAAAAGATAATTAAAATCAAGCCTAAGCGCAGTGCCATGACATCATTAAAAAGCAAGCCAAGTCACGTGATGCTAAAAGCCAATGAGAAGCGACTTCATTCGCTGCTGTGTAGGATCCGTAAATATACAACGTAATTGCGCATATCCTCTGAATATGTAGCTAAATGTTGCACTATAAGACACAGTGCGCATGCGTCTTCCATCTAACACCACGTGTTGTACAATGACGCTAAGTTTTCATTTTGAGTGAAAAAAAGAATAATTAGTAATTTCCCGGCGTTTTGCTTTTATAATGCAAAAAAAAGATGACTGCCTCCCGAAAACGTTTTTCAGATTCCCACGCTATAATTCTAAATTACTGAAAACATCATCTACCAAAATTTGAGAACAAGTGTTTGAGAATGCATAAAACTGCGTTTTTATTAAATGTTTTATTAACACACTGGTGTATATAATTATCATCTAACTTGTAAAAAATAAAAAAGAAATTATAATTTTCACGAACATGCCAGGACATCGATATAAACAGAAAACGCTATTAAGCAAAGTAACAAGATTTAAGAGTTAATAAAAAACGCACTAAATGAAATTTAAGAAATGGAATTACACAAGTTGACCATCAAAGCAGCCCCATCGCCCAACGCAAAAGCAATGTTGCACGAGGAACTAAAAGTATTCTTGTTGAACTTTCCTGAATAGCTTTTACGTTGCAAACCATTTCATAAAAATACATTATATTACTGAAAAAAATTCAGCAAGTTAATTCTATCACTTTTCGATCACATTTTTAACACAATTTTTCCAGTGATTATTTTCAGTTTTATTCATAAATTCATAAAAAAATGTTATAAGGGAGTTTACAATATGAATGGAGCTCCATATAATTTAACCTAACCATTATTATCTTCTCGGGCAATAACGCAACACTGCCATAACATCAACAATAATGTCATGATGCTCAGGTTTACTTCAGTGGGTTAATCTTAAGTTAAGGGTGCGCAGCCGTTTCTCCTCACTTTGGATTGTCAATTCATTGTCGCCAAGAGGAAGACGGTTTAGCGATCTGAGAACATTTGTTTTGGTGCGCAGCGATGTTTTATCTGCGTCTTGCGCGCACGGCGATCATTATACTGTCTTTCGCATCGCCGTTCTTACGCCTCGTTTGAATTGGTCTCCTTTGTGCTATCTTCGATTTAATTGGTCGATTTAATAAAATTTGAATAATACTTCGTTTGGAATTCTTCGTTTTGAATTTTGACAGTTCAAGCAATTTCCGAACGAATTTGTTTAGAATGCCGTGCTCTTCTCTCATGTTGACTTTGACAAAGGAACGTTTTGAGGCGAGAATTTATTTTGGAATTTAAAAAAAAAAAATTGGTTATACTACCACAAGGCTCCCACTTTGCTAAAAGCGAAGCCGCTCATGTTTTTCAACGATTAAAAAATTTGCCCGGTGCCTTCTTCAGATGCCGCAGGCTTCGCGTGCAGGATTTCTCCTTTTAAGATGCCGCAGGCATCGCGTGCGCAAGAGACCAATTAAAAGCTCACTTCGCAGCCAAAACAAATGTTCTCACATCGGCAAACCATCTTCCATACCGCGACAAAAAGTTGGCGATACAAAGTGGGGAGATACGGCTGCGCACCCTAAACTTAAGTTTTACCTTTCAGTTTAGTTATAATAACGTCTCAATTTTTAAGCAAGACGAGGGCTATTTTGGGATAGACCTCGTAATTCTGAACTTCGGTCAGACGAAGAGGACGACGCCTGAGCTGGCAGCCCCTTCTCCAAACTTCCGAATCACACCACCAAGATGTTTAAAGTATCCATGACGAAGATGCCAATCCACAGCGGGCTATTTGCAAACAATCGAGCGAAGGCCCTCTAAGAATTTAAGAATAAAAAGTATAAATAATGACATAAGATATAAAATAATAATAAAAGATAAATAGAAATATTGCTAATATTAATAAGATGTAACATATATAACATTAAGATGACAAATATTTAGCAATGCCAGTCAAGTACAGGAACAAAGTATATAATTATTATACAGTGCTAATGCTCCAGGTATTTCAGATTTAAACAGTCAAAGATCACTTTACCTCTCTGGTGAGCAAGAATTGACTCTTTTTCAGTTTCTATTGAAAATAAAAAAAAATGATTTTAACAAAATATTTGAATTACAAATTTTGTATTTATACTCAAAATGTCTTACGCCAATGGACACGAAAAAAGTCATCAATGCAATGACATTTCCAATTTCTACGCATAAATTTCTTTTGGTTCAATAGGATACCTTAGAATTCCAAAACTTACTCCATATTTTTAATGTACTTTTAGAAAAATAATAAATTTATAACTATGTTTATTTTATCAAAAATCAAAAACATGCAATAAATATTGAAATTTTTTAAAAAAGAATAAAGTATAAATAGATTCATTATTGCATATGAATGAGCGTGCAAGAAGCATATATAAGCATTAAATGTATTTATAAGGAGTTCAATATATTTACTTATAATTCAGCAGAATTACTTATAAATGCTTTTTGCACTCTCATTCATAAGTAAATCTGATGAATTATATGTAAATATACTGAAGTCCTTATAAATACATTTAACAAGCATATTCATTGCTATGCCATTTTTTTCTGAGATAAAAAATTATAAACAGGAATTCTAAGAATAAGATCAGATGAAAAATATAATCGATTTCTATAAGAGGAAAAAAAAAATTTAAAAATTAGTATTTTCCATACTATACGTATCACATTATTTTGTTTGTGTGGATATTATTAGCAAGTATCAATTTAATTAAAAAATTTTTACTTTCATTAAATTGCTTAGTAATTTTCATTGTCTAAACCCTATAATAAAGCTAATTAAATTTGGACAAAACTTCCTTTGATGAAGATTTTTTTCCATTATTACTAGCAGTTTTTTTCCGTGCATGATTCTCAGACATGTCATAAGAGCGTAATTTTAGACCCATAGGAAAGATCAAGAAAATCTCCGAAGCCATAAAAAAACTAAAAAAAGAGACAAAAAAATACTCAGAAGCTAATTATTAAAACAAAAAGAACCAATTATAAAAGATGAATTGTTGATACTAAAATAAAATGTAACCCTTGATAATAAAAAAATACTTTGAAATAACACACAAATAAGATATTTGAATTTCAAAATTCAGTGGAAGCAACTGAAATTCATCAAAAATATTTGAAACGCATAATTGAAATTTGTATGGAAAGGAGGCTCCTAATTAATAATATTGTGAATCTGAGATGTAAGGGAAAAATAGATAAAAAACACAGAGAATAAACTGAATAGCCATCATTATTAATATATAGATTTTAAAATACAGTTATATTTAATACTGTAGAAACTCATGTCGAGATTTAAATGATTTTATAAAGTTGAAAAAATTTAAAAATATATGATTTGTTTTTGAATAAAGAGCAAAACAATTTTTATATCTCTTGCAAAATTACAAATTGATTGCTGTTTGAAAAGTAGCAAAATGTGAATTAATTATTTTAGTTTTAACATATACCATAAAATTTGCTAGATCATTATAATTTTTCAAAACAAACTCTTTAAACCGATACCGATTCTAATTGAAAATTTAATTGAGGCAATGAATTATTTTCAAATGATGGTAATTAATTAACGAACTCGCTCCGGTTTTGATTACTCTATTCTCGCCCGGAAGCTATTCTATAAATGTCCCGGAAAAATTTAAAGTGGTAATGAAACGATTACCATTAATTATAAGTTATAAACAATTCCTAATAATATTATGAGCATTTTAATGTTATTTTCTTCTTGATAAAGAATAAATTTTCAAAAATCATTTAAAGTTGGAATTGGTGAAAATTAAATAGTAAAAGCGACCAAGAAATAAATTTTATAGAATTATATTTCAAATACTTTGATATGATAGATGGTAATACTTTGATATAGCAGTTGTTTGGAGGAATACAGTTTTAAGTGGCTGTCCAGCAGTTGTAAATAATTTTCATTGCTGTGAGATTTGGTTCTTTGCTTTATAGATTTTACTCAATTCTAGTTTTGAGAGAAGAGTTGCATTTCAAAAATTAGAGGCATGAAACAGTTAAACAGTTTTCCAAGATTTTTTTTTTATCTTAATACGTTTTTAGGAAGCCTATCGTACTTGTACTGAACTGCTGCCTATTATGCTCTACATATTTATGAATATAAATGAATTTGGATAATTAAATTCTAAATACACGTTGAAAAACAATTTTAATTAATTATAGTTATTGATATTTTGCAAATAAGTAGAAAAGTTGAGCATTTCCAAATTCAGTCTTTAAAATTTACCTTTAAATATTAATTTTCCTAATTAATATTCTTAAAATAGCTGGTAAAATAGATATGCATGGAGATCCATGGATTTTCTAAGCTATGAAAAATAAAACTAATTTAATGAAATATAAACAAGCAATATTTTTAACACTGATAATTTGTATAAAACTGCGCAGTGTTTTATATGACTACTTATTTTTGTCTTTCTTCATTTAAGTTTAAATAATTTAATAATTGATTAATACAATTGATTTCTTATAAAATTATTAGAAGGAAAAAGAAAATCTTTAGGGTAAAAATAATTAATTAATTAACGAGTTTTAATTCATTTTAATTAAAGAGAGCAGTTTAAGTTTATTTTTAAATTTTTTTCTTTTATTCGGGAAGCTCATTTAATGGTCTTACTTACTTTTTCCAAAATATAAATTACCGGCAAGTTTAAAACAAACATGAATGATATTAATTATAATTAAGAATCTATAAACACCTGTGGAATCACCTTCAGTAAATACATCCAGATTTGTATGCATCTAGTCCCTTCTCAAACTTTTTTGACTAAAAACGTCATTACGCCTGCAAAAATATTCTGTGACTCCATCTGCTTACAAAAGTTTTCCAAAAGCCCTAGTGTACATATAATTTTAATAGCTAACCAGATTAATTAATCATTAATTAGTAATTTAAATAATTTAATTTAATGTCGTGTTAAGAACACACTTTCCTTCTCTTCGCCATTTTGGACCGTTGCCTGGTTCCATCTTATTCGAATGCTTTGGTCATCCCCTCTGATTTTCTGGGAATTACGCCGGGGTGATTGACCCCCTTTTGCTTGTTCCGTGGGAGGCTTGGAGAATTTTCTCGATGGGTGAAGTCCCGGCTGTGGTTCGCGACCAATGGTATTCGGTTTGGGGCTTCGCAAAGAGATTTTTTTTGGGTTGCGAGGCAGTTTTTGGAGGGACGAAGGATGGACAGGTGACGGGTGAGAACGACAGAAAAATAGAAAAAAATGTAGGGAAAAATTAATAGAAGGTTCCTTTTGCTGGCCGTGAGGGGTAGCCCGTTTGCCTCACACGGTCAGCGTGGATTTCGGAAGTTGAGACTGCGTTGTACGAAGAAGCTTATTCTCGTACTAAAAACTTGAATCAAAATTTAACGAATGAAGCAGTTGTGATGTATTCGGGAAGGGGTCGAATGCCCTGACTTCCGATGCAGAGAGCTGATCGCATCGTTGGGATATTTTTAGTGGAATGCCCTCTGGCGTACTGGCCAAAAGAAACGGCCTACGAATTCATAATTTTGTCCGGAAAGGCCTGTATTCCCGATGTGGTCATTTATAAAAAGAAAAAGAATTGTGCAGGTGGTGATAGAAATAATGGTTTATCAAACAAAAAATACCGTAGCTCAGTTCACAAGAAATGTGAATTATCACAAATGTATCGTTTAAAAATTTATAATTACATGTGCTGAGGCGATGTATGTAAATACGGATTATTGTTGCAGTGGAACTAAAGGTGGGTGTAATTAATACATCTGTGTGAGATGTAATTCTTACTAAAAATAATCGAGAGTTTTTTCTGTAGTGTTTTATGTTTGTGTTTATGTGTTTTTTTCTTAATCTGTATGAAGGCGAAATGGAATGTTTCTGAATTGCATGAGTATGGAATCATTGGAATTTTGTTGAAGTAACAAAAATGTTTATTAAATCAGAAATTGCAAATGTACCTGTATAAGGCAGTATGGTATTGTGTTTCTATATTTAAAATAAATCATTTTAATGATTGTCATTTATTCTATGATAGTTCATTGAGAAAATCAATTAGTGGGCCTACAGTTATATTGCACAAAAAACTCAATGAAATATGTAATTACTGATCCTACACCATGATATTAAGTGTGGAGGCTTGACTCCTTAAGAATTTAAATTATTTCTTCTCTTTTAAATTCATCTTGCTCTCTTGATCAAATATTAAAATTTTGCAGTTAATGGTTTATTCTTTGTTAATATTCTCATGCTGACTGAGCATCCGTGAGGCATGACCTGCATGAACACTGGGTTATTGCAAAACACAACGCGCAAAGTAAAATAATAATAATAATTATTATTATTTTTTTATTCACTTCAGCAGACTGACATTCTTTATGTAAGATAAATAAAAGAAAATCTTCAATACGACATTAATTACTCCGAAAACAGAGAGGATTTCTAGAAAAAATAATACAATTGGCAACGGAAATACAAAGCTGCTTCTTCGCACCACTGCACTACGCGCCTCTAGGGATGGCGATTAAAACGAAAATAACCGGTTTTCGGTTATTCGGGTTTTTTCACCTCCGGTTTAACCTGGCGGTTATAACCGCTCAAAATAACCGGTTTTCGACTTTTTTTATAGAAAACATACGTAGTTTGTAGACAAAGTTTTTTTTTATTAAAATTGCCTTTATAGGAAATCAATCCATTGGCCAATATTTATCTGTTCATAAAGACTCCTTCAGCAATCCGCCAACCAACAGACGCCTTGAGAAAGTGGTTGTCGTTGATTGGCCTAAGATGATGAAATTCAGAGCTTCATAACTTGGTAAATTTCAGTCTAATCGAACCTAAAATCGAGCCTATATACCGAACCGGGTTTTTTACCCGCTTATTGGATTTTTAAAAAATAACCGGTTATAATCGGACCAAAAAATTACCGAAACAAAAAAACCGGTCAACTGAAAGAAAAAAAACCCGGTTTTCGTTTAATACCGGTATGTTTTTCCCATCCCTACGTGCCGCTACTTCAAGATTAAACGGAATTTGATGCCAAGATTTAATCGGTTGGAAACACTGCAGTATTCTTCTCCTGTACTGTAGCAACACTGTAGTAGTGAGGGTTATTAGTCTTTTATTCAAATATTAATTGCTGGCATCTAAATCTAAGCGCTTTTCTATAACTGTAACTACGTAACACTTACTTTTGAAAATGATTTCACATATCATATTTATATAATAACGACATAATTTGCCTATTTTACGGTTCAAATTCTTAATAGAACTGAAGTTATGATATACCAGTCCAAATTCGGTTACTCTTCCCATCCGTATACGATAAAGTACAAAAAAATAATAGATAAACAAAATAAGCCACTGTTACGAACTTCTTAATAATATGATCCTTTCTATAAAGCCGATACATTTCTTAAAACCAGATGACGTATTTTCTTTGATTAATAAACCGCCCTCTGAGATATTCAGAAATAAACACGTACACTCCGTCTTATTAACGGAAGATAAGGCACTCCGAAGAGACAGAAGATTTCTAGGAAAAAAAATAATACAAACTGCAGCGGAAAAACAAAGTTGCTTCTTTGCACCACTGCACTACGCGGCGCTACTTCAAGATTAAACGGAATTTGATACCAAAGTTAATCAGTTGGAAACACTGTAGTATCCTTCCCCCTTCTCCCCTTATCATGAACTGTTTCTTTTAGTCCGTTTCTTTTCCAATAGTAGTATTTATATTTATATCTTAAGAAAATAAAGTAGGAATAAAATGAAAGTGAACAAGTGAGGACTAAGAAAAAACAGATTGTTCAGACATCTGCAATATTATTTATTTTGTCTTGGAAAGAAGCGATGCCGTTTAAATGTAAATAAACCATATTACTTTCAATTCCGTGATGAAATGTAGCGTGAGCTTGTTCTGTTGATTGAACAAGTTTCTGTGTTTACGGCAGTATATCCTTCTTAGCTTTTATTATCTTCAAGGAGAAATTTTTGTTTTTGCTTTTCGTTTTTTTAATCCCTTTTCGGTGAGTTTTAGTTTTGAATTATTTTTACATTTAAGTATTGTTTTCATTTCTTTATTCCATCTTTTCTTACTCTTTTTGTGTCGCAACTGTTTCGGAATGTCACGGTTGCAGAATTGAATCGAAATGAAATGATGAGAAATATTTAGAACAAAGGATGCGGACAGAATAAATAAAAGTTAGAGATTCGTGTGATTATTCATATTCACTGATTAATTTAATCCTGTTTATCGATTTCCATTTTAATTTATATTTTAGATTCACATCCTCCTTTGAAGCTACCTTAGGTCTGATTCAGGAGTGTCCTCATAGTTTCGAACCTTCCCGATTGACGAGAGGAACATCTCAACCTCCATCGTCGTCTCCTAACTTCCACACCACACCAGTGGAACGAGGTTCTGCCGCGACGAATTTAAAGCAGGAAATTCACCGATGCTTCATTTTGGAATCTTTGGAACACGGGGAGGAAAAGTCAATCGTCAAGGTCGAAAACTTATGAAATTTGGAGGAAATAGATTAAACTAAACAACGAACAAAAAATCCAAAACTCCATCCGCCGATTCCAATTTGGGACCTCGAAGCGAGGGTAGCGGTAAAACAAAGTATCTACTTACACTGGGACCCCGCGTCGAGACTAGAAATAAAAGTTGAAATTCCCAGTGAGGGAAGAAGGAGAGTGGGTGTGTGGGAAGAATTCTGTGACTTTGAACCTTATCTCTGAACAAGCTTTCGAACATCCGTGAATCATTTGCCTAATTTTTCGACTAAAGTGAGTGGAATACAAAACAGTTGTCGGTACAACTGGCTTAACCTGTCTCTCTCGCGTGAATGCCCAGTCTAACATGGACGATATACAGTTGTACAGCTGGGCTTTAGCAGAATCAGGTTTCGAGCCCCCGACCCTCCGGTTCTGATATTAAGACTTCACCACTAGGCTGCTACGGCGCAAGTTTTAGTTTAACAATAATTTTTAACATATTGTACAAATAGTGATGATGAATACATGCATGATGAACAAATCGTTCAGAACGCTCTGAAGATCTTTGGATCTAGAGCTACAAAATTTGAAATTGTTGCAAACATCGTCGTGTGTATGTACGGTGAAAACAGTCCAACAAGAAAGATAACGGAGAATGGCACTTAATTCTCGAATATTCCGGAAAACACGAAGCGCGGCAAACAGCACTTGCTGAAATTAGCAGTACAAGCAGACAGCAAATCACTAACAATAACAGCAATACCAGGAACAATAGCGCTCAGCGTCTAACAACTGACCAACTCGCATAGCGAACAAGTCACCAAAGAGATTCTTCGAGCTCCGCAGACGTTCAAAGACGATTAACACACTCTATAACGTGATTCTGAGCTAGTCTCCCCGACAGGCCGTGACTTCGCATGGAATCATCTGGTTACAAAACAAATATTACAGGTTTACATGAGTGCCATCACTAACAGTGCTTCCAGTCCAACTGTGTGCACAATTTAAAGTATGAAGGAGGAAAAACATGGAAATTGCAAATAACAATGCGAATAATAATCATCTGGTTAAATGCGGCCCCTAATAGACATATTAAGAAAATTCCAGTACTTTTGAGATCCCAGATTTCGTCTCCAAAGTCGCCGAGGTCGAGGGTCAATGGCTGCATTTCCACGGGATTCCCATACATACCCCTGTATAACTCTCATTCTAACCATAAGACTAACATTGCTGGGAAGCGGCTTTCCATGTTCTTAACAATATTTAGTTACTTCTTGGGTAGTAGATGTTCACTTAACAAGAGTTTTTCAAAATTTTAATTAGATTTTCAATTAAAATTAATCGAAATGCTAACGTTGTCCATCAATAACTTCAGAGTTATTATTAGGTTTCAGTGATACCAATTTTATTTTCGTGTAATTTTAATAAATTTTCAAAAATATTTTAAGTATATTTTGCAACAATACGTTTCAGTAACTGTATTTATACCTTCGCGCATTGCGAAGATGTTAAATATATCTTTTATGTGTATACTGTATTTGCTATATAATTAATAATAAAACTTTAAAATTAATATGAAGACAGACGAATCAAGCATTATCATGTTTGAATATTTATGACTGGACGTTCGAATCTCCTTTAAATATTTTTCAAATTTTTATGGAAAAACTTCTTATTTACGTGGCAGCCCAAAACACACGATATATCTATATTGTGTGACTTAAATAAAGAAATAATAAATTGGGTGTCATACACCCCCTTGCGCGTCTTCGCGTTACTCTTCGTAGCGCGCATCCTCCCGGGTTAATCAAATGTAGACACCTGAAAAAGAAAACCCAATGCATTTCGCTGATAGCTAACGGAGTTGATTTATCTAACTCGACAGGCGCCAAATGTTTAACCGCAATTTATTTTCATAATCCACAGCGCATATTGCAACAGGGAAACGTACAACAATGTGCATTAAAAAGTATGCGTGGTTCCTTTTCTACTTTCTCGCATACGAAGTATACAAAAAGAAAGTGTTGTAATAGTCAAAAAATTCGAACCCTAGATTTTGATGAATCTCCACGTTTTAGACCACCCTGTATCCGAAAAACACAATTGGAAATTTTGGAATTATGTCTGTCTGTGCGCCTGTGAATATGATAACTCGAAAACTATTAGAGCTACGGGAATGAAATTTGGTATGTGATCTTGACACATAATTTGTAGGTCTCTGTCAAATTTTGGACAAAATCCGTCAAAAGGAAGTCTGTCTGTCTGTCCGCGTTCATGTGAACACTTTAACTCAAAAACTTGAATAGCTAGATGGATAAAATTTGGTACACAGTTTTATCATCAGGAATGTGGGTCCCTATAAAATTTTGGGCCAAATCCGTCAAAGGGTTGACTGTCTGTCGGTTTGTTTACATAATTTTGATCGCAATAACAAAATTGCTTAAATAAATAAAATTTTGCATGTGGCCGTCAAACCTTAATTGTAGATTTATGTATCAATCGGTTTAAAAAAGGCGTTCAATTTGCATTTTCGCTGTCTTCAATATTCTACGATGCGAAAAAAGGCCCGACTGATATTGGCTCACTGCCAAATTGTATCCACGCTCTTTCGCTGAAGACCTTGACGTTACGCTTATTTCTTTCTGCACTGCGTTAGAGACGCTTGTTCGTTTTAGTGCGTTTTTGCTTATATTTTTCTCTATATATGTTAGAGAGTATAAGAGAAAGTTTAGGAGAGACCACTCCCGCTGTTCTTATTTTCTTGAACCTTGTATTTTCATGTTTTCCACTTGGTGCCTTGAGTTGTTTTTTATTTTATTTTTTTGTATCTTTTGCCCTTCATTTGGTATTGTAATTTGATTTTGCCTATTTTTGTATCGCTTTATTTGTATGTGTGTGTGTGTGTCTGTGTGTGCTGTTTTTTCTGTTTTTTTTTTCAATTATGTTGTGCCACTGCATTCTGTTTACATTAATGTGAAATCTCTGTTTCATATTTTTTATCAGTAACTTCTACCTTTTACTTTGTGTGTATTTTATTTTATTTTTATTTATTTTTTAATTTTTTGTGGGCCTCACAATTATATTAATTTATATTTGTTCTTTTAACTGGCAGCGTTTAAATTTTTAAAATTAAAATTTTCCTTAAATATTTGATGTAAATTTTGGCCACACTTTCACCATTTCTATCTGTCCGCTGGAATGTTCTCCTCCCGGACAGACAACTTGCATCTTAAGGTTTAGTCGGCTTTCCTGGGAATTGAATGAATGAATGCGTAGTTCCGTTTAACATCTGATAATGATGTCACTTGAACTGACGTCATTGAATTGGTGTTTACAAAGTAAGAAATAATAAACAAAAAGAGTGAAATAAATACTTGATGGAAACGAGTATTCTACCATATGTATGCAATAGAAATTCAGGCAAAAATCGTTTCGTAATTTTTAATTTTGTAATTTGTATTGCAAGCAGTTTTCCTTTTGAACTGCTAATTTCAATGAGTAAATCTATAAGACGAAGTCTGGATCAAATAAATTATTATCAGTTTCTTATTTTATCATAAGAATAATTATTTTTCATATAGAAAGGAAAAAGTACCTATTTTAAATTTTCAATGATAATACATTTTAATAATTAAATTAATTAAATTTTGAATGAAATTATTTTAATTTATTTAAACGTAACTATTTAATGTAAAATTCAAAAGTGAAAACTATTTTTAAGAAAATATTACAGCACGCCAACCAGAATGCTGATTTTGACATTTTGAAAATTAAGTTTAGCAACTGATGAATTGAAAATTAAGTATGTTAGTGTTCCTTTGGAAAAAAGAAAAAATGTTACTTGAATATAAACATCATTTATCAAAACTGAAAAATAATTTAAACGTTGCATGTATAAAAGTGATTTAAGAATTCTTTTTACTTTCTCGTATACGAAGTATACAAAGAGAAAGTATTGTAATCGTCAAAAAATTCGGAGTCGAGATCTTGACAAATCTCCACGTTTTAGACCTCCCTGAGTCCGAAAAAACACAATTTTGGAATTATGTCTGTCTGTTTGTGTGCCTGTGAACACGATAACATGAAAACTACAAAAGCTAGAGGAATTAAATTTGATATGTGATCTTTACACATAATTTGTAGGTTTCTATCAAATGTTGGACAAAATCCGACCACGGGAAGTCTGTTTGTCCATGTTCATCTCAACACGATAACATAAAACCTTAATAGCTAGACAGATAAAATTTGGTACACAGTTTTATCATCAGGAATATAGGTCTGTTTTAAATTTTGGACTAAATCCGTCAAAGGGTTGACTGTCTTCGATCTGTATAATCTCATACTTGTGAATACGATAGCTCCTAAACCCTCTTACATAGATAAATAAATATTGATATGTCATCTTCTTATGTTAATTGTAGATATGTGTGCAATTTTAGCTTCAATCGGTTGAAAAAAAGGCGTTCAAGTTGCATAGCGATTTTCTTTACCTTACGCAAGGCCATTTGCGTATTCACGAAAATTCGCCATGGCGCTCGCCAAGAGAAACTCGTTTTATGCAGTCTGCCTTATTTTTTATCCACCTGTGTCAGGGACGCCTGTAGTGTTTTACTTCAATGCGGATTATTTTTTCACCACACGTGTTAGGGAATCGTCTATGTTACTGACATTCTTTGTGTTTTTTCCCCACCCGCGTTAGGACGGATACGAGAAAGTGTTGGGAAGACCACACCCGCTGGTTAAAATGAATGCAGTTTATCTTGTGTCCTCACTGTGAATCTTTTAGCATAAAAAAGATGAATGTGCTTCGAAAAAGACTGAAGATCGATACATTCATATTTTTATTATTATTTTATGAAATAGTGTCATTTTGTACAAAATTTTAAAAAAGAAATTTCGCGATAAATAGTGTATACAAAGTACAAATTCATTTACATATTTAGAAAGTTCTCTTCCTATGAACGCTAGAATTTTAAATTAATTATAAAAACGAATGAAAAAAATGTTTCTTTTGAATTGTTGAAAAATGTAAATTGTTCTGTAAATATTTGTTTATACACTTAGTTAAAATGTGAAGAATGTGTTTTTTAAATATACATTAGAAGATATGCCTATCAAAAACTATCGTTACATTTCATGACATAGTAAGTAATTATAGATACCTATTCTTAAAAGTACTCGCAAAATTATTCAGAAAATTTGTAATCAAATTTGATTTGAAGGAAGATGAAGACTATTGGGGACTGATCGCTAGGTTTTGAATTGTCATTTGATGACAAGGAAGACGGTAGGGCGACAGTCCCCTCTTTTACCTTCTTAAGTCCCACCTTAGAGATGTCTAGGCTGCAATCCAACCTCTAAACTTCTACCAAGCACAAGAATGAGAAGTTGAAGTATATTTAGATTTGAAACTTAGTTTATCATCACATTTCCTGACGACAGAAGAAACTTAAATAGTGGATCTCGCCAGAGAAGGAAAGACAACATCGATTATTCGTATTTATATCTTACAATCTGTCGTGTGCTTTTGCCTCCAGTAATTCCATTTTGTTTCACAACATCAATTTGTTTTTACTGTCATCTTAAGTAAATAGGAATTATCTTAATCTAAATAAAAGTCATTGTGTCTATTTATGTGGGTATGTGGCTATGTTCCACATCTCCTCCTAAACCAATGGACTGTTTTCAACCAAATTTTGCACATTTATTATTTAAGACAAGGGGAAGACACATGAACTTTTCTAAGTCCAAAAGTTAATTAAACAGTCAGTTAATTAGAAATTAACCGAAACCGTTTTTCCGCCGTAGAAAATTGTCCGACAAAAATATCTTTATACCATCTTAAAGTTCAAAATTCTAGGCTTTCAATGATACCAATTTTATATCTGTGACATTTTTCTTCAATTTTTGTTAATTTTGTAAATTTTAATAATTGTTAATTATGTGCAGACGATTTTGAAATAACACAAATTTATAGCTATTCCGTTGCTAGGCAACGGTTAGATTTTGAACTAATTTACCTTTATTTCTGCAATTTTTGCTTATTTTTATAAATATTTTTTATATAAGAAGAGAGTCAACCGTCAACTTTTAAACGTCCAAATATTAAAAGTTCAGTTAATTGAAAATTAATCAAGATTTACCATTTTCCGTGATATTTTTAAAAAATATGTATTATGTCACAAAAACTATTTTTACCCATAATAACAGTTTAAAAAATTAACTTTTCATGACACAACTTTCATTTACGTTCAATTTGTTGCCCTCATTTTAATAATTTTCCAAAAATTAAATTGTGTATAAAATTTACTATTTATGACACTTTTTTAATTGGTGAAGAACAAGAATACATAAGCACTGTTGCTAGATCACTAGATGTTCTTAATTCGAATTCGTCAGTTGATAGAAATTTCCTCCAGTCCCAGAAAATTTCTGATTAACATAATGTTAAAATATCTTATTTAATTCGAAATCAAAAATAATAATGGTAAAGCAATAATTTTATTTTTACATTCTTTTGTTAGTCAAATATGTACATACCTTTTAATCTCAGTGATCATCAGCGAATAATTTTCTTTTCAGACCATTAATTTTTTAATAATTACTATTAATAAAAAATAAATAAAAATATTCCCCTTAAAAAGAACTTTGAGCACGTAAGTTGCGTCTAACATCCAAAATCTAATTTTTTATTTTCTAGAAAATAATTGAGATTGTTTGAATGATGCAATTTCAAAAAACGTAACTCTCTAAACATGTCATAATTTCGTCGTTTTCGATGCTCTTGAAAACCCATTTTTATTTCCTATACTCTAAGACCATTCCTGAAGCTCTAAAAAGTAATAGGGATCATTAAATCATCAAACTTTCCCGAACACAACTCTTTATTTAAAGAAAAAAGTGAGGAAAACAACACTTCTTTGTTCGTAAGAACACGCGACAGCAAACAATAACTAAGCAAAAACCTCGAAGCAAGAATCCATGAAATATTTATAAAAGTTTTCTACATACCCTTAAGCCTTGTTGAAATATTTTAGAGCAGGACCTATTCTGGAAATGAATAATAGCCGAAGAGGCTCCTAGGAAGAATTTAAAATTAATGAAAAAGATCAATTTTTTATTAACAAAAGTGAAAAATAAAACTATATCTCGACTAATGACATATTTTCTTCTTAAGAGTCTGCATGACTTCACCTAGACGAATGTATACGATTACGATGAATTGTGATTCAAGAACATATGCCCCCGAGCGACTTGCCGGTAAGGATCCTATTTATTAGGACGGCGAATATAAATGGCCGAGAGAATGCGGTGCACATGTTTTATCAGGTAGTCTTGTGAAATCAATACGTCTTGTCCTTCTTTTTCCACTGAAGAATAGGGCTTATAAATATGTTGCCGCCGAATTCTTTATTCTTCCCAGGACACAAGTCTCATCGAATTTCGCCGTGGCTCGAATCTTGAGAAAAATGAGCGGGGGAGGAGATATTTTTATTTCATTTTATTCTATAGCAAACACTCGAAAGGATATATTTGGATATTTGTTATGTATTTAATGTTCTGGTCTATCATTTAGAAATATCTCAGTTGGACATTACTTCAGTAAATTAGAATTTCAACGCTTTTTTGAGTTAACTACTGTGAGTATTACGGAAGTATAAAACAATTAATCTTGTTGACATAGTAATATATCGTGCCAAAATCTTTTGAAAAAATTTCTTTATGTGGAAATATCTTAGTGGGTCATTAAGTTCTGTAAATAAGAATTTTAAAGTTTCGTTATTATCTCGATTAAGCTTGTTGCCATACAAAGACATCTGAAATATCAAGAAAAATTTATAGAACCATTATGTGTAAAAATATTTGAGTAATTTATAACTTAATATTTGAGAATTTTAACATTTTATTTTTATTTGGGCTAATTTCTTTGAAGTATGACTCTATTAAACTTATTGCCATACTAACGCATCTGAAATATCAAACACCATTGAAAAAATCATTATGTGTAAAAATATTTGAGTATTACATTCTGTTTCGTAAATTAGAGTTTTAATGTTTTATTATTATTTTTCTTATTTGGATTAACTACTTAGAAGTATACGAAAGTATGACACAATTGAACTTTTTGCTATACTAATGCACCATTTCTATTTGAAATTGTCTGAGTAGGACATTATATTAATTGAATAAAAATGTTAACATTTTTATTACTATTTGGATTAACTGCTTGGATGTATTACGAAAGTATGAGACAATTACGCTTTCCACCATATCGTGGGATCTGAAATGTTAGGAACTTTTAAAAGAGTAATTTTTATCTGAAAATAACCTAACAGGACATAATGTTTTGTAAATTAGAATTTTAACTTTTTTCATTATTCAGGCAAGTATGATACAATTAAGCATGTTGCCAAACTAATGAATCTGAATATCAAAACTCTTTTTCATACTAAATGCAGAAGTTAAAGTTATAGTATTTTTTAAAATTTAAAATGAAACTAACTCCGTAGGTGTTAAAAATTTATGACAATTCTATAGATTGAAATACAGATTATTTTTATATTTTACGTTTCCACTTCAAATAAAGACTATTTCTTCATCAATCATTTCTATCCAATAACAAAAAATATCAAACAATATAAATAAATCAAAAATTTAATATTGCAAATCGGGAGTTTCGGTTTCCATTCAGAAATCATTCTAAATTAATTACGGTAGAAATCAATTTCTCTGTAATAAATTCACAAACCTTATTTCGAGGGTCTTCCATATCCTTTACCTCCAAAACCTTAAATACGATTGATTACAACGAATACAAAATTACGCAAAAATGCCTTGAGCTTCTGCTACGCCTTCGTGTGTTTGGAGGCATCTTAAATGCTTCTAATGGACCATGAAATGATGAATTACACTCCCTTCAGATAGTAGGGAAAAAAAATTGAAAGATAGAAACATAAGTCAAATTCTACAAGCAAGCACAGTAGTCTAGAATCCATCCGGATTCTAATGTAATAACAGTCTGAAACGTCATAAAGAATTATATACTTCTCGTGTTTTGAGTTTCTGCAAGAATTAGCTTAACAAGACTCGAGCGTACACGATTTTGCGTTCTCTACCCTGCTTATTTTCTTGTCAGATTTCAGCAACCATGTTTCATAGAAGAAATCCGACAAACATGATTGCATTGTTGCCCAGAGATTAATTTTAACAGACTGGAGGAAGATTCATTGTTTGCAGTTTCAATGGACAAATCTCTTCTCTTGCAATAGATTGAGTACTTTGGTAATTATACACGTCTAGGGGGAAGACTACACGACAATCAAGTTTTACAGAAAGAAAATTAATCCTTAATTGTTCGCATAACCAGTATGAAATATCCAATCGATCATCTTCATTTTATTCTAAGGCAGGCAAGGCATTTTTCCTAACCGTAGAATGAAATATTGCTCCGTCTTGGAATTCTCCTGTTTGAAATATTGATTAGAGGAAGAAAATAAATCAAGGAGCTGTTAAATTAGATAATTAAGGAGGGAACAAACTAACTATTATGCTTAGTGAATTGTGATAATTAAGTAAATGGTGTGCATAGTTAAACGACAATTTTTCTGATCTTAATTAAGCTTTGAATAGGTAAAGACTCTTTTACAAACTATAAACCTACATAGAATAATGATTCGGATATATGAATTTTATTGGTTAATCAATTATGTTTTGAGCAGATATCACAAAATATTGCTCGGCTTAATCGCGAAGTTCAATTGAAAATTTCTGCTCTTTCTCAGAAGATAACTAAATATATAAAATTTATAAATGCTGTAATGTGAAAAAAATCTAGTGTAAGAAAATTATTTAACTAATATTTTCTATATTATTTAAAAGCTTTGCCAGGGATTTTTTAAAATTTTATTTTGCTGAAAAACAACAATATTTTAAGTTTATGTAGAATCAGAAATAACATTTTATTTCAGCTTTGGAAAATGTTCCTATTTGTTACATGGATTTGTTGAGAGTCCCTCATATTTCTATACATTTTCCGTTGAACTTAACGGAAAATGTATGAATCCGCAATCTCAACAGAAACAAAGTAACTACTTGTCGATAGTCAAGAGAAAACTTACTGTAACGGAAAATCTATTGCGTTCAATAGAATTGAAATGAAAATAACTAACGAAATGCACAGCTCTTAGCATAGATTTCATCAATCATTGTCAACTAAGAGCAAAATCTAAAAAGAAATCGGTGGATATTCGCTCTCATTTTGTAATGTTCTATGCATAAATACAATACTAAGGACTTTTGTATTCGGCGTATTCTATACAGATCTGTGTAAATAGAGAACGCATTTTCTAGAACAACACATTTCAATTAAATTTATTCGAAGTATCTTGAAATAAATGTAATGCTAAAAGAATAATTGTGTTCATTTTCTACACAACTTGAATTTTTTGCATTTGCACAGCAGAAACTATGATGCAACCCATTGTTACTGCTTTTGATTCTTGTACCTTTTTTTAATAAGAATTTTTTAAATTTATAGTTAATGATTATTTCTTTTTCATATTGCATGGAAAATGATTATTTAAACTTCGAGAGGGATCTTATTATTATATTTGAATTTCTCCATTTTGGAAAGTTCCTTTTAATCAGACAGTGCTAAAATCGAAAAGGACATCGTCCCATTGAATTTTAGCTAAACATTTAAAATAATAAGCTTAGAATATTGATAATTGCCGATTATTTTAATAGCTGTCTAATTCCTGCTTTTACTGAGGCAGTGTCTCAATAAGAAAAACAGCTCAAAACTTTAATAAAATAATTTAAAATACGAATTAAAGAATTATTACGTAGTGGATTGTGAACCGCTTTTTCGAAGAATTACTTCTTAATTTTATGAAACACATTACGAGGATATTTTAATAATATTTTAACGATAATATTTTAATAATAATTAAACAATAATGTTTTATTAAAAAAGAAGGAAAGAATTATTTTACTGAGAAATTGAAGAGAAATACAATAAAAATAGGTTGCGAAAGATTTTCAAACATATAACAATTATCACGAATTGGGAATCCTCGAATATTCGTGGTGAAAGATGATTTTGACTTTTCAGAATTCTCCTATGTTCATTTCAAGCAGTTATATCATATCTTACTTATAAAAGGCAATGTTTTGGTGTATATGTACGATGTCCAGACGAATCTATCGCACTTACAGCCATGAAATTTAGCACGCAGGTAGACGTAATGGTGACTGAATGCACCTCGAAGCCAGAATTTCAAAATTTAATCTAGAAGATTTTTTATTTAATATTTTGTGTTGTTTTGGGACATTTTTGGCATGTTTACGGTCGTAGTATCTTTCCTAATGATCGTTGATAAACAATCCATGTACCATCGGATAGAACGAACGATTTTCGTTCTAATGAAGTTTGTTTTGAGCGTCTAACGTAATTTACAGAATTTTGAGAAATTTTTAAAAAATAGTAAGTTTTGCCATCTAAATTTTATTTTTGTTTCTAAATTTGCTGCATCCAACGTTCTAATAACACTATTATTTTCAATTTTTTTCAGCTTATAACTGCAGCGGTTCTGTTGGATTTAAAACAGGAATGGTTAAAATATCTTTTCCCGTTTTTTTCTTCCTTTAATTAATTTTTCCCTGTTCAGTTGAAAGATATTTTTCCTGTAGCGTGTTTCCTCGCGCGGTACTTCTTCGGTACGTTGATGGCAATTTTGATTGGCTGACGGTGCAGAGTGCAGAATACGTCAAAACCTTCAATTGAATGAATGACTTTGTTTATTAGTTTCGGATTAGATTTTATATTTTGCTTGCTGTATAATAATCATTTTATCGTTCCAATTTCGGAATATTGTTTTGGATTAACGTACTCTGTACTGTAACACGAAAAAAATAAGCAGGAAAATCAATAATTAGTATCTTTTGTTCTGATTTTGTTTTTAAACCTTTTTCATGTCATTGTGGGCGTTTTTTTTCATTTTGTTGAAGTCCTAATTCCACGGTCAACGCCGTGCGTTCGGCAGTGTCTTAACGTGTTTAAGTCTCGCATAATTTACTTGCAGTATAATAATCATTTTCACGTTGCGAATTTTTAATATTGTGTCGGATTAACGTACTCTGTATTGTTTTTCTACAGTTGAAATGTCATTATCGCGAAGAAAAATAAGCGGGAAAATCAATAATGTGTATCTTTTGTTTTGTTTTCAAAACTTTTGCATGTCATTGCGGGCGTGTTTTTTTTTTTTTGAAGTCTGATTCCACGGGCAAGGCCGTGCGCGTACTGCTAGTAACATAAAATAAAAATAGATATTTTGCTGATTATCCAATATTAAAAAAATTGGTTCATTTAAAATTTTTGTTCTAAATCTAGAAATATTTATAGCAATATATCTAATTTAAATCATACTGCATTAATAATTTTCCACCTTATTTATAAATTTCATGTTTTGACGTTAAATTCACCCATTATACTACTAGCTCTTATTTTAGTTGCACATGAAAAATTTACCTCTGACGTGAGAAAGGCTAATATTGATGCTTTCCTGGTATTGAAGTTCGTTAAACAGCATAAGAACGCAGTTTTCTCTAAAAGTTCTCGACTTAACAATAAGTTTAGGTCGAGGAAATATTATTGCTTTAATTTATCATTTATTATGCAGCAAAATCCATAACTATATTAAAAAGTAATGGAACCACTTCTATTTCATATGATTTACTTTAATCATTTTCATAAAATAATAACAATTAAACAAAATAAAAATTTCTTAATTGGAAAAGTGATAAAATAATAATTGTCTGCTCCTTAATACACTATATGTGTCAATTTTTAATAGTACCTCACTACAGGAACTTTTCCATTTATGAAGTTTTAACGCCTTTTTAAAATAATCTCTCATTCAATCAGAATTTTAGTACATTTTTATCTATTTACAAAATAATAAATATTTTAAGTATAAAATCTTCTAACAAAGAAATAAGTGAGATTATGGAAGTAATAAATATTACTCCTCAAAAAATAATAAAACTAGTATTGTATAAAATATTAAAGGAAAAAAAAATATTAATGTACTCAAACTCTTTTACAGTGTTATTGATTATTTTCTGAGTTCTAAGAGAAAAGCTTCTGTTAATAAGTCCAACCTAAGGAACAAAGAGTCAACAAACATGGAGTAAGAAAATAATAAACCGAGAGCTATTTGAGCTGGTGATTAAGTCCAAAATACCCAGTCCTTGCACTCGAACAGTTTTTAAGCTGTTCTTCTCGTTCCTTAAGCGGAAAAACGGCATGAGTCCAAGACAAAACCATTCTTCTTCAAAATGTCTAAGATAACCAGAATAAAAGTATCATTGTTCAGAACAGTATAGAGCAGAGGTTCCCAACCTGTGGTACGCGTACCCCTGGGGGTACGCGAAGGAACAGTTGGGGATACGCGAACTCAAAGTTGGTAATGACGGACACAAGAAATCATAAGTGATTGGTGTCTATCAAACATTCAAACTGAACCCGTTTTCCAACATAATGGTGAATTAATACTATTCAAAAATGGAATAAAATTTAAAATCAAAGTAACTCCTGCAAATGTTATTAATTCAAGTCATTTCTCTCTTAAACGTTCCTAAGCCCTTAAAATTATTGATAAAAGTTTCTTTGCATAGACGAATGGTTGGAGAAGGGGAGGGTTATGACAGTATACGCGAAAATAAAAATACTAATCAAGGGGTACGCCAGGGAAAAAAAGTTGGGAACCCGTGGTATAGAGAACAAACTAGTGATCATAGGAACGCCAACTCATGGCGGTATGCATTTCAGTATATGGGTAAATGCATGATGCTAAAAATAACTGAAAAAAATTTGGTAAAAATTAATTTTTTAAAAGATTCAATTTTTTTAATGAAATTGTTAAATATTAAATGAATGATTATACAAAATTCATTATTTTTTACCTCCAAACTCTTCACTTTACACAGTATACGATTTATGTTTGGTTGTTTACGACAATGGGGCCAATTCATTTTTATATTATAAAGTGATCCGCTGGAATTCAAATTTTGAATCCACTGTGTATGTTGCAGCTGCTGATTGTAAATAAAAAAGTGTAAGAAAAAATTGTGTAAGAAAAATTGGTTTCCAGCTTGAGTAATTATTTATTTTTAATTTACGTTTCCTTTGGTGATATAATTCTATTATATAGGTTAGAAATTTAATGAAGTATTTTTTAATAAGCTCTCAGTCTTATCCAATCAATTTAAAAACGTTTGCTATTTACATTAGAATCATTTCATTTTTATAGTAAGTTCACTGCCATTATTATAGTAAGTGCTATAAAAATTTTCTTTTGAATTTAAAATATTTTTATTTAGTTTTATTAAATTATTTACTAGATTATTTTTTGCAAGTCAGTAATAAACACGCACGCCAGTACGTTGAAATGATCTTTCGAACTAAAAGAACACAATGCATACATTATGATGTACGGTGTATTTTTCTCTTTTGCTCTGGAACAGCCAGATGTCGAACGACAATGATATTTTATACTCAAAAAGTTTATTAAAAATGCTAATTATATAACTACAGTTTACGATTTTTGATACAGACGTATGCATATTATTAATGTAATTGTAATAAAGTCAAGTTCAAACCGAAAACATTTAGTTACATATATGAATAACATGCCCAATGACCTTTGTCATGTCAGTGTGAGATCACATGAATTGACTCCATTGTTAGTATCCCCTGCACCTCTATACCACTTGTAATCAATACGCATCACGGCTGTGATTGAATAATTATACAATGAAGGTTGAATCATGGTAACATTAGGTATTGCTAAGCTTCGGGAGATTTTTTGCGTTGTTCGGTTTATGTGGTATTCTTGTAAACACTAGTTTTTTCTATAGGAGCCTTTCAATAAGCGTTCTATAAAAAATGCCTTCTATAGAATAAAGGTAGAGACTTTATAGATTAGGTAGGTTGGTAATCACTTTCTATACCCATAAACTATTTGGTATAAAAAGTGATTTATATAAAAGTGAAAACATATTATTTATTTGCAAAGTTCCTAGAAGAGCCATACAAAACATTTAAAAATTGCTGTAAGCATCACAGAAATAAATTTCTTTAAAAGACATTTTTTTCCAGTTTGCAAGACTAATAATCGGTCTCTTGTAAGATCATCTAACAATTGTTTGATTATTATTGGCTTCTTCATCCTCTTGTTTTATCGCACTTTAAGCTCTGTAAAATATCAAAGTTGATTTCCAGAACAAACATACAAGAGTGAACTAAACAGGTTTTTGTAGACACTTCGACTACAGGCATTTGCATTTGATATTTTGAATTTACAACTAGCTTCGGACTCAAAGACTGCATTGTTCGCTGTGTAAAATTACCAATCTACATAGAAGCAAACTAGTCGGTTTGAAAATAATATAAGCAAAACTATGATAATCTAATTTACCACAAAACTTAAACAAAATCATTATTCACTTATACCATTTATTTTTTTCATACGTATTTTCATTATGTTTTATGGTTGCATAAACCATTTGATTTAACAAATCTTCGCAAAATTTCAAACATGTTTCTTCCAATATGTTTTTATTGACGCAAAAAGGGTGAAATAATCAGTGATTCAGATCTGAAATTTGCATGGAGTTTAATGACCGACTATTAGTTTAAAATACAATACAACAAAGGATAACCGAATTAAAGGGGGGGGGGGCGTTTCGGATAACGATATTTTTCGGTTAGGTTATGGGCATCTTTTACTATTTTGTATCTAATTACAGTAATTATTATTCTGAAAGTTTTGAGTGTGAAATGAATTCAAAACTCTCTTTGTAGGCTACACTTATGTTCTTTATTAAAAAATCTCCTCTAGCCATAGCCCGGTGAGTTCTCGCCTTCGTGATTATTCTTGTTTTTTATGGATTTAAGATTTCAGTCATTTCGGGTAACCCGGGTTTCGGTTAATCCTAATTCCGTTAAATGGGGTTTTTCTGTACTTACAACCAATTCATTGTAGAAAAACATGACGACATTTCTGAAATGCCGTTGAAAGACTGAAAAATAATTAATGCAGATTGGATTGTTTTATTTATTTGTTTGGTCATAATGATTGATTAAATTTTCAAACCTAGATGAAAGTCAAAATTCAAATAATTTCTTCGTTTCCGTTTATTTTTTCGTGTGAGCTTCAAATTTTTTTAAAAAAAAATATGGTGTAAAATTTTTATCAAGACATTTTAAAATAATTATGAAATTACTCTAATACTCATGTTTTCCCCTTCTTAAAGATCACAGAGAACATTCATGCGAATATCATAGCGTACGAAACATTTAAAAATACAATTTCAAAAAAAGAAAACTTGTTCAGGTATTGGTGCAAAAACGATTTTCGAGAATTTAGGGTGGAGTAATGCATTGCTAAAAATATTTCCTAATAATCCTTCAATTATATGTTCTTCAAATTGTAATTGTCTTCCATTTTATATATATTTCTTAGCTATTTTTCCCTATTTTCAAAAACCTTGAAGTCTACAAATGATGAGTGAATTCTAAGTTTAGTAAAAATTTCCCAGCATTTACCTTCAATGAATAAAATCAAATACCATTTTTAAATGATTATATATCACAGATACTCCTAGAATCTGTGTATGAAATTATCGAACATTTAAAAAAATGATGCAAAGTAAATACTTTAAAAGTTAATATCACATTCATTTATGAGTTTCGAATTTTTAGAATTTAATATGCCTATAGTGATAATCTACACAAATATATACACACACTCGAGTATTTCTTTATATCATTTTTCTTTAAGACTAATTTATGAATTATATATAGAAAGATTTATTTTCAATTGGAAAAAGTTCGATGAATGAAAAGAAAGTTGATTTTGACTACTATTTCCGTTCAAAAGTTTGCTTTGTCATGAAATTGCGCATTTCTTCCGCAAATACAGACTGAACAAATAATGCCTCGGCAAATACACACAGATTCATTTATTTTCACAGACGTCTGGCAAATACACAATGAAGGATCTTTTGCACCTCACTGCCTAATTTAAAAATTTCCGCATGCTATCTTTCACGTTAGTAGCATATTATAAGAGAATAATAGAATTGTGAATGGTAAAAAAAGTCGTCATAAGAAAACAGCAGACATTTAATCAGTCTTTTGTTCTGTGCGTATTCGCATGCATTTCTAATTAAAGAACTTCTAGTGTACAAGTTGATAAAGAACTGATTGTTCAAATTTAGCGGAAAGATAGGGAACAGTAAAAAAACACGATTTCACGCAGTAAGGAAAGGAAACAGTGTTAAGTAAAACAGTATTCATGTCTTTATCATTAACACACGGTTACAGCACAGACTGGAGGTTCAGACCATGTGCTAGAAAACACAGAATTGACAGAGCCATTGCAATAATATTTATCGCAATCGAAGGTAAATATCAGATATCTATGTAAAATTATCGAACATCGATCATATTTTCATTATAGGACATCAGTCAAGTAAAATAAAATCACATTTCACAAATTTGTATCTTTAATTATAAATAATCGAAGTGACATGCAAATCTTAGTCCAAAAATTATCTAAAGAGACAGTTTGTTTCCTTTACACGTGTTAGAAGTGTTTCTTAAGTTATTTAATATGTCAAAGAAACTTTTTAACTTATTTTTTTATGTCGCAATGGCAGGCAGGTGTCCAGATAATTCTAATTATTTAAGGATATACGTAAGAAAACGATTTTTTTTGTCACATAAAACATCAATTATTTTATAACATGCACATTAATTTCTTTTAATTGCATTTAAAGTAATGATGGGGAAAAAAGTTAAATGGTTATTCTCATTCATTCTACAAGACACAGTATATTAATTGTTGTTGCAATTTTTTGTTACTTTCCTATTTCTGTAACGAACTGGAATTTTCAAAACATGAACTGAAAATGTCAAAATATTTTGACATTTTCCTGTCAGAATGGCAAAAACAGAAGAAAATGAGGTGTATGAACTCTTGTACTCTATTTTTATTAATTTATATCCTATTTCATTCGAATCATCTATAACCGTCACAATAATCTTCTGCTACTTTTTTATTTCTTTGCTTGCGATGTTTTCGATCATATATTTTGAAATCACGAGAGAAAATTCTTATTCTTTATTGCAAAAGTATTTAAGTGAGTTCATTTTAAACTTTTTACAATCGTGATCCTATTTTTAAGTAAATAATCTTCTTTTACAGTCCGGTTTTACGTACATTAAGATGCTAAAATGAACTTATGATTAATTGTTCTAGAACAAAAATAATCGTATTTTATTCGAATTATCTATTACCGCTATAATATTCTTATGCGACTTAATTTTATTCCTTCGTATGTGATCTTTTCGTTCCTATATTTTGAAACCAAGAGAGAAAATTCTTATTCTTTATTAAATATGTATTTGAGTGAGGTCATCTTAAACGTTATACATTCGTCATCCTATTTTTCAGTGAAAATCTTCTTTTACAGTTCCATGTCTACGTATACTTAGATACTAAAATGCACGTTTGATTAGAACAAAAATAAATTTAAGCTAAACAGGCATTTAGTATGTTCATTTGATGCTTTTTTTAATCGGGATTTCTTAAACGATTTTCACAAGCGACCACAGTTAGAATGCAAACATGTTCTGAGTCTCCATCAACGAATGGAAAGATTGCATGCGTTAGCAAATCTGTACATAAATAGAAAAACAATAGTTAATTGATTATAATAAATAATTTAGTTAAAAGCGTACATTTATAAACTTTAATGAATTTTTTTAGTTGGCTTTCCGAATTATTTTTGTCAGCTTATATTGAAGAAGTCGTTAAATATACTTTCAGGCAATGTGTTCGTGGTTCCAAAATAATAAAGTATGACTCCACTTAGTGCCGATACCCATAATTTCTGAAGCTGAGCTTTGAATTAAGATGGCTTATAACTTTATGCTTACAAATAGGCAAGCACTGGCTTTTAGTTTTCATTTTGTATCTTATAAGCTCTCTTTTGAATACTTTTATTTAGCCCTTTTCAAACGAGGATATGAAAAATATGGTTCATACATATCCTACCAGTCTTTCAAACCGGAATAATTATGTTTAAGCAATCTTTTAGGTTTAGATCCTTTAATTTTTTTTAGGAACATTCAGCAAAATGCAGAAGAAATCGTAAATTATATTAATGTTTTAATTTTATGTTCGGAAGGCTAAGTTAGCTTGGATGGCATTAATTTTTGTTAATTAATTTTTAGGTTAATAATTATTATGATTTGAGATAAGAAAGAAATTAGAACATGCAAGTTTTTGTTTCATCGAAAAATTAGGCAAGAACTTACGCCAACCTTAAAAAATGCATTTAAAAATTGATGAAGTTGGCGGTAAGTATACTTGCCACTTCTTTGTAAAGGGTTAATTTTGAGTAATACCAATAGCAGCAGCTCAAACACTAAGGATAATGATGATAATAATGAAACTAAGTGTGAAAATACTACGTAATCAGTACTTAGCTTGATTGGTACATGCGTGTCCCAGGCTGTAACTTTTCATTGAAATTTTTAAAAAAGAGGTATTTTCTTTGTTTGTTTGTTTGATTATATTATATACAATAAATTCATCTCCTGATGCATCAGAAATGTAGCCAACATTTTAAAGTTTCTTTGAAAAAACTCCTTTTTCAAAAATGATAAACAATTCACACTAAAATCATGTCCTTCAATAATCTATTACCATTAAGCCATTTCGTCTAAATCACGACTGCTCCGATTCAGACCACTTTTACTCTGCGACGACCAGTTTTATTTCAAAAGTTCATACCTCTTTTTACTTTTTAATATCCAGTCATCGACTCAGCTACTGTTCAAGTCTCAGTAATTATTATGTATGCCTAGTTGTTCTTGAGGGTTTCCGCATGGACCCTCGGGCGCTTTGCAAGTTGAGAGATTATGCAAGATCCCATGCTTCGCGTGAATATTTAAGGATGAACCAATACTCCCCGTTTACTTAAGCATATATTTACTCCAAGGGAAACGACAAAATAAGAAATTATGGATAGGGTATTATTGGAATACGAATTACAGTTCTGTAGTTTTGAATAATTATGGGGGGTGAATTCTGAACGTTCTTTCACGCTAGCATTTTTTTCCCTTGTTCTTTATTATTTTGATTTATTTATTTCCAAAGCTCATGTGTTCCACGCAAGGTCCTTTTTTTGTCGATGGTCGGAGTTATTGTTTGAATTTTTTTAGGTGTTTGATTTGAGGATTTGTAGAAATCTCTAAGGAGGAAGCGTGTCGGCATGTTTGATTTAGTTCTGGGGAAATATAAATAAATTTATATATATTTATTCGCTTGCAGATATTTCTTGTTAAGACTTTCTAAGGAGTGTGGTAATAAAGTGGGAATAAAAATGTTAAGTTCTTTGCAAATTGCTGTAAATTTTCTTTATAGTATTCACGTAAGCGCTTTTATTTTAGCAATCCAAATATTAAGAGACAAAATTGGTTTTGTTGTATTTTATATAGTTTTAGTTAAAAAATTTCGATTTCTTGAAGGCAATTAAATTTGTCAAATAAATTCTACTTACTAATGATGTGAAATATGTGTTCAAATATTTCTCATCAATTTAATGCTTTTGCTTATGGGAATTTTATTATTTATTTCAGCATAAAGAAAGAAATCTTTTAAAAAGCAATAAAAAAATCTCATGGTTTAATGAATATTTATTTGCAAATTCATAGTCATTTAAAATATCGATGAATAGTTATAAAAAAGTTGAAAAAATCCAATACTTTTCATCAACACTGGGAATGTATATTTATTTATTTGCCCAAGCCAACACAGCCTACCCAGAGGGTGCAAGGCACTGTTTGGGTGGCGGGGAATTGGAGTCCATAATTAATGTACATTACAAATACAAATACAACAATTCATCCGAACTAAATTACGCAGAATGAAAAAGGAGCAACATCATAAACTTCAGACTGATGGTGGAAAGACCGCAATTTATGCGAGTTGTAAATTTGTCTTTCCTACATCTCAACTCGTGATTATTTGTCTCAACTCGTTATTCCTACGACCGAGTTGGTTAATCTTATTCTATGTAGTGTTGATTTGTATTATTCTATTTTTGTATTTAATGTAAATCGCAATTAACTGAATTGCAAATGTACTTGGACCTATTTATGAGAATTGCCTCTAAATAGCGATTAGCCTAAAACGTCTCAGTTTTGGAGTGACTACTTTTTTATCATTACAGTATAATATATAGCATAATTTAGAAAGTCGTTTCTCACCAAAGTATGTCAAAACCCATAGAAAAATAAATTAAAGGCTAATTTTTCTATGAACAGTCAATAAAGTATCTTACAGGACGATCTAAATTGAACCATCAAAATATGAAATGTTTTTTCTAGTGAAATTTTATTTGAAGCTTTCACCGAAGTCCACAGGCCAGAAAAGTTCATTCAACTCTCAAACCTATAACCATATCTAACTATAATAAAATATGCAGACTTTTTAATTATCAAATAAACTATGATGACACATTTTTTTTAATCCCCGGAGCTTTCTCTGCAACTACATTTTGCTCGTTTACAGTGTCAGAAGAGTAATGTTTTAGTAAAAAATATGTTTAATTAGCTAATGGAGAATTATCGGCGACTTGACCATATGCTGAAAGACTATATTTTGTTCTTGTTTATCCAACTAGATTCTATTTAGGGAAATTATTTATTAAGTCCTGGGACGCTGGGATGCATAAATTTATTGAAAATGTACGCGAAATGTTTCTTATTATAACTATTTAAAACTCAAAGCTAATTATTATATATCTATCTTTGATTTAGAGTATATGTAACCTCAATATATCCTTTTGTAATGGATATTCTCACAGAGAAAATAATTCTCTCCCTTTTACAAGTAATTTGAAGATTTTTTTTAAAAAACTGGCCCCTTTTGACCATACGTGGGTTTACCTATTTTCTGTGTTCTCTCATTAACGATGTATTTAACCATTTCACATAGGGTTATCCATAGAGGAAGTAAGTGAAACTATAGACAGTGAGATTAGAGGATAGTTTCAGTGGAATAATGTACTCCTAATTCAAATCCTAATGTACTTTAATAACTTTTTGTTTTATTTGACAAATTCCCAAGGCTTTCAGCCTTTTTTTATATTTCTAAATGTAATCCTAATGGTTTAGTACTATGACATTTGTATCAGCCAATAATAAAGAAAAATTTTCAAGCTGTATAGCATCTCTTACGACCGAAAAAGAAAGTCTTACAAATTGCACTATAAGTATAAATGTGTAAAATCATTCCGCCTTGCATTCAGTCTGTTCACTTTACTTCTATTAAAACATGCGGACTTGTTCTCCTTCGACTTTCTCATATACTTACACAATGTAGCGGGTTTTGTGTTTAGTTTCGTAGTATAGCGAAGAGGTGCATTTTGAACCTCTTCCGACCTACTGGCACAACATTTCATAGAAATCTACAATTATTTTGTCAAAATCACGTGCCAAATTTCATTCACCAAGTTTGTAGGGTTTATCCATCATGGTGTTCACCTACTACTATAGTGTAATTTTGCGTATTTTTATAGTTTATTTATCAACATGCTCTGTGTTATAAAAAAATGTAATGTAACACACAATATCAGTCCATCCTAATGGACTAGCTCCTGATAACATTTGTAAACTAGAAGCGTCTAATAATTAGGCAGCAGTGAGAGGAATTTGGTAAGGTCTAAGAGAGATCACCCCCTCGAGTATTGTGATTTTTCTTCCACTTCATGTTCGCGACACTGCTTAAATAACCTTAAAGTTTATCTAAGCAGTTGCAGGGGTGTGCAGCGGTGTTGTGTTATGTTATGTTCACTTACTACTAACAAATAGATGCATTGATTGGCAGTCAACCCTTTGACATTAGATAACAAATTTGAAACATACCCAAAATTCTAGTAATAAAATCATATGCCAGAATATCAACTATAGAGTTCATTGCGTTTTTGAGTTATCGTGTTCACATCCAAAGAAACGGACAGAGAAACAGATTTCTTCCAGAATTTGATTACTCGTTTCAAACGCAGGCATCTTATCTTTGGCGAAAGGGCGCCCATAATGTGCCCCACGTGTCATATTGGTTTTACTGTTCATCACTTTTTAGTCGAATGCCCTTGTTTTAACTCTCATCGTATTCAGTTTTTTCATTCATCGGCTCTGACCATTCAAGACTTGGTGGGTGAGATACACCACCCAAACCTTTTTGATTTTTTAAAGGCTATTGGCGTATTTTATGTGTGCATTTAGCACCTTTGTTTTTCTATTTGTGTTTAATTTCGCTCATTCGTTTTTTTTTGGGTTTGTCTTTCATTTCCCTTTTTTTCGAGTTTTAGCTTTTTTTAATACCAATGTACTGAAATTTTATTATTTGCGCGGCTCATAGTAGCCAGGAATGGCTCTTGTACCAAAAAACAACAACAAAACAAACAAAAATCCAGAATTTGATAGAGTGTTGGTATAGACAATGCATAACAAACTTCATTCGTCTTGCTAGTCTCTTTTTGAGTTAGCGAGTTTACAGACAGACAGATATATATAGTTCCGAAAATGGTTTCTACGAAATCTAGATGAAAGTGTCGCCACATAAAAATTTGAAGGTCAAATTCTTTGACGATAACAATACTTTCTCATCGTATAACTTCGTGTATAAGAAAGTAATAATTAATGTACTTTCTGAATTTTGGCGCAAGAGCTTTATTTATTTAGTGAAAATGAAATTATTGTGTCAATAGAGATATATATCACACAAACTTTAAAAACAAAACTCTCATTGCATTCTAAAATATCATCGTATCCTCATAACCAAGTGTTCACTTAAGTTATTATAGCATGTGTAAATTCTAACTATTTATCTTTCCCGCCATCTTGGAGCCTTTGCGACGAAATTAACAAAATGAAAGTTGGAGATAACTTACATAAAATGACCCGACTTAAGCGATAAGAACGGACGTAATTTTAATCATTCCCCCTGTTTTAAAATTGCACTTGGACTTATGAAGATGGCATGAACCGACACTTAACACTCTCTTGTCAGATAGATTAATAGTCTAGACTTAAGTATTCAAAACTGTGACCTTAAGTATTTCAATAAAGACAATGAAGTATGGGAACGTGAGGGAAATTATATTACCGATAGTATTTCCATTTTGACAGCGGCGACTGTAAGGCGCTGTGAAAGGCTTAAGATTTTAGGCTTTGACTTTGAAGAAAGATCTAAATTGACTTTTAAGTTTAACCCTTAAAGGCATGTTGCTGTCGCAAGTCTACAAAAGGGTTTTATTTTCTTCTGTGCCATCCATTTTTTGAAATAAAATCTTTTTAAAATTATAATTTTTTTTTAAATTTAAATTATTTTCCATTCATTATTTTCCCTTTAATAAAATTAATTAATTAATTAAATATTTAAATTTTAAAATTGAACTAAGATTTCTTTTTATTGTTTTTCCCTACATATACAATGACTGATCTAACTGAAAATATTTTTAAAACAAAATCTAAAAAAATTTTACTTGTATCATTTAGCTAGCTATATCTTCTTCAGACCCAACGGTATAATTTTCGACCAATTTTTACGAAAATTGATATTAATAATTTTGATAGGATTATATAACACTATGTATAATTATATATAATTAATAGAAGACACTACGGGACTGTCCCAAAGCATTGGGGAGAGGGATTTAAGGGCTTTGAATGGAAAGCAACTTTTTTGTATATAAAACACAAATGTCCATTAAAATGAACGCGAGGATTCAAAAGGTTACAAATGATGATGTAATTGCATCACAGTGAATTGTTACTTCGCAGTATTTACAAAGCATGGAGTGATCGCAAAAAGATTATAACTCTCTATAAGTTACATCAACCAGTGCTGAGCGTAATTTCCTATTGGTCGCCCAAGATCGATTTACTGTGAATTATTTCCTATAATTCTAATGTTGTTGATGTAACTTTAATTATTTCCTATATTCTAATGACTGTTGTGATAACTTTAAGGCTGTTACAAAGGAAACCTCAAACTATAAGAATCTGAGTGACTTTCTAGATGCCGAGAGACAGATATTGGTCTAAATTTTAACCCGTAAAATTCTCCAATGTCGCACACTGATATTCCAAACCTCATAAAATATTTAGGAGTAGAGGATAAAAGATATGAGTAGGAACTCTTAATTGATTAAGTGATAATGTTTATCTAAAAATGGTTGCATTTACTTTTAAATATTTTGTTCTCCTTTCATACAAAGGAAGTATTCATAAAGATAAATTTAAATTTTGAAATCCTTATGGCATCTTACTGGTACAGCATATGTACCAGCCCATTAGCAAAATTTTTACCTTTGAAAAGTCCCTATTCATATATCGCTATCATTTTGTGCAAGATCTGTACTTGATGATAACCGAATATTGCTGATATATACTGTATATAGATACTGTAGTACCTGTAAGGAAAAGCTCAAATAATTTTTTTAAAATTTGTCAAATATATCTATTTATAAATAAACAAATATATCTATTTATAAATTCAAATATAAATTGTACATAGATACTGTAGTACCTGTAAGGAAAAGTTCAAATAATTTTTTTAAAATTTATCAAATATATCTATTTATAAATAAGCAAATATATCTATTTATAAATTCAAATATAAATTGAAATTTGAATCCAATTATTAAAATTATAATAAAGATGAAATTTTTATTTATAAAATAATATAATGATCATTATAAATTTATTTATAGAAAAAACAATTAGAAAATTATAATTATAAAAAATTTTAATTTTATTCCCGATTCTAGATGTATACATTATAGCATGATCAAAAATAATGCTTTTAGAATAAGAAAGTGGCTACTATTATTAATTGCAATGGAGGTAATGGACTTTCATTTAATATTTTAAATGAGCCTGTCAAATTTTTTTTGGTACCGGAAAGATTTAAACATACTCCAAACAAATATCCCAAAGCTTTATTTTGTTCCTTCCTATATTCCCTTTCATTTCAATTAAAAATAATTAAAAGACCGAATAAAGAAAGAAATTCATAGCGACAATATCAAAAGGAAACTCATACTCTTCCGGACAAAATTATAATAATTTTATTCATAAAAGAATCTGTATTGTTTAAAAAAACGCCTAAAGCAGGAGTGAATGCAAGTTATTGATGCAACTTAGAAAAAATTAAGTATCCCATTATTTCTTCAAAAATAAATAAATAAATAATGCATTGCATTCTGTTAGACAGAAACAAAATGGATTTTAAAATCGATAAGTACTCCATTATTTTGTTAAGAAAAATTTGATCATAAATTACCCAGATTCACTTTTATCCATTAAAATAAAAATGACTATAAAAGTAAAGAAATCTGTTTATTCATCAATCAAAGCAACGCGATAATAATTTTTCTTCTATTTTTTTACATATCTAATACATTTATTTGCCAAATAAGGTATTTTAACGATATGTGCTCCATTTAAAAGCAGATAAAATATTACATAAATATAAAAATATTCTTGGATATTTATTCTAGTGTGTTATAGACAAAAATGAATAGTTTTGAAAATGAATACATTGCATATTATTATTTGTGTTCAATATAGTTTATTGCTGAAATTTGAAAATATTTATTGCTTTATTAAATAAATGTTTAATTTGTATACAAGGATTTTCGAGATTAAAAAAAGGCCTTTTACATACTTTTATTCATTGTTATGTTAAAAGAAAATCAACCGTCATGGTATGACGGATGCAAATTGCCTCTTCATTCCAGAGATTTCCCGACAAATTTGACGTGTTTAAATAGATATAAATGCGAGAGAAATGTTTAACATTGATTGAAAACAAATAAAATAAACATATGCTTTATGACAGGAAATATATTTTTTATTTACATATTATTTACACTTCTTACAAAGAACTTCTCTGCTTGTCAAACGTTGCCAAAAAATATTATCAAATTATATCATCGCAATTGCAATAAATAATCAGATGCATCGTGGCATCCAAACTATATCACTCGCATGATATACCACTGACGTGATTTACTACTTTCAATTGAAAAACGGAAATTAATTTGAAATATATGATTAATATAATTTAAATTTTCTCGGGAACTATTGATCATAGCGAGATTAATTTTATATCAATCGATAACAATTTTATTCCACTATTTTAGAGCTATTAAATTTGAAATTAGAACGGCAATTACTTTTTAAATTTAAAATCACTGAAATTTAGGTGCTCTAACAATGAAATAATACTGTTTAACGTCTCGCAGTGCTATGGCGCGAATTTTATTGTTGGTGACGTCAGAGCGTTACAGGATCAGTCAGAGACAGATCTGGGCTGTTATATTAGTAAGAACATGATTTTAATTAAAATTATTCATTGGACTTATGATTTTTAAATGTGCTTCCACACATATTCTTGTTTTTCAAAAAAGTTTATTTAATTGTCTATATCTAAGATTTTACTACGATTTGTTATCACACATTACCTTTCGTATGCTATGCATTCTTTTTCCTATTTTATATAATTTCATTGTAGTTTATTACGAGAATTACAATTCAATTTTCATCAAATTTTACTGTATATATTCTTTTAATACTTGTTTGGCGTAGCAAAGCGAAATGTGATTCTAGCACCATAAAACAACAGCAATAAACTTTCTTCTTCATAGTAATTCAGTATAATAGGGACAAATTGAATAAATAATAATGGGTAAAATTAAGTACTAAAAAAATCTTTCATTCATATCTTCAGGAATTACGCCCGAATATAACATATTATATACCATTAGAAAATTCGTTTTCATTATGAAAACTACTGGACATTCCTCAAAATCATGAAGCCGAATTTACTAATGACGAAAAAACAAAATAAGGACATATAAAAAAGTGCCATCTGGTGTGAGACAAATTATTGCTATCTAACACATAAATAATTATCTTATTCCGGTAAAATTCATGCGATAAAAAATGCTATAATTTATTAATTTACGAGTACATATTATACTATTATTTTTACCGTCCATTTAAAAGTTTTTAAAGAATTCTGTGGCAAGCCTTGAACTGTCAGTCTGATATAAACTTTCTAAATATATATTTTATATCCCCGTGACATATTTCTTTCCAACCCTCGCATTCAAACCAATCAGACGGAAAAGTTTCGCTTCATTTATCTAACTGTTTTCTGATGTACCTCTAAAAATGCAGGTGACAAAACCCCTTGCAGCCAGACGTCTTCCGTTAAGTCCACCAACATTTTCCGCCAAAAGATAACACTGTCACTATCTTCTGTTATTTCAAACATTAAGATAAGACTGATGAGCATTTTCTGAATGCGAACAAGTTTGTTTGGGAGTCTAACTTCTTTTTTGTTTCTTTCTCTTTATCATCATTATTATTTCCTACTTTCCATTTTGCAGCAAAAGACGGGAAAGTAAAACATTTATTTCCATGTTTTCATAAAGAACTAGGAGCCATTTCTGCATTCATAAATGTGAACTTTTCAGACAAACAAACTGCAGGAATGAAAAAAAAAACTGTTGTGACAAACAAGCGTGTGACATTAGAAAGAACAAAAGATATCTTGCTCAACAGTCAGACTTGCTTCTAGGCAGCTTTAACGATACATTCTCTTAGTTGTTCCTCTTTTTCAATCAATCTGAATGCTGTGTTGCTTTCTTTCTCTCTTTTTTCATTCGGTGAGGGATGAGTAAAAAGCAATGCAAAAACGAAACAAAAACGAAGATGTTTGAATATAAATATGAAAGAAATGAATGCAGAGGAAGAGAGGCACAATGTGTTGACGTTTTTCCAAATAAGAAAATAGATAGCATCAGGAACAATTCATTTGTTCGCGTTTTTACATGGTGTTGTTTCCGCTTGGTTAGCGCTTCGGCAAAAATGGAAGGTAAGCAATTCTACACCGAATCTTTGTCTTCTTTTTATTTCTTTTTTCCATGGCGGTGGATATATATTATCTTACTTAGATATTCTGTTTTTATTTATTTATTTTTTGCTTATTACCCTTTAACGTTTCACTATCAAAATTGAAAGTCAGGAGGCATTATTTATGGTAATAAGAAGAAACGTATTAAAAGCGAAAGAAACATCGGAAAGGAACGATGGTAATTAAAATGCATAGGAGATGTTCATGCTGAATGTTTATCAGAGATAGTTTAAAAAAAAGATTAACCTTTACCTTACGGACTTACAAATTTTTTACTAATAGATTAGTTTACTCTTAGATCTTACCTTAGGAATTTTGTTTTGTGCTTGTTGCTTGTTAATGTTTCACCATCAAAATTTAAAATGGAGAAGCATTAGTTATGACAATAAGAAGAAATGTATTCAAATCAAAAGAAATATAGGAAAAGAACGATGATAGTGAAAATGTATAGATGATGTTTATGCTAAATATTTATCAGAGAAAATTAAATAACTATTGCTATATAGGTAATATAGTAAGTGCTATAAGATAATCATCTTATAATCGCTTCGACACTATTAACTTTTATCTCTATCGATACGGGACCGTCCCATACGTCCCTTCAAACAAAAGACGATAGCCGTCCGAAACGTCTGAATGTCACTCTAAATTTCCCACCCTCTTTCGTTAAGTGTGATTGATTTCACACCCGTGGCGCGTACTTTCTTCGTTACAGTGGCTCGCCCAGATGTGTTTGGGGAAGAGGGGAATTTTCTTACAATTCTGACAATGACAGATGTCATTGAGGGGAAAGGTTGAATTTCCCTTATCTTTGATAGAGGAGCTCGGACGTTCCCGTATTTTGAGGTCTCTTTATTTTATTGGCCTTAGGAATCAGAGGGGTAACTTACGGGCCTACAGATGTTGCACAAGTAGATTTTGGTTTGTCCTCTGCTTGTGGGCCTGGTTCAAAAGTTGCATCACTCAACAACTATTCTTTGGATTACGGGTAAAGGGAATGTGAAAATTTCTTACAAAGGGGATTAAGAAGAAGGCACAAGAAAGTGCTTTCTATATAAGAAAGCAATTGAGAACAAAAAGAGGCAAACTTTGTGAGTGTCAAAAGCGAAAATGTTGAGAAATCGAAAATAAAAAAAAATGCAAGGAATGTCCACACTAGCGACCTCTTTACATTCTGCTTTTAATTATTTATTGAACTACCAGGCACTTTTCACGTTTACCACATTATAAAACATTGCTCATTTGATCCTTTAGTATGAAAATAGTAGGGAGTTTTTTTTGCACTTACATCGTTTACTACTTTTATTCTTCATTTAAAAAGTATTTTCCGCGGCTTATCTCGACCCTTCGCGTAGTTACTATTCTTGTTTTCCCTTATTAGCAATCAAACTATAAATTATTCATGGGGTCAGTCGATGGGACAGTGGAATAAAAAGATGAGTTAAGTGATTAAAGCTGATACCGATTAGTTTAACTCTCTGAACCCGGCTAGAGTGAGAATTCCACTACCTCAAAAACTGAAGTAAATTTGCGTTCACGAAAACAGAATGAAATCCTTCCTTTCTTTGCAGAAATTCCAGGAGGACTACACCCAAGTTTGGGCTATCAGTTGTCAACAAAGAAATGAACCACTTTTCACCCGTAAAATTCACTCAGGTGCCCAAAACCGCCTGAGTCCAGCCTCTGTCGAATGGGGCGGTTTGAGGCGGGATAGGGCTCATAGGGTTAAAGGGGCAGGGATGAACGAAATTCGAATCATTTGCTGGTGCAATAGTTATACTAGGTCGTATGAAAGTTTGTCTTTTGGTTTTTTGATACAGCCCGTAAGGAAAAGTTTTATATTCATTCCTCCCTTCATTCCTTGTGAAATTAATTCTCTCTCCTTTTATCTCTCTGTAGATAGATTTACTCATCTTTCATCTTATGTCACAGATATGTGAATATGTGATGGATAGATTTATTGATAAGGAGGGAAGATAATAATTCTATTATCAATGGAAATAATCAGCAACACCCCTTCTCGGGCCCTGGTACTTTATACTGATGGAAGTAAATCGGACTCAGGTAGGACGGGTAGTGGCGTCTATGCTAGAGCCGAGGAGGGTTTGGTTTTTCGTTGCAGATTTCACAACCCAGATAACTGTTCGGTTTTCCGATCAGAACTTCTTGCAATCAGAGAAGCCTTGGATTTCGCCCTTCGTTTTAAAACTAGCGACACCTATATTTTGACGGACAGCAAAATTTCAATCCAATACTTAAAAATTGGCCGAAAATTTCAGAAAACATCGGTCAAAAAATTATTTCCAAAATTGTTTCACTTTCACAGAAAAGCGGAGTTTGCTTTCAATGAATTCCCTCCCATGTTGGAGTCTTCGGCAATGAGGTGGCGGACTTGCTTGCGAAAGAGGGAAGTGCTCTTCCTTCTGCAGCTTCTAGTGAAGTCTTCGCGTCCGAAATATCTTCTATCCACAGGGCTAAAGCAAAGTTTACTTGGAAAGTCCCTCCCGCACACGAATGGTATGCTGGAAATCGTCCTAATCTGTCTCTACAGTCCGAAGGTACAAGATCCGCATAGACTGCATTGGCCAGACTTCGTAGTGGCCATATCAAAAGCTTGAAATTCGTCGACAAAGAAAATACTTATTTCTCTTGCCCTTGTTCCCTTCCTGCTTCTTGTTCCTGTCCTGCTCATATCATTGACTGTATTGGCGCCTCTACGAGGCTGTTGTGGAGTGAGGGGGAAAATGGACTTGTGGTACTGTTAGAGCGACATGGTATCATGGACCTGGTCTAGTATTTGGACCAGGGGAACATGAAACAACAACAGATAATAATCGGCAAAACCACAGGTGGCCGAATGGAAGAATATTTGTATTGACAAGAGTGGTCCTTTTCCTTCCGAAAAATCCTCTCTTTAAGAAGGTATTTATCATCCAGCCCACTATCTAAAGGGTAACATTTTACTTATGGCAGTACAGATGAAGACACTGAAAGATTCTTTATCTCTGCATATGAGCTCCTTTTCTTTCTGAAAATTTCTCGCTTTAAGAAGGTATTTAAGAATTCATCCAGCCCACAATTTAAAAGGTAACATTTTACTTACGGACAGTACACATGAAAGCACTGAAAATTCTTTATCTCTGCACATGAGCACCTTTTCTTACTAAAAAATCACGCTTTAAGAGGGTATTTGATAATTCATCCAGGCCGCTATATAAAGGGAATATTTTACTTACGGTGGTACAAATGAAGACACTGGCAGATTCTTTATCTCTCTCTGTCAGCTCCTTATCGCCGATATGAAAAATTCCCGCTTTAAGAAGGTATTTGAGAATTCATCCAGCCCACGATCTAAAGGGAAAGATTTTACTTACGGGCAGTACAGATGAAAGCATTGGCAGATTCTTTTTTCTCTGAATATAAACTGGAGCATCTTTTGTATCACATACTCACTCTACGTTCTGATGCCGTTTCCTTGTTTCGTACGAAAACTAACAGAAGATTTTCTTGATACATTCTTAGGAGAGCGAAAATTTCCAGACACACCGTATTACACACGATGCCATTTCCTCGATTCACTCCCTAGCATTCACATGTGCACCTACTTTGAGTTGTAATCTGAAAAAAGTACGCATGCGCAATCATTGAAGCTCGCACTGCATAAACAGCAGCTCAGCTGCAGAAATTTCTGCAATTGCTGAGTTAATCTATGAGAAGCTCTAATTACGTTATAGATTTTTTTGCTTTCTTATCGTATTAAACCACCCCATGTGTGATGGCTAGATTGACTGATAATGGGGAAAGGGAAGAACAGGAAAACCGCGAGTTGTTCAAAGGAAGACAAATCTTATCTTCAAAGAACTTGAAAACAGGTAAATACTCCACCAAATTCTTAGATTTAAAATGCCTTAGGATGGAGGACACAATGTAGCAAATCCTAACCCTTGTGCCATAATACTCCAAATTATAATAATAACCGATTTTGAAGGGAATTCCGATTTTGTCCACCAAAATTTTAAACAAGAAGCATAAGGAAAAAAATCATTTTAGTTGATTTTTGGCGTAAACATTTTTGCATAGAACCGACCATGCTTATCAAATTTCGGCATTTTGATGAAAAAAATACCGAAATTCTCCCATTATTAGTTTGTGCAAATGAGAAACAACGTAAATAAAGGTTAAGTCATTGAATTAGTGAATTGATGTTAGTGTTTTCAACTTTTAAAATGACTAGCATTAAATTGTGACATCATGACTATTTTGAAATTTGATTTTTGTTATCTATTTCATTTAAAATTTCATTTTGTAGCAAGAATGATTTCTATCAGAGCTGTGAAATTACCACCAGTTAGTTACAGAGCTCCTTCAACTTTGTTCCCTTTAAATATAAAGACATAAAAACTCAACAATAATATAATGAAGCTCAATTAATCCACTTCATAAAAAATCTTTTGACATCTTAAGATGCTGCAAACTACAATTGCATTGAACGAATTTCTTTTATTCAGTGCGATGAAAACACATTATCCTCATTTGTTTGAATTCTCTGCAAGCATATGAAATAGCAAAACAGGAAATTTTGACGACAATTTTAAATAGATATACTTTCATAACGATGTTAAAGAAAACATAGAAAACCATTGTTTAAAATTTTCTCATTAATCTGTTACTAAAAATATCTCAGAAAATGAAAAAATTGCACACCGATTTCAAAAAAAATAGGAAAATGTTACAACTCTCACTACATGATGTGTATAATGAAGACTGATTTTTTTTTTGTCAAAACTTTCTGAACGTTATTATTAAATGTTTTTCAAACTCATCCAGCTTGAACAAATTATTTATTCAGTTTTAAAAAATCTAAGAAATTCAAGTTTTAAGCTTTATTCTATTTATGGTTGCTTTTATTCTCTGTTAATGCAATTATTTTATTCAATTTGTATTTTATTTTTTATTCTAATTATATTTTGCTGTTTTAGAAATATAAATTTATTTTTTATTAGTTCTTTAAGCTTAATGCTCTTGTAATTAAGAAGATTGAGACTTGATTCTCATTCATCGTTTTATTTTTGTTTTTATGAGGGGGGTTGTCCTTTGTGGATGGTATATTTGGTATATTCTGAATTCGCATTTTTTTTCGTAAACATGATAATTATTTGCTTAATACTTAAGAGATTTATGCACAAATTTTTAATCATGCAGTGATTTGCTCTATAGTGTGTTTGGGAATATTGGTGAGTTTTAATATGTTATTGTTCTTCATATTTTAATCAAAATACAGATTTTCTAGGAGAGTGTTTTCACATATTTTTTAATGTATCCACTGTTCGAGTCAATTTCTGCTGCACGGAAATGAAAAATTGCATATACTTCTGCGGAACGGAAATGAACGTTTGCACATATTTCTGCTGTACGGAAAAAAAATTTGCATATCAATTTTGAATCTTTCTTTGAAAATTACCCATAATTATCTGTGGACATCAAGACTATTGGTTCATTATAAAATTAAAAAAAAAGCTTTTTAAAGCAATAGAATACTATATTTGGTAAGGGAATGTGTATTAATTGAGCAAAAAATAATAATTTTAAGTTATGTTCAAAAAAATTTTGTTTCAAATCTGCTGAATTCACAGTTTTAAAATGAACATCCGATCTAATCTAATAAATCACGGCATCGATTCTAATAATTCACATCTTTAAAATGAACATCAGATAATAATGCTGCGATTGTGTTCCGGATACAGCCAGAACAGATAATATTTATTTAAAGTTATCAAAAAAATTATTGAAAAGGTTAAGACACAAGATAATGATGACTTTTATCTGAATTAATCTTCACTATCTTAGCGCAGCTATTTTTTCGTTTTCGTATATAAAAAAATTGCACATTTTGTATTTAACTTTTAGTATAGTGAAGAGAATCTAGAATAAATTTTGGATCTCATCCCATCACACAGTTATAAAATTGGTGTCAAGCCCACATACCAAGTTTCATTTATCTAGTTCGTTGCTTTTTTGAGTTAACGTGTTTACAAACCCAAGAGCAAACAAACAGACATTGGATCTATCGGTAGACGGATTTAGTCCAAAAATTAGAGACTCATCCACAGTTTTGGTGCAAATATTATATTCTTACGAAAATTATCCGGTGAGTGCCCGGTGAATGTAATTCAACGATCTGGACAATGGAAAATGACGCTTTATTCAACGAATATTCCAGAGAACACGGAGAACAGGTAACAAAAGCACAACACCTGTATAAATCAACAACACAGGCAAACAGCAAAACACTAATTCATTATCAGTAACAGCACTAACAATAGGGCTCATCGTCTATCAGCTTACCAGCTCGCACTGCGAACAAAACTCCAAAGAGAGATTCACTCAATTCAGCACCTTTGGTATAGCTCTCCGACATGGCGTGACGTTAGATGAAATTCTCCGGAAGAATATCGAGATCTCAGTTCCTAAGAGAGATAGGGCCATAATTCTTGAATTCTCTAGAACCTTCATTTTTGTCAGAAAAGTTGCCAAATTTATCACCAAGGTCGCTCGATATTGGCTTGGCATCGAAACAAATCTATACAATTCTGTATTTTCCATCATAAGACTAACATTACAGGAAAACGGTATTAAAATACGTAAGTCTATACTAAATTCATCGGTCTTACTTCATCCGATTTTGAATAATCTCATTCACATATCTACGAAATGACAGACCGGCACGCAACCAAACCGTAGACGGATTTGTTCAAAAATTTGGTGTAGATCTACAATTCTAATGATAAACGCATATGCCAAATTTCATCAATCTATGCAGCTTAGGGTTTTGAGTTTTTAAATTCACATGCAAGCAGACAGGCAGAGTTTATTTTGACGAATTTCATACAAAATTTTGGAATAAATATCACATCTATTCTGCAATTTTTTCTATTGTTGTGCTACAGTTTTCATAGACATTATGTTATTACTATTGTTCAAAAGATAATAGTTCTTTCACACTCTTGCAAACTTTCTCTTCTCAAATAGGATTTGTTTGAAATCCTCTGTGAACTATTACTTGCACATCCACTCTAAGGATGTGTTTGTTACTATAGACTCTAAATAAGCCATTCATTAATACTATGAAAAAGTAATCTCCAGTTTAACGACTGCAAATGGTCGTTTTTATTATGTAAGAATACGAAGTGAAACTTAAACTCAATTATGCAATAACATATTTTTACACCCGAGAACGATGCAATTCCAGAAACAAACTTTCAAGGCATGGATAATATAAAATTAAATAGACAATCAATTACAAACATGTAATATAAAGAAAATGGTAAAAGTAATCATACGCTTGAGGTAAATTAAAGATTATTTAGAGTTCTTTGGTTATTAAAAAGTAAATGAAAATTATTAAAGTGACATAATATTGTTCAGGTCTACTATATTTGCGTAATGATACTTTTGTAACAATGTTATTTGTGTTAATATTATATTAAATAAGTTAGCATTTTTAAACAAAAATGTCTTCTTTCAATAAAAGTTCACATAAACCCATTCAACTGACAGCAAGCCGTCGTGGATCCGAGTTCGGGGAGTATACTGTGGTGATGAAAATTTTCATAGATAGAAAGACGGGCAGATAAATATAAGAGCAAAAATATTTCTTTAGGAGTCTAGGTGATCTATAACGTGGAGATTTATTGAAATCTCAAGGTCGAATTTTTGGACGATTATAATACTTTCTCTTTGAATATTCAGTACACAAAAAACTAAAAATGTTTCAACCAAATCATTTTTCAATTTTTTGTATATTACACCGGAAGAAAAAAACTTTAATCAATCACAAAAAAAAAAACATAGGCTACTCAGATACATTGTTTAAAACCTTGGGAAATTTTTCACCTTCACCCAATGCTTTAGTTTTCCGGTCAACAAACTCAGTCGGTGAATCAAATAGGGCAATTTAGAAAATTGCAGAGGTCATGTTTTTAAACAATAAAATTGAATCGGGCGGCGATATTAATCTTTCCGACTGTGTGAATATCATCACCTTACGGCAATTGGATTGTAATTATTCCTGAAAAGAAAATGCGGCGATTTTATTATGCGATTTTTGGTACGTTATTAAATGACAAATGAACCAGGTGTCTGATCAGTTGACTGCGGAGAACGAATTCAATTAAATAACTTGCCAAGTTTTCGTAGTATTAAAAGCATTGTCTCTTATTTTAAATTATGTGCTAATGTCTATAGTGCTTTGAGCTGCTTTTCAAAATTAAATGAGACATTATGTTTTAATTTTTGATTTCAAACTTAATCGGCATCAAATTATATTGTTAGTTGTGAAAAACTTTTTTGTTTTTCTTCTACAAATGGTAAGTGGAAATGTCAGATTTTCTTTATTCCATTGTAACTGTTATATTGCAAAACAAAACGTTTTATTATCGAGTTTATTAAATCAAATATTCATTCTCTCAATTTTTTTTAAATATATAGATTCACTTCTTCTAACTATCGGCAATTAGAATATCCCATTAATATAAAATTGATTTTGGAATTATCGCAAAAAACCCCGTTCTGTAACTATAAAAAATGAGTAAAAGTATCCCTAAACTAACACACACTTTCCACAAATTCAATAGATTTCTAAAATAATATGAGCATATTGAGATATTCTTAATAAGCCACCTATTAATCAATTTAGCTACTGTTGCAATAATTTATAGCTCAAAATAATACCAACTGAGGTCTCATTCATTGATGGGATCCGAGAAGACGACATAACCCAGATAGAAATTTTAGTTTGCAGCAATCTTGCTCTACAAATCTGCAAGCTTGCAGCAAGTTTGACACGGCAAGAGTGCAAGCTTGAAACAAATTATTGCAAACGACGAAGTCACAACGCGTCGAACTTGCAGCTATCTTGTTACGTCAAACTCATTGCAAACTATAGCAGAAACAGAGTACGCAGACAAATCTCAGATTCGCACCCCGATAACCCACTTCCTAAACCTGTCGCCTTAGCCACACAGGCAGCAGGGCCTTGATTGCGGAAGACAGATTTCGCTAATACATCGAGCATCTACACGTTTTATTTTAAACTGTCTTCTTGATTTCATTCATTTTTTAAATTGAATTGTTAAGGAGTTGAAAATATGATTTGAAGTCAAAGGGAGAGCGATTTTCGCTAACAACTACGTTTTGCTATTGGAATAAATTATGAAATTAGGATTCAAAAGTAATTACTTTTTAAAATATGGGACACAAATTAAATTAATATTTTTCAACAAACATTGACTGTTTTTTAGGTTTAATTTTGTTTATGAACGTTAAAATTTCAACGTTAAGATAAAAGCGATATATAGTTTTCTTTACAGTGCGAGTTCTATATTTAATAAAAAGATGGAGAATTTTTCAAAAGTAATTTTTTTTTGTAAAAAGACCTAGTTAGTTTTTTTTTCAAATTATCATTGATTCATTGAATTAATAAAAAGAAGGACGGTCTAGGAGATGCTATTTAAAAACGGATGTTTTTTAAAACAGAGACAAAGATCAAAACCAAATATGTACAACTGTATCCACGTCGTAGTGTGTGTAAGTGTACCGTGTCAACTTTACAGCAAACTTGCATTGCAAGGAAGGTGATCGATTATGCTTTGTTACTTTGCAGGAAGTTCGTTGCAAAGTTGTCATGTCAAGTTTGTCATGACAAGCTAATATCAAGAAAAATCACACTTGCTGCAAGTGTACATGCAATCTGGAAAGGTTCTTATAGCAGCTCCAGAATTTTCGTTTACAGTGAGAATTTCCTGAAAAACGATTACGATTCATCGTTTCTTTGTTATTAATAACTACTACAGTCATCATCTATGTTTCTTCTATTTTTTTCTGACCAGTTTACTCAAGCTTTGACAACTATTGAAATTCATAGGATAATGCTGCATTTGAAGAATGAAATTCAGATAATCCTATATGTGGACTAATATTAAATAATAAATCATCAGTTATTTAGCTATAGTCTCACGTTTGAGTTGAAATATCACTATCGTTAAAATAGTATTGTTGTTATTATTGATAAATGTATTCTTTATTAAAATGCTCTTTATGAAGTGTTTAACAGTCTGATGAAGCAGTTGCGGCAGCCATGTGGCCTCGGCTTCAGGATCGAAACATTGCACGTTGAAGACAAGATTCTGGCGGAGGTCCTCCTTGCATATATGGATGCCAATTGAAGCGTTTCACTCGTCATCTAGCCGCTTCAAAATTATGAGATTCGTTCCAAAATAACCGTCGTAGAGGTTTAAAAAAGCAATTAAATATAAACAATTATAATGAAATGGTTTGTTTTGTTGCCGTTTGCAAGAAAATACGACATTATTTTAAAAGTGACATGGCATTTTAAAGACTTTTATGAAACACCATGGCTATAGAGAATTCTGTTCTCAAAGTTTAACATTCTGCAGATTATCTTTTAAATAACAATAGATCAAGGTACGCAGCAGAAACACTAAAATGATCGAGCAACTAAAATCTTACTCTTTAAAGCTATTTTTACAATCAACCTTTCATTTTTATAAAATACTTACCTTCATTTATTAACCAAACACCAATATTGTCTAAACTTGGCATTTGCTGGTCCTTTATATATGATTGTCGGTAAAAGAATACTGCCATAAACTTACGATTTTCACAAAACCAAGTTGAAAATATAAATTGGAGTGAATATTTGTTATTTGTTTGGACAGCCATGCAAACATTTCTCTGTGTTTGCCTTTAAATCTGTTTACTTCATTTTGAAAATATAGAAACAATGTATACAATTCTCCTTCTTAAAGACAATGCTTTCTAAACATTGTTGTGAAATATTTATTTTAGATTGAATTTCTTAAGTTATTGTTAAGAAAGATGTATGCAATGTTCGGATATATATATATATATATATATATAATTTATTTTCATAGTGTAACAGTCTTTACTCAAACTATCTTTTGTATTTCATTTATATGATTATTGATAAGGTAATTTGATTTTAATTTATAGATTAATATTTGTATATCTTGAAAATATAAAACATATTTTGATGAATTGAAATATTTAACCATATATATAAGATAATTGGAGTTTATGTGTTTTGTAGAGAATGTATTCACTCCAGAAAGTAATAAAAGTCTTTTACGTTGCTCTCATTTCATTTTTGAAAGTTAGTAGTTGAATATTTTTTGATAAAATTGCAGGTTATTCCAGTCCGTGACCATTTTGGAATGTTCAGCGCGTTATTGCAATTAAAGTTCTCCTATTCAGAGAGTCCTAAAGCCGGTTCTATGGCTCTAAACGAAGCGATATTTCACTAGTATGTGGTAAAAGTGATATGGTCTATGAAAACCGAAAAAAAGACAAAGAAATAGTTAAAATTTCAGCAATACGTGGTCCTGCGCCATTATCTAAGGCTACTTTTGCAGATTTTTTATTTATTACTGGAGAGAATCTGAACAATTTGCTTCAGTAATTAAGGTGATATTTATAAACTAACAACGCAGCCGAATATTAGTTCTGCCCATGAAGTCTTTTATTCGTTTAAAATATCATTTTCATGCACGCTTGTTTTTTTCAGAGCTCATCACTTGTTCTGCATTCTAGTGAAATTTTATTTCGTTTGGAGTCATAGAACCGAACTAATTATAACAATCCTGTATGTACCAATAGTGAACCTTAACAGAGTTGATCCTGTCCGGCCTTGGCACTGGGGGACAATGACAGTCGCTGTAATAGCTCGAGTATTGGGGCCAGAGTCCTAATAGCCACCACCGACCCCTCCTGAAGGATGTACGTACTATCACCGGTGTGTGTGTGGGGAGGGTAACTCGACCCTCACCATTACTGTACTCCTAGGAGAAGCGAGAACTCGCTTTCTTATCAGGCGGCTTCTCATCGATACACTCGTGGTGTCTCCCCCGGGGGAAGGTACCACTGATGAATATCAAACAGTATATAGAGAGATAGTCAAATTCTCAGCTAAATTTTTTGAGACTTCGAAACTGATAATAACCCTTAATTAGGAATGCAATAAATGAGAAATTGCTGATTCGGTATTTTGAAGAGGCTCGCAAAGTACATTGGGAATAGGCAACCAAGCTCAGACAGTGAAAGTAGTTTTACTTTGAAAGGCGTAGATAGCAGAAGGATTTATAACCTCTACGGATGTTACAGTAAATCCTACTAAATAAAAAAAAAAATTCGCCATTAGCCTTTTAAGGGGAACAAGCTTTAGTGAACACTGTAAGTTCTGAACAACAGTTACTGAACCATTAAGATTAAAGCAATTGAATCATTGATTGCCGAAACCATATGAGTCAATACCGATTTGCTAAGAGCTTTTAAAAAACTGATTAATTTTTTAAATCAATGTTTAGATTATTTTCACCATGTAGTTTTTTACCTATAATGTGACTTGCTTATTAGCAGAAGATGCCCTACAATATTCATAAGAAATCTTTACGATGTTGTGCAGTATTCAGAATATCGTAGCAACATAGTGGAAATATCGCAGAATGTCTTGCACTAATAGGGTTGACTTGACTCTTATCATTTCTTCACTCGTTATGCAAATTCCACTTTAAAATGTGAAAACAGCATAAACGTAAGTTTGAAAGAAAAAAATTGACTTGTGTGATTTCTGCCATCTACGATCGAATTGAGAATGTTCAAATGATTTCCAGTTTTATTTATTTTCACCCATTCCATTTTTTTTAAGTGCATTCAACTTGACGTGATACACATCAGCACGCCGTGTCAATTGCGTTTTGGAATCTATTGAATATCTTGCAATTTTTGCTTGTAGTATTACGTCGCAATGTATGAAGTTAAGTTAAATGTTAGGTGACATCCGCTGTTACGATAATAGTGTGACTGCGACATCACAAAAATTAAAATAATTGCAATGGTATTTTAGTTAACACGAATGAACGAACTAAGATGCTTTACAATTTTCTCTCCATAATGGTACAGTTGTATCAGTTTATGGTGCAGTTTAAGCTTTTCCATAATATTTATAAAGTTTGCGTATTCCCAATTTTATGAAACAAATTCGTGAGTTGAATTTTTTTTAGAAAGATCAAGCCAAGATTATTTTTTTTTTATTTTATAAAGACTTCAAAAATCTGCTCATTTATTTCTCGAAGTATATTGAGCTGGTGCATAGCGATGGCGTGCGTAGTATAAATATGTATTTCATGTGTCTTAGGAATAGAATTTTTTCTTGAAATATGGTTATTTATTATACAAAATATTTAATATTATTGATTTCTAAAATTAAACTGTGCTATAATATAGTGATTGCTATTAAGTACAATAGGATCATATTAATATTAGGATATATTCAGTAGTGATCAATGTAAAGCGAAGGTTTCTTCCTTCTGCTAGCTTTATTTGTGATACATTATTATTGAAAAGCTTCGAGAGTAGGGAACAAGTTTGAATGCTTTCTTTTTCTTCAGAAAGAATTATTTCATAATTAGAAAGCTGTGTTTAAAAACCTATATATTTAAAATAGCTGGCATAACTAGGGATCAGTCCTCCAGCCCCACCCACTATATCAATTTCGACACTTTCTGTTTTATATGGAATATTATGACCTCCATATATGTCATCAAGGGTCTCCTGCCCCCCACCAGCCTCTATTTTCGAGAGAAATCGAAAAAATATTTCTCTACTCTACATTCTCTACTGGGGAAAAATCAGACAGTCCCCCAGCTCCAACCACTGAGCCTATTACGACATTTTTTATTTCATATAAAAGCTTATGACTCCTAAATATGTCATCAATGAACAACTGTTGCCAAATCACCTTTCATTTTCGAAATATATAGCAAAGTAAAATTTTGGCAGAGTCCCTCAGCCTCTGGAATCGCCAATTCGCAAATTTATTTCGACAAGTTGGAAGCATAGCCACAGGCTTTTAATAATACGGGCGACCAGCTGGTCGCCGAAAGCGGCTAGTAGATACTTATTACACGAAATATTGATTGCTGATTTTCAGAACTAAATGTGTTCAAAAATATCAATTACTCTTAAGTACATTAGGATCATATTCAGAATCAGACCGGGGCCATTTGGCCATAGGTGCACGCCCGCCCAGTCGCAATATTTTTTATATTTTTCGGTATTTAAAGCTGCCATTCCAAACAAGTGTGCATTATCCCGCCTTCCTTCTTCCACATCAGAGTAATTGAAGAAGTAGCGTTCATTAAAGAACCAGCCGGGATTTTTTAATTTTTGCTAAGTTGAGTAAATTTCCTCACTTATGAATAATTGTTTTTTTTCTTTCCTTATAAATTATAATTTCCATTTTTACAAATAATATTCAGAAAGATTATTCTCCTACTTAGAAAGCGTATTGATACTTCACATAGTTTCTCAGCGGAGCCAAATTGATGCAAAATATTTGAAAAGCACGGAGAGCGATAATTTGAATGGTTTCTTCGTCGGAAATAAAAATATTTGAAAGTCAGGAGATATTCTTGACGATCGTCCTAAAGTCTAACATAGGAGTTAATTTAAAATTTTAATTAAATTTCTCTGATAGAAAGTTATTTTTAATTCTGTTATCAAATTTCTCCAGTTCACAACATTTTTAATTAACAAAAAGCCATCTTTATTCCATTACTTTAATTTCTGTCAACTACACTCCAATTTCCATGGAAAAGGCATTTATCACTAAATACAAAATCAGACGACCAAATGGATTGATAACCAGGCAAAATTAATCCAAAATCATCCTCTCAAGACAAAACTACGCATTATTATCGCCGGTGTCGGACTGTTTTCTCATTTCTAATGCATCAGCAATTCGTCCTTTTAAAATTTTAACACGCACCTGTGAAATCCCAAGTTGAACAGCTTTGAAGAGAATGCGAACTCAATTAAGCGATTTCCTGGTGCAATCCGTTCCCGAAAGCGGCCTCTGGAGGAACATTATGCTAATAATAATAGTCGCTTTTAAAAGTTTCAAGTAGTGCAGACTTCTTCTTTTGTTTATTGTCACAGCAGAGCTACTGTCACTGCGAAAACTCGAGGGGGTTGCGCTAATTCACTAAATGGATTTTCCGCTTTCTG